>OZ023323.1:34611098-34717515 GCA_964007375.1 Ophion obscuratus
ATATATAATATTTATATTTTTTATATTATTATATATAAATAAATAATATATAATAATAAATAAATAAAAAATTCGGCGTGTTGAAACACAATCTGCACGCTTCGCGAGCGTGCATATGTGCGGTGATATTACGTCAACGTGCAGTCAAATAAATAGACGATAATTGTAGTGGATTTTCAGTGGGTGATTTAAATCGATTTTTAAGGTTTTCTTTTTTGAAGTGGATACTACTGTGATGAGTTGAAAACTAGCGATTTTTTTGTTGTATTTTCTGAAAATATACATATTCAAAAATATGTAAAAAAAATCAAGTTAATATATTGAAAATTGATCAAGCTACAGACGATTTAGTGAGAAAAGGAAGCGCAACGATTTACGTATATTAAAACTTTCAATCGCGTTATTCTCGACCTAGTCGGAATTATGACTCCAGCTATAATTGTCGGATTTTCAATTATTAAAGATCAAAATTTTCGTAATTGCAGTAGCTAATGTTGTACCTAGACGTTTTTTTTCTCATCAATTTAGAATTTGTTTTTTTTTTTAAATTGTGTTCAATTTAGTATTTTCAAACTTCCGAGTTTCAGTAAAAATTTATCCAAAATCACACTTTTTGTCAACACCCGCCATTTTGTGACAATTTTTATTGTTTCGAAAAACGGCCAAGTACAACGTAAACTAAATTACTATGGATTATAATACTTTTTCATTTTGATTTTTCAGACCAACCATTGCCAACTTATCTCTCTATTATACCTCAATAAGGTCGTTAATTTTTCATTTTTATAAAATAATAATTTACTCAAAATGAGTTCAATTTGTGCTCAATAAAATATCTTTTTGGCAAATACCAAATAAACTATCTAGTAGACAAAAAAAAATCGGAAAAAAACTAACTTTTCAGGCTTGCCACAGTTTGTACATTTTTTTGTTATATCGGATTTAAACTTTTTAAGGTCCAAAGAAAATTCAATGCACACACTGAGAAAAAAAACCAATTGAATCAAAAAAATATATTGGTTGATCCAAATAAATGTGCTGCCACGTGGTGCCACCGAATTATGAGATTGTTTCCATACTATAAAATATTGGAAAATGTGATTGATTTAAATAACATATTATTTTATTTGAAAAAGCTCTTCTGTTCTCTGAATATCTACGTTATCATCCAAATAAAATTATATTCCATTGAAATCATTCTATAGAAAATCCGTAGATGTATTGGATGAAATAATTAAGCGGTTGCTACAAACATTTTTTATTTCGTACAAAAATATAATCAATAGAATTAATTATTTCTTTACTACATCGAAACGAATGTGCCATGGGATGTAAGTTTTTCAATTTGTTTTAAATCTTAAATAAAAAGTGAAAAGATTTTCGGTTCGCGCTACGCTTGCGAGAAACGAGCGCGCGTGCGGCCTCTAGCGGTTACTCCGAGAACTATCGGTTTCCTTACATCTATCATTTCCGTGGCGTTCGCCCAAGATTTGGTTTATTTTTTTCAACCAAATGTGCAAGAAACAAATTTTACTTTCGCATAATTTTTTAACCAATTCAGACATTTGCCCAATATTTTTCAATCAAAATAAAATATTAATATTTTAACGAATAATGTACTTAAAATCAATATCGGATATGGTGAAAACAATAAAATAACATATTTACTCAATAGTAATTTTATTTGAATCAAACGAGCGAATTTCAATTTTTCTTGTGTACTCGAATCAACAATATTCATGTTATGAATTGAAACGCCTTTTTCGTTCGTTGCACAAATTGCATTCAAAACTATATAATTTGTTCGCCATAATTTTTTAGATAGTTTCAATAGTATGTACTTCTCGGCTAACAATATATCTTTTCAATGAAAAAAAAAAAACTTTCAATTTTATCATGTCATTGAAGTCAATAGCGTTTTGTTTGACTAATAAATCCGATAACTTACACCAACAATTTTACAATTAAATCAACGAAATTTCATTCAATAAGACCAATGATATTGGATCAATGATTTTTTTTTCTCAGTGCAGAATGCGATGGGATCGATCAAGAATCGTATCGAACACTTGGGAAACCTTGAGGATTCAAATTTAATTGGTACATTGGATTCCAACGGGCAATCCCGCGAAGAATCCAATGTACGAGTGTGGCTATTCATCCAATGCGATGACCCATTGCATGCCCATCAGGAAGTAGCTTTGCCACGAGTTTTCGAGCAAAAAGAATTCAAACCGCGTCCATCAGGAAGGCCTCTTTATTTCACTTTTTATTTTATTTTCCTTTTTTACCCGTATTTGCAATTTCCATCCGGATGTGGCCGAAGGATCACGAGGACGTCACGGGCGAGGCTACGAAATTGTTCTTGCCTTCGTTGGTGCCTAGTTTTTTTTTTGCCTCCTCGCATCGTTCGCCATTGGCGTGTAGGTGTCTTCGCAATTAAGGACACAGTCTTGGCGCACGGCTGAATATCGCGTTAACGATAAACTCCCGCGCTGGTTAATTAGAACGCCAGTGCGTGGGATTTTTTTTTGTTTTTTTGGGGGTGGGGAGACGCTCGCGAAAATCGGGTTATGGAACGAGGCATATTAATAGTGACAACGACGAAGAAAAGGTTCTCTCTCTCTCTCTCTCTCTCTCTCTCTCTCTCCCTCTCTCTCTCACTGCTGCAACGAGGTCTGCTTAAGGTTACTCTCGAGTTGATGAGTGAACGACCGACGAAAAATACGTGAGCCAGTCAACGATCCTCGCACTTGATGACCCTTCCTCGCTTTTCCAATCCGTCACTCGTCACCCCTCATTACTTGACTTCTTGTCTGTCTCTAATGAAAATTACGTGGCGTCGGCAAAGGACAGATGATTTTGTCGGTTAAAAAAATCACCGTCAGCGCATCATCGAACTTTGAACTTTTTTACAGCAATTGGTTCATTCAGAGGTTGCTCCAAAGAAGATTTTTTCATTCCGGATATTTTATATTCTTTTTCGGAGAATTATCATTACCCTCAATTCTTAATTGAGCGTATTTCTTAGATTAGGCCTCCCTTGGGTGAAATCATTATTTTATCGACAATATATATATATATATATATATATATATATATATATATATATATATATATATATATATATATATGTGAGGTATTCCACGTGAATCCGGTGGACTTTTTCCTTGACCCCCCGCGAATTCGATTAATTTTTTAAATCTGATTCCATTGACTCTAAACGATACGCTGATTTCTTTTTACATTTTTCGAAACAATCCGAAGTAAAAAAAAAATTGTCCGAAAAAAACGCCCCGATTTAAAAATATGAAAAAATTCCCAAAAATGCGTGATTATATGTCAAAATTTTCAAGCTATCACCCGCAGTGGAAGTATGATTTTTTCTGTGCTTTCCGAGCGATTAACGTTTAAAAAAATCCGAAAAATTTAAGAACCACTTACTTCGGGCGAGTACTTAAGTATTTTGATAGCCACAATGCATTGTTTTGACCATTTTTGAATAACCATTTGGTTATTCAAAAATGGTCAAAAAAAATTCATGAATTTTTCGGATTTTTTTTAAGGTTAATTGCTCAGAAAGCACAGAAAAAATCATACTGCTACTGCGGGTGATAGGTCGAACATTTTCACTTATAATCACGCATTTTTGGGAATTTTTTCAGATTTTTAAATCGGGGCGTTCTTTTCGGGGAATTTTTTTTTTAGTAAGGGTTGTTTCGCATAATGTAAAAAATGCAGGGTGTCTTTTGGAGTCAATGGAATCAGATTAAAAAAAATAAATCGAATTGGCGGGGGTCAGGGACAGGATATATATATATATACACTTACCAAAAAAATTAAAGGAGCTGAAATAAAAAAAAAACTTCAGTGATTTTCGAGAAGCCGTAACTCTGTGAAAAATTGTCGTACCGGGGGCCAAAAAAAGCATTTTAAAGCTTGAAATCTGTAGTTTAAAAATCTCGGGACAATCTTTTTTAACATCACGCCCGGCCCTATCTTAAGAAATAGCGGGAAGAATTTTTTTCGAAATTTTTATTTTTCTCAAAAGCGCCCATGGGCTCAAAAAATGTCCTGGTTTAATAAATGCTGAAATTATCTAGCGTGATTCTTAAGTGAGCTTCAATTTGTTTTTTTTTGCTCTCTGTACGACCATTTGTTGCTGAGATATTGGCGATTGAATGAAAAGTCAGCTTTTTTCTTTGATCATCGATATCTCACGAACTGATGATCGTACAGCGAGCGGGAGGTGGGTTTCGGAAACTTGAATGAACCGTCTGTAAGTGCCGTTTGGTATTTTGGAGAACTATTTTTTTCTAACCTTAATATTAATTTGAAAAAGAACACAAAAATGACGTTTTCTGCCATTTTGGAAAATCCAGCGCCACGTTGCAAATGTTGCGAAAATGACTAATGTTTCTAGGTTTTTTTAGCTCAATACATGCCCAAAAATCCTGTAAATTTCCAAATCGTTCGGTTGAACCGTTTCTTTTATCCAAATCGTCAAAGTTTTGTCGAAAATTAAAGGAGCACTTTTATTGCTGCTTAAACATCAAGTAATGAAGATTACGACCAAAAAAACGCTGTTTTTCTTATAATTTCGCATTGGCTACTCATAAAATGTCAAAAAAATTCAAAATTTTAGGAACAAAATCAAAATTTTGAGAAAAAAATAATAATTTCACAATGTGTAGAAAATTGTATGGAATCATCATCTCCTCACAATTTTGCATTAACTACTCATTAAAGCTCAGAAGATCGGGATAATCTCAAAATTTTGAAAAAATTCTTTCCCAACCAACTCTACTCCCTTTAAAGTCTACTGTCCCCATACTCAACATACCTGTCCCTGAATGTCTTCAAAATCACTTTGAAACAAATATAAGTATATTCACATAAAGTTCATTTCAAGTGACGTTCTGTTTCTGAAATTAACTTCGTTTAAGGGAGGACACCACTGCGACAGGTCGAAAAAGGTCGTTTTTTCGATTTTTGTTGTCTACCAGATTATTTCTTTTGGATTTGGAAAAAAGTTAAGTTATCGTCAAGAATTTAGAGTTAATTAACTTAACTCTAAATTCTTGACGATAACTTAACTTTGTTTCCAAATCCAAAAGAAATAATTTTTAATCCAAAAAAAGAAGAACTTACTTCGAGTAAATTTTTATTGAAACGAAAATAAAAATTGAAAACATTATTGAGGCATATAATAGACCCTCTATTTTGTTGTCTACCAGGTTATTTCTTTTGGATTTGGAAAAAAAGTTAAGCTATCGTCAAGAATTTAGAGTTAAGTTAAGAACTTACGTCGAGTAAATTTTTATTGAAAAAAAATAAAAATTAAAAACGTTGTTGAGGCGTAATAGACCCTCTATATGTTCCAACGGCCTGATCGATAACTTGACAGCGGTTGGTCTAAAAATAAAAATGAAAAACCTAGAAAATCAATATAAAGTTCTCGTTAAACGTGGGTGTTTTTCGAGAAAAACATTCACAAAATGGTGGGTGTTAAAAAAAGGTGTAATTCTGGCGAAATTTGTACATACTTAAAAAAATACTAAATTAAAAAAAAAACGACTACGTACAACGATAGCTACTGCAAGTACGGAAATTTACGTTTGACAATTATAACTAGAGTTATGATTCCTGCCTGGTCGGAAGAGTCGTTTCGAGAAAAACGAGATCGAAAGTTTTCGTATACGTAATCAATCTCGCTACCTGCTCTCACTAAATCGTCTGTAACTTTGTCAATTTTTCAATATGGCAACTTGATTTTGGTAAATATTTACAAGTGAGGCTCCAGCCCAAATCGGCTCCAAAGTTTTTTTCACGTGTTCGGGCCTATTCTTCAGTATAAAAATATATTTTTTATAATGGGGGGAGGGATTGTATTAATAACAAAAAAAATACATCCCGAAAATATTCGATTTTTGAAATACGTTTGGGTGATGAAATAAGGGTTGAAATCGTCTTCCCCCAACTTAAATATTACAAAGTGCCCTGAAATACATTGACTCGGTACGAAATTTCTCAACCTCTTTTCTAGCTGGAGCCCCACTTGTAAATATTGTCCTTGATTTTTTTACACACATTCTTGAATATATATATATACAAATGAAAAAATGCAAAAAAAATCGATATTTTTCGACCCGTCACAGTGGTGTGCGCCTTAAGGGCGGGGTAAAGTATTTAAAAAAAATTTATTTTTTTAAATTTTTTAAATGAATGCATAATATATCAAGAATATTGTGTTAAAATTTCAAGTCGATCGGAGTAAAATTGACGAAGTTATGAGTATTTGAGCGTCTATTGCTCCATGCCGGGTTTTATACCTGGGCGGCAGCTGCGCGACGCGCTATTGTATTTTTCGACCCCGAATAAATTTCTTGATAAACGGGCCTGTTCCGGTCGAGTTATGTATATTCGAGGCATGGTGTATATTACTATACACATTAGTCTGTACATTAGTTGAAGAAGAAAGAGTTTTGCGTAGACAAACGCAAAAAGATGCTCTCGATCATCTTGATGGAAGCCTTCTGCTCTACGGACCTGGCATCGACGACTTTGAGTGAGTATAAGAAAATTATCGAGTTTTATTTTGAATTTCTAAAAATTCAAAGATAATTGAAAAATCTGAAAAAATTCATACGTATTCAGAAAAATGAACGAATCACGAAAAAAAATTGGGTTGCGGGGAAATTTGTTGACTAATTTTTTTTTCATCATTTTGTTAATAACATTTTGGAATTATTATTATGCAAAATGAATCTTTTGAGTACCTTTAATATGCATGAATTTTTTCAGATTTTTATGCAATCGAGAAGTGTTCTCAAACATTATGTGCAATGAGCGCTAAGCGACAAAACTCTTCTGCGTTTTTCAAACCATTTTTCTGAGACTTGTCATATTTGAAATCCGTGTGCACGATAACTCAAAATCTACTGGACCAATCGCTTAGAAATTTTGCACAGTACTTCTTCACATAATTCACCAGGTATTGTCGAGAGCTTTTTTGTTTTTTTTTAATAATTACTAATTTTTCAACAACAAATTAGCCGATTTTTTTAGCGAAAATCGGGTTTTTGGCTCCCAAGTGCTACGAAAAATCGAAAAATCGAAAAAAAAAATCCTCCCGTCATTACCTCGAGAAACATCTCCTTTGACAAATGCATTGTGATTTTTTTGTTTCAGATGATTCTGTTGCGAGTTATGGTGCACACCGCAAACCAACTTTTTTTCGAGGCGCCTCCGGGGTTTAATTTTCACTCGCTCAATTTTGAATATTTTGCAATGCAAATTTAGGAGAATGTTGTTCAAATGTTACTTTATTATATGTAATTTTTTCAATAAACGAACACTATTCGTTACGCCAAAAAAAAATCTTAAAAACATGCCTTTTTTTCGCCGAATTAACTTCACCCCGCCCTTAAGAAAATATGCTAAGGGACCGACCTTAAGACATCCGGAAGTCCTAGTCAGCGTGACACAAGTAGAAAGTACAAGTACGAAGTACGTGCTTTCTCCATATGTATGCGGGTCTGTTTGCACACCAGGCGAAACCGGCTGAGGCATATTTGGGAATAGGACTAAAGGGCCACGTAACTCAGAGGAAGTTAAAGCAGGTTCTTGCCCCTTAAACAAGAAACCGCCATAGAGAAATATGTGTGTGTGTATATATATATTTATATATATATACACACACACACATATATATATACATATATACATATACATATACACACACACACACACACACATATATATATATATATATATATACACACACACACACACACACACACACACACACACACACACACACACACACACACACACACACACACACACACACACACACACACACACACATATATATATATATATATACACACACACACACACACACACACACACACACACACACACATATATATATATATATATATATATATATATATATATATATATATGAGCGAGAGAGAGAGTGCAACTCCGGTGCACTCAGGCCAAATTTACGTGCGAGTGTTTACGGTTGAAGATGGCGTTTCGCCTTTGCTATGAGGAGAGCCCTTACGCGCATTAACGATCTCGAGATAGAACCGCGGCGTCGTCTTCCGACGCCTCAGACGACGTCCTCGTTGTTCTCGCGTCTCCAAGCCCGTTCTCTCTAAAAGGCAGACAATGGGGCCGATACTAGCTGCAACAATGCGCCGCGGCACGACGTCATTTCCGGCTGCAACGGAGAGACCGGAGTAAGAGCCGCACAGCGAGAAACCCACCTGAGAGAAAGCACAACAGAGTGCCGTGAGCGGGGGAGGAGAGTCCTCAAGATCCTTCGAGGTCTGCCGGGACACTGATGGTTCGTTTCGAGCAGCGTGTTGCTCGAGACACTTCAAAGACTAGAATTCACAACAGGAGACGCGAGTCACTCTTGCCACAATAACTAAATGCTAGCGTGCAAGGAGTTACGCGTGTATTTGTCTATCTTGATTAGCGTCGTTCATATTCACGGGAATGTCAACGCGTTGACGAATCTTTCGGAAAGTTTCCATTTTATTTTGTCGACTGACTGTTTCCGGGTCTGGAGAGAGCCTACGGAGTGTGGCGACAGCGGCTCCCAAAGCAACGATGCGCTTGCACAGGAGGGCACAGGGAAACTGGGGAAAAGTTGCGTTTGTGCAGGCGGTATCTTTGCGGAATTTCAATGGCGGTACTGGCGGGAGCTTCGGGGTGAAAGTGCCTCCGGCTTGCTCGTCTATGTGCGTCGATGAACGGTCACCCATCCGAGTAATGATCACGATTGTAATTCGAGCACGCGGAAAAAAAATGTAAAAATTCGAAGGTGAAATGTTTATTTGGTATCGTACGTATGACTCGGGGGGGGGGGGGGGGGGGGGGGCTCGGAATAAACAATCGTGTATGAAGATGGCCGTATAAATGTCACGTACCACATTCGTCGTAAAATCCCCACGCTCAATAAGGCCTCGAGTGCCTGTCACAATTGGAATGTCTTTTATAATGAATAATAACGCGGCTGAGACAATAAAAAAATCAAGAGGCTAGGGATTATCGACTTTGTAATTTATTTTCCGACGTCACGAGCCGCGAACTCGCGACGAATATCGTGCTCAATGAAACTGCAGGTACTTCGCCAATACGCGAACGACACTGCGTGCATCGTTGCGTACGCAACTCGCACGTCAAACGCATTCATCTCACTCTCGTGCGTGAGGCAATTGACGTGAAAGTTTCCGTCCGAAGACCGGACCATTTTTCAGCGGTATGAATTTTTTATATGCTATTGTATGATAAAAACACGTGTATTTTTGCATTCTTCGATTTGCGCGGTTAATTGATATATTAATTATTAATATGACTTTGTATGCAGATCAGCTGATACGGGTTTTTCCTTTTGTCGATTTGATAAATTATTGGGTCAAAATAAATTTGAGTTTTGACAGCTGAAATTTGAATTGATGACAGCTGAGTGTTTTTTTTTTTGAGTTCTCGGTCGATCTTTATCGCTCCAGACCACGATCATTTGGACATTATTGATTTGTCAATTTCTAATGTGCTATTTTTTTTAATTTCCAAAGTACACTCTTTCAAGTTCCCAACGTGACATTATTTTTCGATTCTGGGGTACCATTTTTGCTGTAGTTTCTAACTTGCCTTTCTTTAATTTCTAAAGTATCATTTTTTAAGTTCCCGAATTGCTATTTTGTTCAGTTTCTGAGGCACCATTTTTTCAGATTCCACTCTGCCATTTTTTTTCATTTTCTAAGGTACCATTTTCTTACAGGTACAATTTCTTTTTACTTTCTAAGGTGCCATTTCTCCACGTTATTTTTCTACAAAGCGACCTTTCTGTGCAAGACCACTTCCGGTCTCGAAATTCAATTTTTCTTAAAGAAATCTACAAAAGATTACGATAACTCGAAAACCAAGTGCAATGTAAAAAATCTAAATCTAAATTAGCAATATAATAAATCTAAAAGTAACATAATAAAATAAATCTATATTAGTGACACAAGATATCCAAAAGTGAATTGAATAAAAAGAGTTAATTTTTTATTCCTCGCATTTCTTCTGGCAAACGTTCGTTACGAAAATCCCTTAATCATCTTTGAAGACGCCTATTTTAGCGATCTAGAATTCATGTGTCGCAAAAAAGATTTCGTAAAATAATAATAATGCTGAAGAAATGAGTATATAAAAATAACTTTTCAAACTTTAAGATCATGTACATATTTTTGATATTTTTGATATTTTTGATGCTTGTTGCAAAAACATATGCAGTACTGCAGAATTCCGTACGAAAGCGAGGGAGTCATCGAGGGACGTTCTTTTTCTTTCTCTTTTTTGTTCTGGGTTCATGTCGATGCCTCACACGTACCCGAAGTGAAATAAAAGGGAAGGAGCATCTCGAGTCACCATTGGTGTCCATGTTTTATTCCGTTATAACTAGGCTGTTACTGAATCTCGTTGAATTCGGCGGACATTTGTATGCACATATATATGAGCGAGTGTGTCCACGAGGGTGTCTATATATATATATATGCGCGCGCATTTCGTATACCGTAGGAACATTTCGAACGATACAATGGAAGAACTGCCAGAGAGAGAGAGAGAGAGAAAGCGTCGAACTGGTTCCGCCCGTGAAACACCGAAACTAACGAATTCCCGTTGCAATTACACGCCCTCCCGGGTCTGTTTGCAATTTTAAAAGAGATTTAGATATACTCGGCTCTCCGTTATAGCTCGCAGAAGCGCCGGTTCTCACGTATCACGATGCGACACATTTTTTCATATTTTTGTTTCACTTTTTTTTAGCCAGTCTTTTTTTTAATCACTATACTGTTTGACTTCGTCAGAGACGAGGACAGAAAGGGAGAGACAGAGAGAGAGAGAGAGGGGGGGGGACGGATTGTAGGCCCTTAAGGGGCCAGTCCAGTATGAAAATAAAAAAAAATCGAAAGCAAGCAAGACTCAAAAAAATCGACGATGATGAGCAATCAGAAGTGATTTTATACGGTGCAGGAATTTCCGATTAAGTTTAGGTAAGAGTGTTTCATAGTAAACTTCAAACGCGTTATTCTCGAAACAACTTTTTCAGACTCTAACTCCATCGCGTCTCTAAAACTAATAAACCGATTCTCTTGAAATTTGAACCACATATTGTAAACATGATTCGCAACAAAATGACCCTCGATGGTTTTGAAATTTTGATTTTTACTTTTTTTTGGGAAAAACTTCGAAAAAACGCGTTTTTTTTCTTTTTTCGTTTTTATTCAGCCATTTTTTTATTTTTTGAAAAAACTTCATATCCGAGGGTCATTTTGTAGTTGGTGCCATACTGAATCTAATGGACTTTGATTTTTTGTTTCAGACAAACCGTTGCCGAGTTGTGATGGAGCTACCTAGCCCACCTATTTTTGAGGCGTTCCCGTGCAGAAATTTTGACCGGGATACCCTATGTCCGATCAAATCCCGATCAGGATTTGTCATGGATTCCCCAAAACCGGTATCCCGGTTAGAATCCAACTTGCATCAGTATCGGCATATGTACGACGACGATGGCATCATTTTGAAAATTTTGGCGTCACGTGGATTTTCTGTATTACTATGGAATTCCTATGTATAGATAGGAATTTCTGTCTATAGATTCCTATCTATAAAATTCCTATCTATAGATAGGAATTACATAGTAATACCGAAAATACACGTGATGCCAAAATTTTCAAAATTATGCCATCGTCGTCGTACATATTCCGATACTGATGCAAGTTGGATTCTAACCGGGATACCGGTTTTGGGGAATAAGTCTCTGTTTATACCCACCGACATGTCGGAGGGTATAAACATGTATTTAAGACAAATTAAAATCAAATTCACAATAATTAGATTAAAATTTACACCAACCGTGAGTTCTTAGGTATTTCGAGAGAAAACATTTCGTCGAGGCAAAGAAATTTTTGCAAAAAAAGTTGTGAGTTTCAAATATTACATTATAAATATGAAAAAAATCACAAAATGAGTGGTGAATTTCCTCAAGTTGAAGAAAATAAAAATCGAATTCACGACAGTTATATTAAAATTTACACCACAAGTGTAAACGTATTTTGAGAAAAAACATTGTGTTGAGGCAAAGAAATGTTCGCACAAAAAGTTATGTGCAAAAATGTCTTTGCCTCGAGGCAATGTTTTCTCTCAAAATACGTACGAACTCACTTTTGGCGCAAATTTTAATCTAATCATTTTGAATTTGATTTTAATTTGTCTTAAATACGAAAAAATTCACAACTAATTTTATGAATTTTTTTTGTATTTATAATTTCTTGTCAATACATTTGCTTCACAGATTTTGGTGTGAATTTTTTTCAATTCACATCAAAATCTCGCGATGAGCGCGATCTGCCATTTGAATCTTTAGACAAATTTTTTTTACTGATAGTTTAATGCACCAAAACTTTATAAATGTTATTTATTTTTATAATAAATTTAACATGTCATAATTCCATTTTTGACATTTTATTTCAGCCTGTATTCACCCGTGATCCTTTCCAGATTCCTCAATGATTCCATGGGGAATCTATTTAGAGTCATTAAAGGATCCGGTTCTGGATCCCTAATGGAATCCAGTTTACGGATCTTACATTTAGTCTTCGAATCTGATCCGATATCGGACTAGATCCCAACTGGGAGCCCGGGATACAAGTCAGAATCCAGCTGTATCCCTGCCAAAATTTCTGCACGGGTTACGTTAAACTATAGTTTTTGTGCTTAAAATTGAATAAAAATGAATTAAACACTTTTTTTAAATGTATTTCAAGACTTTATTTATCAAATCCAAAAACTTTTATATTTACATCTTTTATAAAATCCTAAAAAAATCGCGAAAATAGCCTTTTTTCGTGGCTCCAAAGTGGACTGGCCCCTTAAGGCCTTATGTGGTCGACCTTTGGATGGCTGGAAAACGAGGCTCTCTGGAATTTTTTTTTGGAAAATACTAATACCGCAATCGAAATAAGGTTTCGAGGGTCTATTTCACGTATCTCTAGGTACTCCAATGATTTCTTAATTAAAAAAAAAATAAAAAATGATGGCCAAGTGGCCGGCAGAACAAGAACGCCTTTTTTAGGCCCCCCACGGACTTGGCGACGCACATGAGCACCTACAACGAAAAATGATTTTTTTTTTTTTCGTAATCTACATGAGTTTTGCTAGCGAAGTACACGCAATTATAATAATATATTTATTTTTGCAAATTTGGCACGATTTTGAAGAGAAATTTATTAGTTGTTCTGCCTTTGTAGGTTTTTACGATTCCGTTTACTTTTATTCCACGCTCGTCACTTCCATCCGTTTCCCGAAGAGCTCCCCGGCGTGTTGCTTTTAAGGGGCTATACCAGTATAACACTTTTAAAAAATCATTTTTTTTACCTTTTTCGACAGTTTATACTTTCAAAAATATCCCGTAAAAATTTCAAGGCCGTATCTCTAATCATTTTATCTTGCAAAAATCGATAATTAAATCTTTTAACACGTTTTTCACGAAATAAGGTTTTTTCAATTTGCTGACATTGTAACTCAAGGAGCAATTATCCGATTGACTTGAAATTTGAACTGAGTACTCTTGAATATATTTACTCTACAATGACGTAGGATATTTTTGATTAGATGGAAATTGACGATTTGGCATTGAAAAAAACGACCATTTTATAGGCAAGAAAACAGACACTTTTTTCATAACTACGCCATTTTGTTAGATTTTGATATTTTCCGAAAATCCTACGTCATTGTACAGGAAATACCTTCCAGTTAAAAGACATTTTCTCCTTTTTCGGTTTCAGCTACTCAATCGGCCGGAATTGTGTCAGCAGTGGAGTAACTGTTTTTTTGGCGCCTCGAAGGCAGCGCATAACTCGCTTGGACCTCAATATTTTTCTATGAAAAAATTATGTAATATAGGTCAAATATAGCCAAATATATTCTTAATTTGCCGAAACATTTAATTGAGTACTTTTCTTACAAAAAATTCCCGAAAATCACCCAAATTTTCAGCGTTCACACTGGTATAGCCTCTTAAGGAGGTTGAAGCGTTAGCCACAATCCAAGGTTAATTTTAATAAAAAATACATGTTATTGTTTACACTATAGTGAGTCTTTACGAATTTTTTGAACTTTTTTCACCACCAAACACCAGAGATAAAAAATAGTTTAATGTATGTAATTTAACGTGCGGTTAGATGGGCAAGACTTTCACACTAAAGGTAATGTAATTTTTATTGTTATTTAGCACCAAGATAAATCATTTCTAACAACGGATTAACGCAAACTGAACCTTTGTGAACATTTAGAAAAAAAAAATCCTCATCTTGCCCATCTTAAACCATGGGCCAATAACCTCGTGACGTAAATATGAATAGGCATAATTATGAATTACTCAAAATTTCATTGTGAATTGTATAAAACATACGTTGTCGTAGTTTCTTTCATAATAATCATCGATAATGTTATGCTTTTTCAAGTTGGTAGTAACACAAAAGTTTTTCTACTTTACATAATAAAAATGTTAAAATGCATAATCTTGCCCTTTAATTATATATTTAAAAAAATTAGCATATATAGAATAAATCTGTACCTCGTATGCATTTTTTTGAGGTTTATTGAAGAAGAAAAATGAATAAACCGTCATTTGACTCAACTGAATCGCTCCAACCTCCTTAAGTGATTATTTATAGACGAAAATGGTAGTTAAAAAATGTCCTAAAAAATTGTAGGTCTGCAACTGTTGATGAAATCTCGGAAATGGATCATCCGAAACAAAAAAAAATCAAACGGCTTCAGATTCAGTATGTTAACGGCTATAGCGCATATGCATACGATTTTTGATATATGTAAAAATAACAAAATGGGGGACATTTTTCAAAAAAAAGAAACGTGTTTTTATCACCGTTTTTTGGCAAAAAAATAGTGAATATCCAAAAATTTCAAAATCCTTTATACGCGCCATAGCTATAGTTGTAAATATGTAGTTAAAATTTCATAAGGATCGGTTCAGTAGTTTCGAAGATTGTATCAACAAGCCGTCGAAATACGTTGTTTCGAGAAAAACGCGTCTATAGTTTGTTTGGGTTACATAAATAAACTTTTTAAATGTATTTCGAAAGTGTATTTATTAAGTGCAACAACTTATGAATTCCTCAACATTTCATTGTGAATTGTATAAAACATTCATTGTCGTAGTTTTTTTCATAATAATCATCGATAATGTTATGCTCTTTCAAGTTGGCAGTAATACAAAAGTCATTCTACTTTATGTAATAAAAATGTTAAAATGCACAATTTTGCCCTTTAATTATATATTTAAAAAAATTAGCATTTATAGAATAAATCCAATGAGCAGCGTTCGGCACGAGGGCACAGGGAAACTGCCGAAAACCCGCGTCGACGCAGGCGACACTATCGTCACTGAGTTGCATTCACCATGGATAAATAATTAAAACCATCGTCGCGCTCGATACTGCGCGGCTGAGCGGTCACCCATCCAAGTATTGGTCAACGCCGTTCCTCGCTGTCACGCATCAATTTCCCCCTTCTGAAGCATATACGACAAAATCGTACACCCACCAAAACTCGCGAAATGCATTCAAACGTCCCGTTTACGAACGAGAGAAGTAAAGTAGTTAAATTTTGTTGGTCGTCGTATAAATTTGAGTGAAAATACATTTAAACGTGTTTTCTCCTACTTTTGTCTGGGCCTGTGGGCGACTCCTGGAGCTCGAGGAGTTTTCGAGGAAGGCTGGGAACTTGCGTTCGAAGCTCGCAGACTGCACTTTGTCGTCGGAAAGTTTGAAAATTGAGCGTGAAACCGCAACTTATAATGCAACATTGGGTGCGGCAACTTTGGTTATAACTACTTCGTCGTTTATTAATACTCAAAGCCACGAGGGATAAGAGAGATTTTGTTCTACCTCACACCCTCTCTTAACCTTGCGTACGAGCGAGGGCGTACACATACGTGATAATATAATCCTGGAGCTCTGACATTCTCCAGCATCCAGGAGCTCCCACATCTCTCTCTCTCTCTCTCTCTCTCTCTTTCTCTCTCTCTCTCTCTCCCTCTCTCTCTCTCTCTCTCTCTCTCTCTCTCTCTCTTTCTCTCTCTCTCTCTCCCTCTCTCTCTCTCTCTCTCTCTCTCTCTCTCTCTCTCTCTCTCTCTCTCTCTCTCTCTCTCTCTCTCTCTCTCTCTCTCTCTCTCTCTCTCTCTCTCTCTCTCTCTCTCTCTCTCTCTCTCTCTCTCTCTCTCCCTCCCTCTCCGTAACATGTAATAATTCTCGGTTGAGCGGCGGACGATATTATCAAAATTATATTCAAACTTCATTATATTTCAACGGCAAATGATTATCCAAAGGTGGAAGATGAGCGAGGGGGGGAGAGAGGGAGAGAGGCGTTAATAACACTCTGGTTTACACGCTCTCAAGTACCGGGCTCGATTTTAAGGAGTTCGTGTAATAGTTCTCCCTATTCGTGAGTTTGTGTCCCCGTGCCGAAATTGTCATTGGGATCCAATTGGATTGTCGAACTTGTCCCTACACTGAGAAAAAAAAACTAATTGGATAAAAAATACATTGGGTGACCCAAATAAATGTCTGAACACGGAGTGCCACCGATGACATAGTTACAATACTACGAAATATTGGGAAACGTGATTGATTTTAATAACATTATTTTATTTGAAAATCTCTTCCGTTCTCTCGATATCTCCATTATCCTTAAGTATAGAATCCTTAGGTATAAAATCGTGTGCGAATTTAAGAATTTTTTTTTTCGTAAAAAGTGTTGCACTCATAATATTAATTACGCATATATTTAGTATGAATATCAAGCTGTTAGAAAAGATTTTTTTTTTTTCGTTAACAAAATGGCCGACTATTAATATTTTCTTTTGTTATTTTTTTAGGCGCTCCGCGGCATGACATTTACCATCCGCATTTTTATACCTAGAACAAAAAACAAACATTCTCGTCAATCTACATTAGAATACCTAGAGAAGTACGTACGGGATTTAAAAAATATTGTTTTATTCAAAAGTTGTAGGTATTCGAACTTAAGAAATGAATTTTCAGTGAAAAATTTCGTTATAACTGCTCATTAACTGCTCTTAAGATGAAAAGTTTTCGATTAATCAGAAATTCGGTACGCACTTCTCTGCGAAATGCAATTGGGAACGTAACTTTTAAATTTGAAGTAAATCGAGTGAAAATTGTTGAAGTTATTTGTCACGCCATTTGGAAAAAAGTTGTTTCGAGAAGTTTCGAAAAGTCGGCCATTTTGTACTTCGAAAAAAAAATTATATATATTTTCTAACAGCTTGATATTCATACTAAATGGATGTGTAATTAATTTTATGAGGGAATCACTTTTTCATACGAAAAAAAATTGTTAAAATCGCACATGATTTTATACCCGTTACTGTGGCCTAAGGCCTTAAAATAAAATGATAATCTATTGAAATAATTCTTTATACAATCTGTAGATGTATGGATGAAATAATTTAGCCATTGCTACAACATTTTCTATTTCGTACAAAAATATACTCAATAGAATTAATTATTGCTTTGCTACATCGAAACGAATTTGCCATTAGACGTAACATTTTCGTACTTTGTACAATATCAAGAGTAGTTGCATGAGAAATAATGGTATTTTTTGCCATAAAGTACAAGTGTCAGGTGTAGCAACACGCATTTAGTTTCTAGTTAAAAAACTATAATATTCGATTAAATAAATATACATTGCAGTCAAAAGATTATATTTGTGAATTCGAGGAGTCATGTTTTTAATATGATTCTATGTGCATTTGCAAACATTTCTTGATCGTTGGTTCAAATAAATGTACACCCACGAGAATTGCTGAAAATAATTGAAAGAAGTCCGCATGCAGCTATTTGGAGTAGGATAGAATTGTCATAATAAAATGTTTGATCGAATCTGTTTTATTCAAAAATTGAAAGTTTTAAAATTCTTTAAAAAATCCTCAATAAAAAGAAAGCATTGGAACGCTTATCAGATATTAAACTGATAGGAACAGATATTACACTTCGTTCTTAGCCACAGGTCGAGAACCGACACCATGTAGTGTTTCTCCGGTGCTTAAGTAGATGTTCGGTTCGCGCTATGCTTGCGAGAAATGAGCGCGCGTGCGGCTTCTAGCGGTTACTCCGAGAACTACGAGTTTTCTCGCACCCGTAATATTGGTGGCGCTCGGCCATTATATATAGTTTGATTTGATTTTTTCAACCAAAGAAAAAAAGTATTCAATTGATTGCTGTAATGTATTCAGTTCAATTATACACGCGTCATATTAATGGTATATTATTTTAAATCAAATATATAATTTTAATGAACAAAGATGTATTTCAGTCAAATATTTAATCAAAACAAGTATATATCATTTTCATTTAACGCGATTGAATAAAAAAAATCAAATAAAAATGACTATGATTTAATCGCTTCGTGTATGCGTCAGAATCAAATCTTATTTTCGCATAAATTTTTAACCCATTCAGACATTCGCTTAACATTTTTTAACCAAAATGAAATACTAATACTTTAATGAATAATTTACTTAAAAATCAATATCGAATATAGTGCAGGCGATAACGAATAATATATTAACTCAATAGAAATTTTATCTGCATCAAACGAGCGAAATTTAATTTTTCTTTTGTCCTCGAGTCAACAATATTCATGTTATGAATTGAAACGTTTTTTTGTTCGTTGCATAGAATACATTCAAAACTATATCATTTGTTCGCGATTATTTTTTAGATAGATTCAATAATATTCAATAATATAATAATATAATAATAAGATATATTGTTCTCGGCTAACAATATATCTTTTTAATGAAAAAAAAAAAACGTTTAATGTTATCATGTTATTAAAGTAAATAGCGTTTCGTTCGGACTAATCAATTATTATTTGCACCGACAATTTTACAATTGAGTCAACGAAATTTCATTCAACAACACCAATGATATTCGATCAATCATTTTTTTTTCTCAGTGTAGTTACTTCAGTAATCTGTTACAAAGTAATTCAATTATCAATTGCAGTAGTAATTGTAATCGTTAATTGTTAATACAATAACTTTTTGCCCATCTTTGTTGGTAGCATACGTGAATTCGTCGGTAAACGTCATCATTTTTCATTTCTCGCTCAAATGGATTGGGCAAGGTCTTATTCGCTGCGAAATCATTGCAAATCAGTCCGAACCCTTCATCAGCCCTTATTCAGTCCAGGAGACAGATTTTTCTCCCAAACCTCTCTCTCTCTCTCTCTCTCCCCCTCCAGCTGTCAGACTTTTTTTTCTCTTAATGCGCATTCCCGTTGCAGCAAGAAACAATTCGTGGGTTGGCTAGGGAGCGAAGAGCAGGTGCGCCGTAGGTGCTTAGAAACCACGAGACGTCGCGAGAGGTCGAGGGAAGGACGAGGATCGCGAGTGTTTATGCGAATTTTGTGTTGGATGCAGAGACGCTGCGTAGCGTGGTATATGTATATTATTGTTTGTGCGGGTACGACAACATTTTGTGGCTTTGGTATACAGCAGAGCAAACATGCCGAGTGTTCGTTTCATTCTACTGGTCTGAACGCTCATCATCTCGTTCCTATACCGAACACCCGACTCTCTCGCGTTCTATCTCGTCCATTCGTCCTCTCTCATGCCCTCTTCGTCTCCAGTGGCCATAGAGGCGTAACTCGTACGATTGTACGGCCGGAACGATTAAATTTGTGACCTTCTGCTAGCCATCCGTAACATCTACAGGGCGACTCAAAAGTGGACGTTGGTTTACGTGCGTTTCGCAACTTTGATAAATTTTACTATTAACGAAATTCGACCCAATACTCACGGATCTAAGATCCTTTTAATATTTTCTCGACTTACTTTCACAAAGAGAAAACAGTATAGTCGTTGCTTCAAAAAATCCTGTTATATTCTGCGAGGACTAAATTTAGTAAGACGGAATGACTGACTGTGACGATCTTGACGATCTTGACTGTACCATAATGATTTCTTTTTCTCATAAATAAAATAAATTATCGCCAGATATCGCTAAATAAATTTGCAGATGATCTTAGGAAAATATTGGGATGTTGAATAATTGAATGTTTTTTGAAAAAAATGATGGTTTATTTTTAAAAATCATTCCCGATGCTTTAAACGTTTCGAAACTTTTGTGTCATCAACTCCTAATGATTCTGCAGGTTCACCTAACGTCTGACATGAGTCTTCAGCAAGTAATGCCTCAAATTCAACACGTCAAAATCATTATTTTTGAAGCGTCGAAACCAATCTCTGCAGTTGTTTCCGACAGCATGGTCGTCGTAAGTCTCAACAGGAATTCTGTGTGCTTCAGCTGCAGATTTTTTTTGAATGAAGTAGTGCAGTAAGTTCCCCGCACTCTTTTTTAGCACGAAATTTGACATGTTTAAGGGGTTTTCTCGCTTTAGACACTGAAAATGCTATTTTCATGAATTTTTTTGATAGCTTTATATTATAGATATTGATATAAAAGTTGTTACACTTAATAAATACACTTTCGAAATACATTAAATTTTTTTATTTATTTATTTAAGCCACTTGTTATCGACGAAAATGGTAGTTAAAAAATGTTCTAAAAAATTGTAGTTCTCCGTTGTTGATGAAATCTCGGTGATGGATCATCCGAAACAAAAAAAAATCAAACGTACAAATCAAAATGTATTAACATACATCAAACATACAATTTGACATACATCGTACATCAAACATCATTTAACATACATCAAGCATAAACATAAAGTAACAAAATTTTTTTGATGTAATAACATACTGAATCGAAAACCGTTTGATGCGCTATAGCGCATATCATGCGATTTTTAATATATGCAAAAATAATAAAATGGCGGATCAATCAAATGTACAAATCAAAATGTACATCAAACATACAGTTTAACATACATCATACATCAAACATCATTTAACATACATCAAACATAAACATAAAGTAACGTAAATTTTTTTGATGTAATAACATACTGAATGAAAAACCATTTGATGCGCTATAGCGCATATCATACGATTTTTTATATATGCGAAAATAACAAAATGGCGGACATTTTTCGGAAAAACAACAAAAAAACGTGTTTTTTCACCGTTTTTGGCAAAACAAAAAAAGTAAATATCAAAATTTTAGAAAATCCTTGATATGCGAACTAGCTATTGTTGCAAAGAATATGCGGTTAAAAATTCATAAGGATCGGTTCAGTAGTTTCGAAAATTTTATCGACAAGCCGACGAAAAACGTTGTTTCGAGAAAAACACGTTTCATTTTTGTTTGGGTTACATAAAGATGCAAAAAAAATTTAAATATATTTCGAAAGTGTATTTATTAAGGGTAACAACTTTTATATAAATATCCATAATATAAACCTTTCAAAAAAAATGAAAATATCCTTTTTAGCGTCTAAAGTGAGAAGACCCCTTAACTCGATGAAAAAATTTCAAACTTGCTTATAGTACTTCTTTATACATGCGTTAGCGTCTTAAACTACACACACGCGTGGGTTCCTTGCATGGAATTCCTCCGAAGAAGTAGTAATGAATAAATAGTGACACCACTATTTGTTCCAATATCTATTTTACATTTCTTTTCAAACGACAATGCTATTTGTTCGGACGGCTTCTATGTCTTCTACTCAGGCCTGCCAACCTTGTCTGCCAGCAAGTACCTTTCTTCCTTGCCGTTGGCAGCCTTTTGCGGAACTAACGCGTCGCCATGCGGCCATCTTGTGAAGCTCCGGAGACGTCACACACGTAGTTCTGGTGACGCCATCTGTTGGCAAACAGCGAGAACTTACTCAACGTTCTCATATTCCAGATCCGTGGTGCTTTCATTTTATTTGCCAACGTTTTTGGAAACGTTTATTCATATTTTCTGTAACACCCTGTACAAGTGCGCGGTTTAGGGATCAACACGCCGCAACCGCAGCATCCAAAGCGAAGAGACACGGAGATGGTGTGGGGGAGGGTAAAAGATGCTTCTTACGCCCTCGAGCGCGTCTCTTGGAATGCTTTGCCAAACCCGTCTCATAATCCAGAAGAGAGATGGAGCCAGAGAGATAACGAGAGAGTGGCAAGGGAGGAGGGCGAGGAATGAGAGACATAGAATTTTGGGCCCACACGCGTGTGGCCGAGATGAAAAGGGTCTACGATGGGAATGCCAGGCGAAGAGAGACATAGGAAGAGAGAGAGAGAGAGAGAGAGAGAGAGCCACCGGCTGCTCTTAAGGGGTTACCCCCACTTGCGATTTTGAAAAAATCGATTTTTTTATTGCATTTTTTTGAAGTATAAGTATCTGAGAATATGTCCTGAAAATTTCAAGCCGATCCGAACAAAATTGACTGAGATTTGAGCGTTGAAAGAGAAGAATCCATTGTGTAAACGACCGGAAATTGAAACTTTAAACGCGTTTTTCTCAAAATTGCATTTCTGAAGTCGATGACCAAGATTACTCGAACACTAATGAACCGATCTTCTTGAAATTTTGCAGGCTTATTTAACACATAAAAATGTAGTCTTCAATCGTTCGATTTTTTTTTTTCGAAAAAAATGGCCGTTTTATAGCCGAAAAACGGCCGTTTTTTTCGTTAAAATCGAACCATTAACTTTGACTGTCCGCCATTTTGTGAAAAATGAATATTTTTTAAAATCCTTCGATTAAAGACTAGTTCATACTTATATTTGACTAAATACATCCGCATTTTTTTTTTCAGATGATCCACTTCGCCGCAATGTTGGTCACCGCAAACCGTGTATGTAAAAACATTATTTCATTGACGGCCATTTGCCACTAAACAATGTAATATTTTTCAATAAAAAAATTACTGAAAGTTCTTCAAGATGTGTTCTTTAAGATGGTATATTGATCGATTAAAAAAGTTTTGTAGTTTTCTTTTAAAAATTCATGAAAAAGGCCTTTTTTTGCGCTACAAGTGGGGGTAACGCTTTAACTCACGCACCCCCTCCCCCCTTGGCACCCGGTTTCTGTCTTTCTTCTTCTGGCAATGTCCTTTAATACTCACTCAGTCTCGACCTTTAATTCGTGCATTCTCGCCAGATTCGTTGACAAATATATATAGAGCGAGGGAGAAAGAAACTTGGCGAGCGGAGACGCGCCAAAGTTCTTAACGCTGTCCCAATCCACCCACTACCTACTCCAATTTTTTCTCGTCGTTTTCATTTCTCATTTCGCCGGTTTCTCCTAAACTAAACCAGTTCTAGGGTCTGACCGATGGGACATTTTCCGCCGATTACAAATATGGCGGGATTTTTACCGGGCCCTCAAAATTACGCAGGCGAAAAGCGAGGGAAGCGGTTTTCGTACACAACCGACGATTTTTAATAGAAATTGAAGGTTTAGGGGATATGAATGGTAAGCATTTATGAAGAAAAAAAAATTAAAAGTCTAATTTTTTACAACAGTAAAAAAAATGTCTTTACTGAATCGCTCGTTATTTCGATGCCTTTTATATTTCACTCCTTTTTCAGCTCATTTTCTTTGGAATCGATTGCGCTTCAAAATCCCGGTTGAAGGACGCAGTTGCTGGCTATTTGAAATTTCAAGATTTTGAAAAAAACGGCCAAAGTGGTCGAAAATTCTTTTTCTTTAGTTTTACTCTATTTTAAGGGTCTATACGCCTGGAATTTTTCTGTCAATTATAAACATCACTGATGTGAGTTTTTTCATCGAAAGCCAAAAAATTCGCGGTGGTCACGTGGTAGGTGTCGAGTCCCATATTAAGGCCTTAGGCCACAGTAACGGGTATAAAATCATGTGCGAATTGAACAATCTTTTTTCGTATGAAAAAGTGATTCACTCATATATTAGATTGTACATCTATTTAGTATGAATATCAAGCTGTTATAAATTTTTTTTTTTCGATGTACAAAACGGCCGACTACTCGAAAATTCTCGAAACAGCTTTTTCCAATTGGCATCACAAATAAATTCAAGAATTTTCACTCGATTTACTTGAAATTTAAAAGTTGTGTCTTGTACATCTACTTAAGCACATGTTAAGCACCGGAGAAACTCTACATACCCGTGCAGAAATTTTGGCAGGGATACAGCTGGATTCTGACCTGTATCCCGGGCTCCCAGTCGGGATCTAGTCCGATATCGGATCAGATTCGTAGACGAAATGTAAGATCCGTAAACTGGATTCCACTAGGGATCCAGAACCGGATCCTTTAATGACTCTAAATGGATTCCCCATGGAATTATTGAGGAATCTGGGAAGGATAACGGATGAATACAGGCTGAAATAAAATGTCAAAAATGGAATTATGACATGTCAAATTTATTATAAAAATAAATAACATTTATAAAGTTTTGGTGCATTAAACTATCAATAAAAAAAAATTTGTCCAAAGATTCAAATGGCAGATCGCGGTCATCGCGAGATTTTGATGTGAATTAAAAAAAATTCACATCAAAATCTGTGAATGCAAATGTATTGACAAGAAACTATAAATACAAAAAAATTCACAAAATTAGTTGTGAATTTTTTCGTATTTAAGACAAATTAAAATCAAATTCAAAATGATTAGATTAAAATTTGCGCCAAAAGTGAGTTCGTACGTATTTTGAGAGAAAACATTGCCTCGAGGCAAAGACATTTTTGCACATAACTTTTTGTGCGAACATTTCTTTGCCTCAACACAATGTTTTCTCTCAAAATACGTTTACACTTGTGGTGTAAATTTTGATATAACGTCGATTTGATGTCGTGAATTCGAATTTTATTTTCTTCCACTTGAGGAAATTCACAACTCATTTTGTGATTTTTTTCATATTTATAATGTAATATTTGAAACTCACAACTTTTTTTGCAAAAATTTCTTTGCCTCGACGAAATGTTTTCTCTTGAAATACGTAAGAACTCACGGTTGGTGTAAATTTTAATCTAATCATTGTGAATTTGATTTTAATTTGTCTTAAATACATGTTTATACCCACCCACATGTCGGTGGGTATAAACAGAGACTGATTCCCCAAAACCGGTATCCCGGTTAGAATCCAACTTGCATCAGTATCGGAATATGTACGACGCCGATGGCATAATTTTGAAAATTTTGGCATCACGTGTATTTTCGGTATTACTATGTAATTCCTATCTATAGATAGGAATTCCACAGTAATACAGAAAATACACGTGACGCCAAAATTTTTAAAATGATGTCATCATCGTCGTACATATGCCGATACTGATGCAAGTTGGATTCTAACCGGGATCCGGTTTTGGGGAATCCATGAAAAATCCTGATCGGGATTTGATCGGACATAGGGTATCCCGGTCAAAATTTCTGCACGGGTAGTGTCGGTTCTCGGCCTGTGGCTAAGAACGAAGTGTAGTATCTGTTCTTATCTGTTTAATATCTGATGAGCGTTCTAATGCTTACTTTTGATTTAAATTTTTTAAAGAATTTAAAGACTTCCAATTTTTGAATAAAACAATTTCGATCAAACATTTTATTATGACAATTCTATCCTACTCCAAATAGCTGCATGCGGACTTCTTTAAAGTATTTTCAGCAATTCTCGTCGGTGTACATTTATTTGAACTAACAATCACGAAATGTTTGCAAGTGCACATAGAATAATATTAAAAACATGACTTCTCGAATTCACAAATATATTCTTTTGATTGCAATGTATATTTATTTCATCGAATATTATATTTTTTTTAACTAGGAACTAAATGCATTGCTACGCTTGGCACTTGTACGTTGTGGCAAAAAATACCATTATTTTGAGCCCATATTGTTAATTTTTCAATCATGACATACACTTGTTTCTATCTCATGCAACTACTCTTGATATTGTACGTAGTACGAGAATGTTACGTCTAATGGCCTATTCGTTTCGATGTTGTAAAGCAATAATTCATTCTATTGAGTATATTTTTGTACGAAATAGAAAATGTTCTAGCAATCGCTAAATTATTTCATCCATACATCTACAGATTGTATAAAGAATAATTTCAATAGATTGTCATTTTATTTTAAGGCCTTAGGCCACAGTAACGGGTATAAAATCATGTGCGAATTTAACTATTTTTTTGGTATGAAAAAGTGATTCACTCATAAAATTAATTACACATCCATTTAGTATGAATATCAAGCTGGTAGAAAATATGTATATTTTTTTTTTCGATGTACAAAATTTCCGACTTCTCGAAAATTCTCGAAACAGCTTTTTTCCAATTGGCGTGACAAATAACTTCAACAATTTTCACTCGATTTTCTTCAAATTTAAAAGTTATGTTCCTAATTGCATTTCGCAGAGAAGTACGTACGGAATTTCTGATTAATCGAAAACTTTTCATTTCATGAGCAGTTATAACGAAACTTTTCACTAAAAATTCATTTCATAAGTTCAAATACCTACCACTTTTGAATAAAACAATATTTTTTAAATTCCGCACGTACTTCTTCAGGTATTTTAATTTAGATTAACGAGAATTTTTGTTTTTTGTTCTGGGTAAAAAATTGGGGATGTTAAATGTCACGCCGCGGAGCGCCTCAAACAAAGAAAACAAAAGAAAATATTAGTAGTCGACCATTTTGTGCTTCGAAAAAAAAAATATATATATATATATATATATATTTTCTAACAGCTTGATATTCATACCAAATAGATGTGTAATTAATTTTACGAGCAAATCACGTTTTTATACGAACAAAAATTGTTAAATTCGCACATGATTTTATACCCGTTGCTGTGGCCTAAGGCCTTAAGCAACGTTGCTCTGGACCATGCAATGTTGACCATTTAGCAGTGCCCCGACTGCCAAGTAGACTGGCAATTTTGCTGAGTTTCCAATAATAATGCCACGGAGACCGAAAAAAAAAAATATAGCTCCCCAGCCCAGAAATTCTCAGTTTCCCTGTGCCCTCGTGTAACCGCGTTGCACTAGTGCCTTAGCAAGCAAGTAGCTACGGACAACATTTTGGGGTCTAGCCCAGGAATTGGAAATGGACCAGTGACAACAGTGGGCACAGAGCGATGGGCTCGGTATCGTAAAGCCCATCGGAGCATACGAGGGAACATCTGCAACCAGACAAATCCACTTTTAGGCCTTAGAGGGAGAAGTTACTCGACACATTTCCCTTCCGACCAGCTTTGGCGTTTCATTCTTTTTGCCACTTCCGCGACAACTTGCGGGAAACCACGAAAAACCTTCGCTCCTTGGCTTTTATCAGCGCTTCCGCATGTTGGATAACACCACATACACGCGCTGAGAGAAATGTATGGTTTTCTCAACCATATTTTAACTGTACTTTATATTTCCCTGAAGGGACAATAATATTTTATAGCCATAGTTACTGCCCAACGTATAGTACTGCTTATTGATATTTTAGCAGTTGCATGAATAATGCACACATGTTAACCGCAACCATCAATCGTACAAATATACGTTTATTATTCAATGCTATTTAAGGGGTAAGGCCACTGTAACGGCCCAAAAAAAAAGGTTTTTTCACTAATTTTTTGCTCCCGAAATTGAAGGTATTTGAAAAAAAACTTTTAATGGTGTTATCGGGCATACATTAAACTTTATTATAAAATTTTTTTACAGTAAAAAAAAACAAAATGGCGGTTCCACAGCTATCTTCCCGGGACATGTTTTGCTTCCAGGGCTCCGCGGCACGCAGCACCACTGGTGCACTTTTGAATCTAGAACAAAAAAAAAAAAAACCATTAATCTAGAGGGCTATAGCTAGAGAATGTCGATCGGATTTTAAAAAGTATCAATTTTTGTGGATTTGGCGTGGGTATGAAAAAAAAAATTGATTTTTGACGAAAAAAACGGCAAGTTTTTTGTTAATAAAAAATCAATAAATAAAGTTCTTGAAAATTCCGATCGACATTCTCAAGATAATGTAAATGTTCACATCTGGTTAAAATTTCAAGTAAAAAAAATGAAAATTGTTCGAGTTATGCTGCGTGCCATTTTGAAAAACCATGTTTCGAGAAAAACGCGTTTAAAGTTTTGCGAATAGTTTTTTATTGGAAAAAATTAAAAAAAGAAGTTAAAAGGATTTAAACTATTTTTAAACTAGAGGGTTTAAACTACTTTTTAAGCCAATAAAAAAAATCGATTTTTCAAAAAATTTACAGTGGCCTTACCCCTTAATGTAGTGGATTTTCATAAAATGGATATTCTCTGATACTATTTTTTTGGAAAATGAGTGCTGCTTTTTAACTTTTTTTCTAGTAAAGGGTATCATTGATAATTTCTTAATGGAAAATATTTATAAACACCGGAGATACAGTAAATTGCACAGACTGCTCTGCAAAAAAGGTCATTCGCGGTCACTACTCCTGCTCGAAAACAAATCATTTGAAATTTAAAAAAAAATGAATTTAGTTTTTGCACCGTATTATCTAGTCTTTAATCGAAGGATTCGATAAAATAATGATTTTTGAAGAAATCGAACTTTAAATTTTCGGACTTTAAATTTTCAGAGAATATTTTTGAAAGGTTATATGATAAGAATCCGTCGAGAACGAAAAATCGATTTTTTCAAAAATTCCTACTAGGTGTAACCCCTTAAATCCTCATGATTCGAATGGTGAACAGAAATATATGTACATGGGATGAAAATGTTGCCTGTGATTTGCGACAATGTTTATAGTGATTTGTACGATATTATAAGATACGACTTGCTATATGTGTTTTTGATGTGTTATTCAAGTGTTGGGACAATGCATCAATGCCCGTCTACTAAATGCATAGAATATTCCATAAAGCCGAAATAAAATAAAATCCACAGCTGAGAGTTCTACCTTGAAGATTTTCTATTATAATTCGCCATTTCCTGACCTCTTGCAATGATTTATTTCGAACAAAATATTTCGCTTAAGGGGTAAGGCCACTGTAACGGCCCAAAAAAAAAGGTTTTTTCACTAATTTTTTGCTCCCGAAATTGAAGGTATTTGAAAAAAAACTTTTAATGGTGTTATCGGGCATACATTAAACTTTATTATAAAATTTTTTTACAGTAAAAAAAAACAAAATGGCGGTTCCACAGCTATCTTCCCGGGACATGTTTTGCTTCCAGGGCTCCGCGGCACGCAGCACCACTGGTGCACTTTTGAATCTAGAACAAAAAAAAAACCATTAATCTAGAGGGCTATAGCTAGAGAATGTCGATCGGATTTTAAAAAGTATCAATTTTTGTGGATTTGGCGTGCGTTTGAAAAAAAAAATTGATTTTTGACGAAAAAAACGGCAAGTTTTTTGTTAATAAAAAATCAATAAATAAAGTTCTTGAAAATTCCGATCGACATTCTCAAGATAATGTAAATGTTCACATCTGGTTAAAATTTCAAGTAAAAAAAATGAAAATTGTTCGAGTTATGCTGCGTGCCATTTTGAAAAACCATGTTTCGAGAAAAACGCGTTTAAAGTTGATAATTTATTTTGACATGCTTGGCGGCGACCTTCATTTCCTAAGGACAACAAATTTTTTTTCGCACAGGACCTTTTTTTTTCTTATTCTAGCGGGTTTAGACTATTTTTTAAGCCAATAAAAAAAATCGATTTTTCAAAAAATTTACAGTGGCCTTACCCCTTAAGGCCTTAGGCCACAGTAAGGGGTATAAAATCATGTGCGAATTTAACAATGTTTTTTCGTGTGAAAAAGTGATTCACTTACAAAATTAATTACACATCTATTCAGTATGAATATCAAGCTGTTAGAAAATATATCTTTTTTTTATGTACAAAATGGCCGGCTACTAATTATTTTCTTTTGTTATGTTTTTTTAGGCGCTCCGCGGCGTGACATTTAGCATCAACAATTTTTTACCTAGAACAAAAAACTAAAATTCTCGTCAATCCACATTGGAATACCTAGAGAAGTACGTACGAAATTTAAAAAATATTTTTTTTATTCAAAAGTTGTAGGGATTTGAACTAGAGAAATGAATTTTCAGTGAAAAATTTCGTTAAAACTGCTCATAAACTGCTCATAAAAAGTTTTCGATTAATCAGAAATTCCGTACGTACTTCTCGGCGAAATGCAATTAGGAACATAACTTTTAATGGAGACTTTGTCCTTGAAATTTAGCGGGAGATGTTAGCGGCTCAACATGAGCAGCTAGAAGAAGAGGAGGGATGCCTCTAAGGACTAGGCATTGCCGATTAGCAGTAATTATAAACACATTTGTGTAAACACATTACAAAACTTTAAACGCGTTTTTCTCGAAAACACGTTTTTAAAAATGGCTGACATTCTCCTGACCGCTGTAATTAACATATCGACCTGAAATTTGGAGAGCATACTCAGAAAATATGTCTTCACGAAATGACGGATCGTTTTTTCGATAGATCCATTTTCGATTCGATTTTTTTTTAAATTGTCGCCATTTTCCGAAATTTGTACTAAACGAAAAACCCATCCGTCATTCCATGACCAAAGGGTCAGAGATTGATAATATGCTTTGAATTTGTGTTTCAGATCAACAAAGAGGGGGCAGTGATGTCAGCCGTTTACCTCCCGCGATTTGAGGACCTGTTTTCGCGGAGCTGCAACGGCCGCCAGTTTGGTTTTTTTTTTCAAAAAAAAATTTTTTAACGTTCTGTATATCATGAATAAAAGCAAGAAAAAACCGCACTCAAAAAGCTTTACTCGTTTCCTTTAAAAAAAATAAAATGTAAACTCCTGAAATATGGCACTCCAAGGACAAAGTCTCCCGTAAATTCGAAGTAAATCTCGTGAAAATTGTTGAATTTATTTGTCTCGCCAATTGGAAAAAACTGGTTCGAAAAGTTTCGAGTAGTCGGCCATTTTGTACATTGCAAAAATGTATATATATTTTCTAACAGCTTGATATTCGTACTAAATAGGTGGGTCATTAATTTTATGAGTGAAAATTAATTTCTTTTTCATACGAAAAAAAATTGTTAAATTTGCACATGATTTTATACCCGTTACTGTGGCCTAAGGCCTAAAGGAATAGCTGTTACCTGCGATTTAGGTGAACTTTTGCACAAATATTTCTTTTATGATATAAGTCACTGTTTAAATGGATTTTTGGCGCTTCGCAATAGTTTTGCACCATGAAATAGTGATTTATACCATATTATATGATACGACCTGGTAAATGCATAGTAACGTGTATCCTACAAGAACAGAAGGTGAACTACAAGAAGAAGTGTTGAACTGATATCCTATTTTTGCAATGCAACAAACATACTATGTAACAGTTTGTGACACGTGCGTAGTTCTTAAAACTATTAAGGCCTTAAGCCACTCTAGAGGCCGAAAAAATAAACTTTTTGGGGATTTTTTTCCAGAAAAACTACAAAATAAATCGAGATTACAAAAAGGGTGTTTATCATACATGTCAGTGACTGTATACAATAATTTTTTTGAAGCGATTAATTTCAAAATTGCGGTTGTGAAGGGTTTATCTCAAAACTGCATTTTTTAAGTTGGCCGGAAACATAACAGACAATTTTCAACCGATTCACTTGAAATGTTGACTATATCTTGAAAAATACATTGTCTATGAAAGTACGTAGGATTTTTTTTATATAGCACAGTTCATTTGTTATTAACAATTATCTGACTTTCGATTATCTGATTTTTGGGCAAATTTTTTACTTTCCACTTTGGAACTGCGCCATTTGGCCAAAAATCAATATATCGAAAAAATCCTACGTACTTCTATAGCAGTTATTATATATAATCGAAGTAAATTCATTGGCTCATTATAATTAAAAAAATTATAGAAGCTGTTTGTCCGGCCGTGGACTCTGGAAAAACGGAGACATCATTGCAAAAACGCTGCACAGCCGCCATTTCGAAATTAATCGCTTAAAAAATTTTGTAACCTTTTTTTAATCTCGATTTATTTTATAGTTTTTCTGAAGAAAAAAAATCCCCAAATGTCTATTTTTTCGGCCTCTAGACTGGCCTAACCCCTTAAGCTGCAATTGCTCGAATTGCAACTGATTTACGTCTTCGCTATAAGCAAACTTTACTATAATTTTTTCGAATGGTCACTTTTCATAAGGTCGTCTAACAAATTAAACTCGAAAAACGTTAATGTTAACCATATGAATTGTACAAACATGAAAAGCATAGTAGAAGTTTGACTGAACGAAACTCAACCTACAGTATACAGCATTAGCACACTGTATACTGTACGCCTATTTTGTTATAGCATTAAATTAACCATATCCATATTGTCAAGCCTTTTACAATAGTGAATAATCATTTCGGGGATAATAGATAGTCAAACACGTCGCCCAAATTGCATGTTTAGGTATACTTTTCGTTTATAGTCGTGTTACCCATATTATGATTGCGGTGTCAATAAAGTATAACGAATTTCACTATCCCCTCTTTTGCCCCCCCCCCCCCATGGAAATTTATATACGCAAAAATATACTGCAAATTTATTTTATCAATAATTGTAATATACGTGAAATGTATGCCATATATTGAAAATATATGTTGCATATATGTGCTAAATTCTAATTTTCGTAACGATTTTATATATGCGTGGTATTACTGTATATCAATGTATCATATATCAATGATATATTTGCATTTACCCTGCATATATACCACACATATTTAGCATATATGTTGCATACACACTGCATACATACCACATATATACTGCAAAAATGGTACATATATGCCACATACTATATACAGATATGCGTAGCATATCTGTATATATAGTGTTTATATGTAATAGTGTACTTTAACTGTAAGTTAAGTTGTTTAAGTTTAATTAAGTTTAACTGTAATAGTGTTTATACACAGCATATATTTTTTGTCAGGAATATGTTTCAAAAATGTATGCGTCATATATGATGCATATATTTTTGATATATTTTTCTGCCAAAAAAATTAATTGATAATATATCGAAAATATATGGGTCATATATGGGTCATGTATTTGGTGCATATATACTGAATATATACGTCATATATGACGCATATATTTTTGATATATTTTTCTGCCAAAAAAATTAATTGATAATATATCGAAAATATATGGGTCATATATGGGTCGTGTATTTGGTGCATATATACTGAATATATACGTATTATTCTATTTTTCGTCACTATATATGCGGCCGATATATATATATGTAGCATATATTTTCTGCGTATACTTTACATACATAAATTTCCATGGGGGCCATGGGTGTTTGTTGTAAATACCATGGGCTTTTCTCTCAGTGTAGGCTTCAAAGATCTCACGGACGTTCTCCTTCTTTCCAAGCAAACGCGACTTGAAACTGATCCGGCTGTTCTAATCTTCGACGCTTTCCGTTCCGACAAAGACCGCATATCCTCTCGGCGAGCGATAAGAACTTGCGTCATATCGCGCCGCGCTGATTTTTTGCCCCGCTCTTCGTTCCTTTCCGAATTAGTACAGTCGTGCTCTATATTGGAAACGGAAAAAATTAATTGCTAAATCCAAGTTTTCCGAAAAATCGGAGTGTAGAGTTTTTTAGGGGATGAAGGGGGATGGGGATGAATTAATGCCAAACTACAACCCCCGGGAGGTCGGCGCCGGGGGACTAAATGTTCAGAAAAGTCCGGTCTTTATTTTTGTCCACAGCGCCGAAGTCGTGGAAGTTCATTTTGAGGGTGAAAAAGTGGGGTGAAATTTTGAAAAATCAGTTTTAATTCAATAACTCTTTTGGAAAAATGCATACAACTTTTGTTCAAATGGGAACGTTGTAGCCCTTGAAATGACGCGTCGATCGAGATAATCCCTCTCTAATATCTTTAAACACAAAAAAATTGTCGAAGTACCAAAAATAATTTGTTTATTGAATAACTCCCAAACAATAGATTTTTCGGAGATAGTTTAAATGTACGAAATTTAGAGAATTGGAGATGCAAGCTACAAATTGTTCCACAGCGACGAATTCGTACGGTCAATAGTTTTCCCAGAATTTCATTTTGAATTGTCAACCCCCGAGAGAGGTTGGAAAATCCAAATTCAAGGGTGGACCATAGAAATGAAAATATGGAGAAAATTATTCTCTACATTTCGTCCATTTAAGCCATACCCGAAAAATCGATTGTTTTTGAGTTATTCGATAAACAAATTTTAATTGGTATTTCAACATTTTTTGTGGATGAAGATATTATCGGCGAGTGATGATCAAATACTCGATTGATGCGTCTTTCCAAGGGCTACAATGTTCCCATTTGAAAAAACCGTGTACGATTTTTTCCTAAAGAGATATTGAATAAAAACTGATGTTTCAAAATTTCACCCCAAAATGAACTTGCACGATTTCGGCGCTGTGGACAAAACTAAAGCCCGGATTTTTCTGAACATTTTGTCTCGCGGCGCCGACCTCGTAGGGGTTGTAGTTTGGCATCAATCCCCCCCCATCCCCCTTCATCCCCTAAAAAAACCTGCACCCTGATTTTTAGGCAAACTTGGATTTAGTCCCTATCTTGATCACGAGTGAAATAAAAAGCCCGCATACGATGATCCTGCAATAACGAGCCTCCAATGGCGAAGCCCTTATCATCATTCAATTACAGCCTCGAATCAATCACCCAAAGTCCCAAAACCGACTGATGGAAATGTGCCGATCACGAGGACATTGACGGGTCATTTCGTCAAGGTCTCAGATTCAATTTTCACATCGTTCTCGCTCGACACAGCGCGAACATCCTGTCGATTTTCACGAACTCCAAGATCCCCGTGTAAAAGTTAAAGTGGAACAAAAAACAGCTTTGATTTTCCGTCCCTTTTGGTCTTAGGGATACGGCTTAAGGGATGGGCAAGATTCCCCATAACGTGTCCCTTATTTTCCGTAGGCGAAATCCGCCGTGTAAGCCCTCGACGATGATGCTCCTATTGGAGCTCGCCCTCACGGCGAACATGGGAAAATCAAGCAGCGGAAGAGCAGCGGGGGCTAAATCGTTTCGATGTTTCGGAAAATCACCGCAAGTGGCACCTTTTTTTAGAGTCCTCTCATCTGCCAGGCGAGGGGCCAACGTCTTTGGGTCAAAAAGTGTATGTGGGTGTGAGGCTGAGGATGTTCGTGTATTACACTGACAAGCGTGTCGGGAAGGAACGTGCCGGTGGCAAATGTTCGTTCTCCGCTACATGGGGGATCAATTGAATGCCTTTTCTGGCCCGTCGTGACACACACGGGAACGATGAGGCACAGGGTAATGGGAAATCAATATAGAAAGCCGAGCCACGAATGCTTCTGTATCTTTTCATTTTCCGTCTCCGTCGCGTTACTGGGGCCAATTTCGTAACCGCATCGAAGTTCAAAGGGCACGATTCTCACCGTATCTGGTCGTAGCTATTTTCTGTTTACGTATGTGTGGGAAAGATCGACGGGGGTGAGTGTGTGTCGATAGGTGTCTATCTTCATTAGAGCATTTGTGGCATGTATGGGTATGACATATATGAGGAAAGGTCATCGTGAGGACATCAAGTGAGGACCGTCTTCGTAGCAGCCTATTGCCTCCAACAACATTGATCAAACTCCATGGTCTTAAAATTCATCTGCGGGCGAATGGGGGCACATTCATCTGGAGGTCGTTCCAATGAGCTTAAAGATCATCTCGAGATGAATGGGAGCACATTCACCTGAAGGCCGTTCCAATGACCTCAAGGATCATCTTCGGATCAATGGGAGCACATTCATCTGAAGGTCGTTCCAATGACCTTAAATGGCATCTCCGGATGAATGGGAGCATATTCATCTGAAGGTCGTTCCAATGACCTTATAGATCATCTCCGCACGAATGGGAGTACATCCATCTGACGATCGTTCCGATAACCCCACATCGATATTACTCAAATCCTACTGCGGCAAAAATCATATCCATGCGAATGGGAGCTGTTCATCGGAAGATTCCCATGACCTGTTCCAGAAATCAACGATTTGTTAAAACAACTATCGAGGATCCGGTTCGAATCAGCGGGATGTGCTGATAGCCAACACTGCGCAGATACAACAGGATCAAAATATCCTTTCCCTGTGGGTTTTATTGGGTACACAGCTGTCCTGATTAAAATGGACACCGCTCAGACGTTCTACCCATCTCCCGTCACAGAGTCGTTCTATTCGTTATTCGCTTTTGCATTCGTCGATCTCTGGCTGTGCTGAATCCTTTATTCATAGAACATCTAAGTTTAAAAAGTATAATAAATATCAAATTTCGTTTTGGAAAAATAATTCATAGGCCGACACCGGCTAGGTTTGTTGCTCCGTGAAAGGGTCATGCCTAGTTGTAACAGTCGAAACAGCTCATGTTTGGGATTTTTCTGTCGAAAAAGTGACAATTAATTTCTGATAAAAAGTGATGATAAGTAAATGGAAAAAGTGATGATAAATTTAGAATATTGGTAATTTTGTTGCTAAATGTTATTTTTCAGAAAAAATGTAATACAACATTTCTCATTGGATTTTATAGCTCTAGCAATCGGAACAAAAATATATGTCAATTAAATAAATTGTATGTCGCTTTTTTCACCGTTTCGATGCACTGTGCGATGCTCCGAGCGTGTCCACTTGTGTCAACATAACAGCCTATGAATCTGTCAATTTTGATCCGATCATCTTGAAAATTTCCAGGAACTTTTATAAGATGATACACTATGAAAATATATTGGTTTCGAAAGAAGCGATATTTCGACTTTAACAACTAGGCACCCCTCAATTTACAAGATGTAAATGGAAATCGTGTTTTTTTTCGGGATGTAGGAGAAAAGAGTGCATGAAAGGCGAGGAGAATATGAGAGTGAGCGGGAAGAGAGAAACCAGCGAGGAGGGAGGAGGTCTGCGTAGGTTGAATTGGTCGTCTTCAATGTTCCCTCTTTTTGGTTCGAACACGTGTAGTGATGTCGTTCAGAATGTTGCGTGTATTGTGGCTGGTACGAGAGAGATCCAAAAGGAGGGATAGGGAGAGAGGGGGGAGGGGAGGGAGGAATCAGGATGGCGATGCCATCCCGTCGACCGCCTATTACGGGATAATCCGGGCAGGGATCGTGGATTCGACCTCCGGCCTCCTTTTTATGTTCATCCGATCCCCCACATACATATACCCTCCCACTATGAGTTACGAGGACCGCGCATTTTTTTTCTCCCTCCCTCGCCATATCCCACGGTAAGAAAGCAAAACGAAGAGAAAGGAAAAAAAGGACAAACACGAGATACGCCGTAATGCGAAATATTCCAGAACGTGGAAGTTTTTCGTTCGTGTGCCTGGCGACGTAAAGCCCCAACGTGGAACATAACCCGAGAGGGTTGAAAATCGTTGAACGAGAGAAGGAGCAGAGAAGCGTAAAAGGATATACACACGAGATGAGTTTCGTTACGGCAAGACAGTGTCGTCACATTTTTTTCTCCCCTTCATCTCTCAAGCCCAAAATTGTCCGGGTGTCATCCGGTCCCCGTTGCCTTCAGAGATAAAATAAAGGAAGAGGTGAACGAACTTTCGTCGCTCGCTACGATGTGCTTGCGTTCATGGAGCTCCCACCCCCCCTCCACCCATTTTCATCATTCGATGGAAACGTTCAAATTGGAAGGTTGATAAAAAAAAGTCGCACGATCGTCCTGCATGTATTGTCATCCAGTTTCTGAATCTCACCTGATGATGTCATCAAAGGCTCATTCGTCCGATGGCGAGGTCATCAAAGACCATCAGATTAATTTTGATTCATCCGATGGCAAGTTCATCAAAATGTCATCGAATCAAGCCTTACCTGATGATGTCATCAAAGGTCATTTAGGCCGAAGAAGTCATTGATACAATCTCGGTGGCTGTACCCATTGGAGACTGACATCGATTTTGGTGCACTTTTCACAAAGATGCAGGAAAGTTGATGTACCTTACCCGATTGGAAGTTCGCAGATTCATTTCTCCCCTCACTCTCTCTATGTGCACTATATATGGCGGCCGTAATAGTTTGCCTTCTCTCCCAGCTGCTCGTGTATAGCAGAATTTATCCAACATAGTGCAGCGTTTGCTCACGCATATATAACTATACGGTACGTCGTAGAGAGAAATATCGGGATCACGATCAATCTACGTTCTAACCTGCGCTCATCCCCTAGAGTTAATACCTACCCTAGCTCCGCATAATCTTGTATCTCCCTCCTACATACATGCACGCTTTGCGTTTTCGTGTCTGCACTCATGGGAGAGCCGAAACTCTCCCTCGTCCTCTCTCTCTCTCTCTCTCTCTCTGTCTCTCCTTTGCACCCCCTGCTCCGCACTATCTTACCGATTCTCCGTGGATCCAACAGGATTATCGTAATAGTCCACCAAGGTTTAACGTGTGCGCCTTCGGGGACCCGCTCGCGCCAATTCTCTCTCTTGCTCTCTCTCTCTCTCTCTCTCTCTCTCTCTCTCTCTCTCTCTCGCTCTCTTTTGCTCTACTCTCGCTCTCCATTGCCCGAGAGAACGTGAGAGTGAGAAATTTCAGACTAGGAAGACAGCGAGCTGCAACATCATCCCATCAGCCTTCCTAGCGAACGTTCCCAACAATTTACTCTCCCCCGCGGCCCTTTTGCCCCCAATACCACAAGACTCGATGTCATTTTTCGAAACTTCATCTACCGGGAGCTGGTCGTTTTGTATCGAGGCTGAAAATGAAGCAAATGGTACCGCGAAGACTGTAGACGTCGATCACGTTCTGCTTTCTTACCCTCTGCGGGGAGACTTTGCGGCAAAGGGATGACTTTCCCTTCTTCGTGCTATTTTGCTCTGTGTGCCTCTTTCTCTCGGCTATTTTCCGTCTCTTCCTACATCGCCTCCCGTGTAACCACTACTTTTGGCTACGTAGTCCGTTAACGCGGCAAGTCACGTCGTGACGGAAAAGGGTTTCGGCAGGTCGCCGGTGGACGATACGTCGCTCCCTTCTGTGTGTGTGTGTGTGTGTGTGTTGGCACCGACCTGGAGCTCCTCGTGAGCAAGGAAAATGCCGGAAAGCGAGAGAAAGAGAGACGAAAGCAAAGCGTAGAAGGGGTGTAGATATTCGGTGGAGGGTTATTTTGAACCTGTTATATCTATGTGACACTGATGTGAAGGTGATTTTGGAGACGGTGGGATTCACGCGATGACGATAATGGGGACGATAGGCTAGGGTGGTCCTTGGAGTCGTATGAGTTCAAAAGCACCGTTTTCCATGTAGGTAGATAGAAAGAGTGAGAAAAGGAGAGCAAAGGGATGAAAAGAGCTTTCCCGGTGGTAGGTTAGCTGATGATGCTGTGGTTGGGAGACTTCCAGGAAACCTCACACCGCGTTGAGGTTTTCCTTCAAGTCCCGACAGAAAATCGAGCCACCCAAGCCACGAAGGCTGAAAACTGAACGTTCGTGTACACCGTGCCAGCGCGTACCTTCATTTTCCGAATGCACGCCACGAGACGTTGAAAAAAAAACGGTCGGAAGGATCTGATAAAGGAAACAATGAGGAAAGGATGATTCGATTAGCAAAATCAACAAATAACCGAGGGCCGCTGTATGGAGGAGGCAAGAATGAAATTCCTTGTCTGGAAGGAATGAAAGACGTCCTTAGTACGAAGTGATACTTGGATGTTTGCCAGTTACGTCCTTTCGCTGCACAGCGACGTGTGGGAGCGGCAAACTCCGGGCTTCCGGTTGTTCGTTGGGGGCGCGGGGGGAAAATGAGAGAGAAAGCAGAGGGAGAGAGATGGAGATGGAGAGATGAAAAGCCCTTCAGGGATGCAGGAAAGCTGCAGAGCTGAGCGTTACAAATGACCACCTCGCTCTGCATAACCAACACACTTCCGGTTCTATCTGCAATATGGGACATTTCGGAATTTCAGCGTCTCGATCGATGTTCAAATACGCGGATCAGAGTATTCTTTCGTGCATCAATCTATCAATTTTGCGACGGGTACTTTCCGACCAGACAGGCGAAGTTCTCTGGCAACTCAACATTTGTAAGAAAAAAACCGAATCCAAGAAAATGAGATTTGACGGGATGAAATTAGGGTTTCATCTTTCATTGCGCTAATGGGGATTTTCGCTGGGGGGGGGGGCAACTTCACAAAAATTACTCGAGTGGACCATTGTGAATATTTATCTGATGAGGATAAGTTGTAAATATATTTAACAGAACTCTTGCGGGGGTGAACAGAACTTTGAAAAAATTCATTTTTCCGAAACAAAAAATTTGGTTTCATCTAAAGCATTCCGTTGCGCCATCAATCTACTACTCAGTCGAAGGAAAAAAATCCGTTCTGCTTGCGTCTCACATAGTTTTGGAGTTCCACGTACTTTTCACTGAAAATTCAATTGGTCCTAACAATTGTTTCTTTCGTTAGGGGGGGGGGGGGGGGGGCAACTTCACCAAAGTATCTCGAGTGTTCCATTGAAAATATTTGTCTGACGAGGAAAAGTTGTAAAGATATTTGACAGAACTCTTGCGGGGGCAACCAGAACTCTGAGAAAAAATTGAATTTTCCGATGAAAAAAATTTGGTCTCATCGAAAGCATTCCATCGCGCCATCGATCTACTGCTCAGTCGACGGAAAAAAAAAATCCGTTCTGGTTGCCTCTCATATAGTTCTGGAGTTCTATATACTTTTTATTGATCTTTCAGTTGTTACTAACGATTTTTTTCTGTCGTTAGGGGTCGGGGGGGGGGGAACTTCGCAAAGTTATCTCGAGTGTTTCGTTGAAAATATTTGTCTGAAGAGGAAAAGATGTAAAGTTATTTGACAGAACTCTTGCGGGGGCAACCAGAACTCTGAAAAAAAATTCAATTTTCCGAAACAAAAATGTGATCTGATATAAAGTAATCCATGGCGCGATCAATCTACTGCTCAGTCGAAGTAAAAAAATCCGTTCTGGTTGCCTCTTACATAGTTATGGAGTTCTATGTACTTTCTATTGATAGTTCAGTTGTTACTAAGGATTTTTTTCTGTCGTTAGGGGGGGGGAGGGGGCGGGGGCAACTTCACAAAATGATCTCGAGTGTTCCATTGAAAATATTTGGCCGACGCGGAAAAGTTGTAAAGATATTTGACAGAACTCTTGCGGGGGCAACCAGAACTCTGAGAAAAAATGGAATTTTCCGAGAAAAAAGTTTGGTCTCATCTAAAGCATTCGAGCGATCGGTCCACTACTCTGTCGAAGAAAAAAAATCCGTTCTGGTTGCCTCTCACATAGTTTTGGAGTTCCATATACTATTTAATGAAATTTCAGTTGTTACTAACGATTTTTTTCTTTCTTTAGGGGGGGGGGGGGAGGGGCAAAAATAGAATAATACGTATATATTCAGCATATATGCATCAAATATATGACGCATATATGACCCATATATTTTCGATATATTTTTCTGATAAAAAAAATATATGCTACGTATAAACACTATATATGATGCATATATGAGGCATATACGACGCATATATTTTAGATATATTTTCAATATATTTTTTTGTCGAAAAAATATATCAAAAATGTATGCGTTAAATATTACTCTTTTATGTGTCATTTATGCGTCATATATGACGCATACATTTTTGACTCATATTCCTGACAAGAAATATATGCTGTGTATAAACACTATTACAGTTAAACTTGATAAAATTTAAAACTTACGATATGCTACGCATATCTGTATATATGTGGCACATATGTACCATTTATGCAGTATATATGTGGTATGTATGTCGTGTGTATGCAACATATATGCTAAATATATGTGGTATATATGCAGGGTAAATGCTACGTATATCATTGATATATGATACATTTATAAACAGTAATACCACGCATATACATCTCATATATAAAAACGTTACGAAAATTAGGATTTGGCACATATACGCAACATATATTTTCCATATATGGCATACATTTCACATATATTACAATTATTAATAAAATAAAATTGCAGTATATTTTTGCGTATATAAATTTCCATGGGGGGCAATTGCGTTTTGGTGTGTTTCTATTATATATAGATAAATAAGTGAGAAAATTACTAAAATAAAGTCACAAAGTCATCTTCTTTCTTCTACTATCATCTTAATTTCACATTGCCACCTGTCATTGGAGCCTAGCGAGCACGTGCTCGCTTTGCCCTTTACGCCACTTGACGTTTTCATCAAAACTGACCAAAAAATGATTGGAATTCATTCAATCAAATATGAATAAAACAAAGTAGAGTAGGAAAAGAACAATAGTCACATTCTCGTATTGATCTATTTTAGTCACAAATAGACCAAACACGATGTACATACTTGGCTTTTTTTTCAACACCTATAGAATTTTGTTTTTTGCCACACGAGCCGCAGTTGAGCTTCACGATTGCAGCAGAGGGGAAAAAAGCTCATTTTTCGCAAAAATCAAGACTCTCAATTTGAACACGCGTCATTTTTTATTTTTTTCGATATTTCGGAAATTCCTTCGATTAATCATAGGATAAATTGGAGCCGGGTTGAAATTCCGAATTTTAATGGTCCGAATTTCAAGATGAGCCCGGGTTGAAATTCCGAACTTTGAATCATCAGAATGCTCAATACTCCGAAACAATACTACCCCGAAAGATCAAAACTCCGAAAGAATTTTACACGAAAGACTAAAGCTCCGAAAATCTGAACACCGTCAAAATAATTCAGCTATGGAAGTTTTAAATGTTTCAAAAATAAAACCGATGTGTTGGTCTAGTGGTTAGAGTGCTTGCCTCTGAAATCAACACATCGGGAGGTCGCGGGTTCGAATCACCGTCTCGTAGTTTCGTCGAGAAATAAAAACACAGGCGTGACGTAGCCTCCAGTTGTACACAGATGTCGCGCACACGGACCGGTACGTGTGTGTGTCGGATGGGTATGACTGTAGCCTGTTTGTGAGCTTATTTCTCGACGAAACGCGAATAGCTCCGAGGCTGGGAAGCGAACTCGTGACCGGCTGTATTTGGTATAGGTTTTCCGCAGTTTCCCTATACCCACAGAAATGTCATGATGAATATATAATACAGAGGGGGAAGTCGGCTGCGGCCGCAATGGGGAGGGGGGATGATGGAGAGAAAGAACAAGTGTAGAGCGGTGGGGACATATAAGTGGAGCCTTGTAAAAAGCCGAAAAGGCTGTGCAAGTAAAACTCGAAAAAAAAAAAAAAAATGTTTCAAAATTTTCAATAAATCGATGAATTATTTGAAGAATTTTTTACTTATTAACTAACAAGTGATTTTAGGTCAATTTGAAATTTGTCCAGACAATGTTATACGTTCTACCTCATTTACAGTCAACTGTGTAGCCTTTCGCTGGCACGATATTTTCATGGGGGCCGGGCTCAAATTCCGAACTTTGAATGCGCCGACGATTTAAAATTCCCAATTTTAATGTTCCGAAATTACAAGCTTCATCAAGATCATGCCAGCGAAAGTCTACACAGTTGACTCTGAATTATGTAGAACGTATAACATTGTCTAGACAAATTCCAAAATTGGCGTAAAATTACTTCTTAAGGCGGGATATACATTGAGTGTGACAGGAAAAAAATAAGCAATGTAGAGGGATTTTTTAAACCAAGAAATAATTATTCTACAATTATCAAACTTTAAGTATACTTTAATAGTATATTTAAGTATGCGAATTTTTTTATTTTTATTAATTCATCATCAAAATGGCGGAGCTGTGGCAGAGTGTTACAGCAAGGTCGCCGCGGGAGTTGCGAATCGGCGTGCAGTCTAGCTTCCCGTAGAATTTTTGCAAAAAAGTTCAAACATTTTTTTAGTTAAAACATGTGTAGTTTCTATGTAACGGCAATTAAAATTAAGAAAATGCCATTTTGAGAAAATGGCACGCATTTGCAACAAAAAAATCAACATTTCTGTAAAATGTGGATTAAAAAGGTAGTTTTTTTCCAATTTTTCAAAAACACTTTTCGTCAAGTAGAAGGTACCAACATTATTAATATTTCTACCAAGTTTCAACTCAATCGGCTTAAGGAGGTTGGAGCGATTCAGTTGAGTCAAATGACGGTTTATTCATTTTTTTTTCAATGAACCTCAAAAAAATGCATACGAGGTACAGATTTATTCTATATATGCTATTTTTTTTAAATATATAATTAAAGGCCAAAATTATGCATTTTAACATTTTTATTACGTAAAGCAGAAAAACTTTTGTATTACTACCAACTTGAAAAAGCATAACATTATCGATCATTATTATGAAAAAACTACGACAACGAATGTTTTATACAATTCACAATGAAATTTTGAGTAATTCATAATTATGCCTATTCATATTTACGTCACGAGATTATTGGCCCATGGTTTACGATGGGCAAGATGAGGATTTTTTTCTTTCTAAATATTCACAAAGCTTCCGTTTGCGTTAATCCGTTGTTAGAAATGGTTTATCTTGGTGCTAAATAACAATAAAAATTACATAACCTTTAGTGTGGAAGTCTTGCCCATCTGACCGCGCGTTAAATTACATACATTAAACCATTTTTTATCTCTGTTATTTGGTGGTGAAAAAAGTTCAAAAAATTCGTAAAGACTCAGTATAGTTCAAACAATAACATGTATTTTTTTAAATTAAATTTAACCTTGGATTGTGGCTAACCCTCCAACCTCCTTAAGGCCTTAGGCCACAGTAACGGGTATAAAATCATGTACGAATATAACAATTTTTTTCCATATGAAAAAGTGATTCACTCATAAAATTAATTACACATCTACTTAGTATGAATATGAAGCTGCTAGAAATTTTTTTTTTTTCGATATACAAACGGCCGACTACTCGAAACTTCTGGAAAGAGCTTTTTTCCGATTGGTGTGACAAATAACTTCAACAATTTCTTTTTCTCGCCAATCTACATTAGATAATTCTAATTCAAAAATATTGTTTTATTCAAAAGTTGTAGGTATTTGAACTTAAGAAATGAAAGGTTCTTAAGTTCATTTCTTAAGTTCAAATACCTACAACTTTTGAATAAAACAATATTTTTTAGATTCCGCACGTACTTCTCTACGTATTCTAATGTAAATTGGCGAGAATTTTAGTTTTTTGTTCTAGGTAAAAAATTATGAATGCTAAACGTCACGCCGCAGCGCGCCTAAAAAAAGATAACACAAGAAAATATTAACAATCGGCCATTTTGTACATCGAAAAAAAAAATATATATATTTTTTTATCAGCTTGATATTCGTACTAAATAGATGTGTAAGTAATTTTTCGAGTGAATCACTTGTTCATACGAAAAATAATTTTTTAATTTGCACATGATTTTATATTTGCTATGGTGGCCTAAGGCCTCAATAGTTTTTGAGTAATCCTGCACGCCAATTTCGATAATTCAGTTTTGAGAAAAACGCGAATCCGAGCGGTGAGGCACAGCGTTGACGGGCTGTAACGTTTGAAGTTTATCGAATTTCGCTTTGAAACTTTAGAGAAATATTCTACATATATAGTTCTATCTTTTAAAGAAGAAAAAAAAAAGAAATCGATTTTTTGATCGTTGTAAATGTATATCCCTCCTCAATTTAAAAAAAAAAATCTCGAACTAACTCGTCGATTTATTGAACATTGTGATACTTTAAAAATTCCCAAAGTCAAATTATTTTCACGGTTTTCAGATCTTCGGAGTTTTGGTCTTTCGTGTAAAATTCTTCCGAAGTTTTGAGCCTTCCGATCATTCAAAGTTCGGAATTTCAACTCGGCTCCGATAAATTAATATACCAACGAAATCTTTTTGATTTTTTTTTTTTATATTAGATAACCAGGTTCAGAAGGAAGTGACAAAACAGTAGTCCGTCCAAGTGTTCTCCATTTGGTGTTTTGTTCTGCATTTCTGCGCGGACGAAGAAAACCCAAGATGCGAAGAAAAGCTTTTGTTCGATTGGTGGCGTGCGGGCTTCCATTTGATTTCTTTCGATCTTTGTATTCCTCCACCGCAGTCCCGGCTCGGTCTCACCCAACCTCGCCCTCGTTCTCCATATCGCCAGGGCGAAGACCCTTAAGCGCGAGGCAAAAAACAAGCGGAAAAGCATCTCGCGAGAAGTTTTCCTTGACGAAGAGAAACGCAAAAAGGAAACTACAAGCCTGAAGGGGCGACTGCGGGAAAGCGTAAAAAAAAAAGGAGCAGCGAGAACGTCAAGTGGGAGCAAAAAGCGAGACGGAGAGAGTGCGGTGATCGCGTTTGTATGCAAATTTCTGGACGCGGGGAGCGACCTCTGCAGGCGGTAAATGTTTCTTCGCGATAAAAGTCTTGTACCACTCTCTCGTTGGCGGATAATGAAGGGGATGTGTGTGTGTGTGTGTGTGTGTGTGTGTGTGTGTTTGCTGGGTATCGCATGAGTTTACCTACTATTTCCCGGCATTTACAACTCTCCCGGACGCAACGCTCCGGAAAACGACTCCGTCGAAAAAAAAAGAGGAACTCCGGAACGACTCTCTCGACGAATAACGGGTAAACATTGAAATAAAGAATAAAAATTATTAATTAACTTGCGGAATATCTTCGTCGTATCGTATAATATTCTTACGATAAATATACACGGGCTGAAGAAAAACATTTAAGGGGTAAGGCCACTGTAACGGCCCAAAAAAAAAGGTTTTTTCACTAATTTTTTGCTCCCGAAATTGAAGGTATTTGAAAAAAAAAACGTTTAATGATGTTATCGGGCATACATTAAACTTTATTATAAAATTTTTTTACAGTAAAAAAAAACAAAATGGCGGTTCCACAGCTATCTTCCCGGGACATGTTTTGCTTCCAGGGCTCCGCGGCACGCAGCACCACTGGTGCACTTTTGAATCTAGAACAAAAAAAAAACCATTAATCTAGAGGGCTATAGCTAGAGAATGTCGATCGGATTTTAAAAAGTATCAATTTTTGTGGATTTGGCGTGCGTTTGAAAAAAAAAATTGATTTTTGACGAAAAAAACGGCAAGTTTTTTGTTAATAAAAAATCAATAAATAAAGTTCTTGAAAATTCCGATCGACATTCTCAAGATAATGTAAATGTTCACATCTGGTTAAAATTTCAAGTAAAAAAAATGAAAATTGTTCGAGTTATGCTGCGTGCCATTTTGAAAAACCATGTTTCGAGAAAAACGCGTTTAAAGTTTTGCGAATAGTTTTTTATTGGAAAAAATTTAAAAAAGAAGTTTCGGAGAAACTTAAACTATTTTTTATTTTAAACTTAAGCTATTTTTTAAGCCAATAAAAAAAATCGATTTTTCAAAAAATTTACAGTGGCCTTACCCCTTAATCGATTGCCTGCCATCATATTAAATTATTAATTAATTACGAATATCTCGATTAGACGGTATGACATTCTTGGGCGAAATATGCATGCATTGAAAACTGTTAGCATCGGTTGCTTGAGGGGTCTTCCCACTTTGGACGTTAAAAAAAAGCTATGCTCATGAATTTTTTTCAATTTTTTCATATTATAGATTTATATTATATTAGGAGTACAATTTTGCAGTGACCGTTTTTTTTTCAAAAGTTTAAGGCTTTATTATAAAAAAGTGGCTACATATTTTTTAATCAAAGTACTGCCCGTCGCTAGCCACGACCTCGGCCCATCTTTCAGGTAGCATTCGAATCCCGCGTCGATAAAAGTCTTCGTCCTTGGAGGCAATCCAGGAATCGTCCCAATTTTAGACTTCTTCGTGGGTACCGAAGTGCTGGTCAGCCAAATCGTGTGCCATTGACCGGAACAAGTGATAGTCGGAAGGGGCAATGTCTGGAGAGTACGGCGGGTGGGATAAAACCTCCCATTTCAGCGTTTCCAAGTACTTTTTCACGACATTTGCAACATGGGGTCGGGCATTGTCATGCTGCAGTATCACCTTGTCATGTATTTCGTTGAATTGTGGCCGTTTCTCTTTGAGTGCTTACTCTAGTGCATCAAGTGACGTCGGTAGAGTTCCCCTGTGATGGTTTCGGATGGTTTGAGCAGCTCATAGTTCACAACGCCCAGCTGGTCCCACCAGATACACAGCATCACTTTGGATCCGTGAATATTCGGTTTGGGCGTCGATGAACCACCGCCGACACGTTTTCTCACTAATAGAATCCTCCCCGTAAGCATCTACAAGCAAACGGTGGGCCTCAGCCGGAGATTTCTTGATGTTGAAGAAGTAAATCATAACCTCCCGCAAATGCTGAGAATTCGGCTCGTAGGTTGACATGTTTGAGTGCCTATAACTTTATAATGCATACATGTATCCGTTAGCTTTTTTAAATTGTTTACATTGGCAGAGCCTCTAGTTTAAAATGCCACTTTTTTATTGAGCTAGGGCCACCACTTCGGCCGCAGTGGCTCTCTAAGTAAAACGGTCACTGCAAAGTTGTACTCCTAATAGAATTATCTTATAGATATTTTATATTATAGGTTTATATTATAGATATTGATACAAAAGTTGTTACACTCAATAAATACACTTTCGAAATATCAGGTGTAGTAAAAAGAAATCCATTATTTTTGCATGAAATTGAAGGCAAAACCCATGCAGAAATTTTGACCGGGATACCCTATATCCGATCAAATCCTGATCAGGATTTGTCATGGATTCCCCAAAACCGGTATCCCGGTTAGAATCCAACTTGCATCAGTATCGGCATATGTACGACGACGATGGCATCATTTTGAAAATTTTGGCGTCACGTGTATTTTCTGTATTACTATGGAATTCCTATCTGTAGATAGGAATTTCTGTCTATAGATTCCTATCTATAAAATTCCTATCTATAGATAGGAATTACATAGTAATACCGAAAATACACGTGATGCCAAAATTTTCAAAATTATGCCATCGTCGTCGTACATATTCCGATACTGATGCAAGTTGGATTCTAACCGGGATACCGGTTTTGGGGAATAAGTCTCTGTTTATACCCACCGACATGTCGGTGGGTATAAACATGTATTTAAGACAAATTAAAATCAAATTCACAATGATTAGATTAAAATTTACACCAACCGTGAGTTCTTACGTATTTCGAGAGAAAACATTTCGTCGAGGCAAAGAAATTTTTGCAAAAAAAGTTGTGAGTTTCAAATATTACCCGTGCAGAAATTTTGACCAGGATTCCCTATGTCTGATCAAATCCCGATCAGGATTTGTCATGGATTGCCCAAAACCGGATCCCGGTTAGAATCCAACTTGGATCAGTATCGGCATATGTACAACGACGATGGCATCATTTTGAAAATTTTGGCGTCACGTGTATTTTCTGTATTACTATGGAATTCCTATGTATAGATAGGAATTTCTGTCTATAGATTCCTATCTATAAAATTCCTATCTATAGATAGGAATTACATAGTAATACCGAAAATACACGTGATGCCAACATTTTCAAAATTATGCCATCGTCGTCGTACATATTCCGATACTGATGCAAGTTGGATTCTAACCGGGATACCGGTTTTGGGGAATAAGTCTCTGTTTATACACACCGACATGTCGGTGGGTATAAACATGTATTTAAGACAAATTAAAATCAAATTCACAATGATTAGATTAAAATTTACACCAACCGTGAGTTCTTACGTATTTCGAGAGAAAACATTTCGTCGAGGCAAAGAAATTTTTGCAAAAAAATTTGTGAGTTTCAAATATTACATTATAAATGTGAAAAAAATCACAAAATGAGTTGTGAATTTCCTTAAGTTGAAGAAAATAAAAATCGAATTCACGACAGTTATATCAAAATTTACACCACAAGTGTAAACGTATTTTGAGAGAAAACAATGTGTTGAGGCAAAGAAATGTTCGCACAAAAAAGTTATGTGCAAAAATTTCTTTGCCTCGAGGCAATGTTTTCTCTCAAAATACGTACGAACTCACTTTTGGCGCAAATTTTAATCTAATCATTTTGAATTTGATTTTAAATTGTCTTAAATACGAAAAAATTCACAACTAATTTTGTGAATTTTTTTTAATTCACATCAAAATCTCGCGATGAGCGCGATCTGCTATTTGAATCTTTGGACAAATTTTTTTTTACTGATAGTTTAATGCACCAAAACTTTATAAACGTTATTTATTTTTATAATAAATTTAACATGTCATAATTCCATTTTTGACATTTTATTTCAGCCTGTATTCACCCGTGATCCTTCGCAGATTCCTCAATGATTCCATGGGGAATCTATTTAGAGTCATTAAAGGATCCGGTTCTGGATCCCTAATGGAATCCAGTTTACGGATCTTACATTTAGTCTTCGAATCTGATCCGATATCGGACTAGATCCCGACTGGGAGCCCGGGATACAAGTCAGAATCCAGCTGTATCCCTGCCAAAATTTCTGCACGGGAAATAATGGATTTCTTTTTACTACGCCTAATATTTCGAAAGTGTATTTATTAAGTGTAACAACTTTTGTATCAATATGTATAATATAGTTTCTTTTAGTAAAAAGAAATCCATTATTTTTTTTGTTTTAAAAAAATTGTAGGTCTGCGCTGTTGACGAAATCTCAGAGATGGATCATCCGAAACAAAAAAATCAAACCGTTTTACATTCAGTATGTTAGTGGCTATAGCGCATGTCGTACGATTTTTGATATATGCAAAAATAACAAAATGGCGCACGTTTTTCGAAAAAAAACGTGATATTTCCCCTTTTTGGCAAAAATGATAGTAAATATCAAAATTAAAAAAATCCTCGTTATGCGCTATAGCTATAGCTGTAAAGAATATGTGGTTGAAATTTCATAAGGATCGGTTCAGTAGTTTCGAAGATTTTATCAACACGTCGTCGAAAAACGTTGTTTCGAGAAAAACGCGTTTAAAGTTTGTTTGAGTTACATAAATACATTTGAATAATTTAACGTATTTCGGAAGTGTATTTATTAAGTGCAACAACTTTTATATCAATAACTGTAATATAAACCTATCAAAAAAATTCATGAAAATCGTCTATTGTAGCGTCTAAAGTGGGAAGACCCCTTAAAGTCAAATGAAATTTTCAAATAATCCACGGAATGTTCCCTGTACATAGTGTATTCTTGCGGAGAAGAGCCTCGGGGCTGGAAACTTTTGGAATCAATTGCCCGACGTCAAGTTAAATTCTTCATCAAGACGATGAATATCCACTTTATATTTAATAATATCAATTCCACTTTAATTAATTAATATCCACTTTAAGTAATTAATTACAATTCCACTTTAATTAATTTAATTACAATTCCACTTTTGTTTCAATTACAATTCCACTTTAATTAATTAATATCAACTTTATATTTAATAATATCACTCTGTCGTTATATCAAATGAGTATAATATTTTTAGAAAATATACTAGCACGTGCGAAAATTGTCATAGGCATCCAATTGGATTCCTATACTTGTTTCCACTTTCTGATGAATGGATCATCGCATTGGTTTCAGTTGACCAAAACGTCACGTTCGTACATTGGATTCTAATCGGGATCCCTATCGGAATCCAATGTACGAATCCAATTTGAATCCTGAAGGATTGCCACATCATTGAACAGAATCCAATAAGATTTTTTATTGATCTCATTGCATTTTGTACGTTGAACATCTAAACAACATATATAATTATACAAAATGAGTGGATTTTTAAAAAGTATAAATGTTATCTGAAAATAAGATTATTCAAGGGGTTAAATACAGGGATTATATACAGTTTAAATTTTTGAAAAATCGATGTTTAAAAAAAATCGCAATGTACATATATTTAAGTACACACACAGAAAATTTCTTGTCAATCCGGCGATTAGTCTCGAAGTTATACGCACATTTGTAATAACGTGTCAGAGCATTCGAAAGTGCTTTTGAAACTTTAAACGCGTTTTTCTCAAAACTGTATTTTAAAATCGGCGAGCAAGATTATTTTTCAATAATTAATCGAAGGTTTTTCTCGCCGATAAATATTTCCCATTTTATAAACAATTGAAGGCCTACATTTTTGGCAAACATCGATTTTTTTTAAAAGCCTCCATTTTGTCAATAATTACCATTTTGCTTATTCCTTCGATCAATTACAAGATAATCCATTATATTAACGAAATATTTTTGGTTTTATCGTTTTAGACCATCCAGTCCAGAGATATCGTGCTCACCGCAAGACGCCTTTTTTTAGAGGTGCTTCCGGCATCAGCTATAGGAGCTTGAAAAATAATTATTTTTACAAATAAAATATGTTAAAATGCCGTTAGAAGCTACCATAATATGTGTCCACATTTTTACGTTAATAGGTTTAAAGGTCTTGTCAAGAAAAATTGTTGAAAATGTATCTTTTTGGGCCTCCTGACTGTCTATAACCCCTTAAATTAAATAAAAATTTAACCACATTTTTAAAACAGACAAAAAAGTATAATATAATTTCTCCTAGGCCCATACAGATTTATGACCCAATACAGATTCCTAACCGGATACAGAGCAAGTAATAGATAATTGATGCACGAATAGTTCACCTGAGTCACTAACAATTTTATTAAACTGCAAATGATATGAAGTTGTGTGAGATTTCTCAACGACAGCTGCTCCCTACACTCCTTACTATTGTCAATGCATATGACCCACGTTTCTCGGTGAAAATCTTACAAGTATTCTCATAGCTACCCGTGTAGAAATTTTGGCAGGGATACAGCTGGATTCTGACTTGTATCCCGGGCTCCCAGTTGGGATCTAGTCCGATATCGGATCAGATTCGAAGACTAAATGTAAGATCCGTAAACTGGATTCCATTCGTGATCCAGAACCGGATCCTTTAATGACTCTAAATAGATTCCCCATTGAATCATCGAGGAATCTGGGAAGGATCACGGGTGAATACAGGCTGAAATAAAATGTCAAAAATGGAATTATGACACGTTAAATTTATTATAAAAATAAATAACATTTATAAAGTTTTGGTGCATTAAACTATCAATAAAAAAAAATTTGTCCAAAAATTCAAATGGCAGATCGCGCTCATCGCGAGATTTTGATGTGAATTAAAAAAAATTCACATCAAAATCTGTGAATGCAAATGTATTGACAAGAAATTATAAATACAAATTAAAATCAAATTCAAAATGATTAGATTAAAATTTGCGCCAAAAGTGAGTTCGTACGTATTTTGAGAGAAAACATTGCCTCGAGGCAAAGAAATGTTTGCACATAACTTTTTGTGCGAACATTTCTTTGCCTCAACACAATGTTTTCTCTCAAAATACGTTTACACTTGTGGTGTAAATTTTAATATAACTGTCGTGAATTCGATTTTTATTTTCTTCAACTTGAGGTAATTCACAACTCATTTTGTGATTTTTTTCATATTTATAATGTAATACTTGAAACTCACAACTTTTTTTGCAAAAATTTCTTTGCCTCGACGAAATGTTTTCTCTCGAAATACGTAAGAACTCACGGTTGGTGTAAATTTTAATCTAATCATTGTGAATTTGATTTTAATTTGTCTCAAATACACGTTTATACCCACCGCCATGTCGGTGGGTATAAACAGAGACTTATTCCCCAAAACCGGTATCCCGGTTAGAATCCAACTTGCATCAGTATCGGAATATGTACGACGACGATGGCATAATATTGAAAATTTTCGCATCGCGTGTATTTTCGGTATTACTATGAAATTCCTATCTATAGATAGGAATTTTATAGATAGGAATCTACAGACAGAAATTCCTGTCTATAGATAGGAATTCCATAGTAATACAGAAAATACACGTGACGCCAAAATTTTCAAAATGATGCCATCGTCGTCGTACATATGCCGATACTGATGCAAGTTGGATTCTAACCGGGATACCGGTTTTGGGGAATCCATGACAAATCTGTCATGGAATCCATGGGAATCTGACAAAATTTCTGCACGGGTATTCAAAATCCACAATCACAATCTTTCAGGGCAGTCTGTATGCGGTTATAAATCTGTATTGGGTTACAAATCTGTATGGGGCTAGGAGAATATATTTTACATTTTTTCGTCCGCTTTAAAAACGTGGTTAAATTTTACTTTTTAATTTAAATAATCTTATTTTCTGCTTTTTGGTCTTGTGTGTGTGAAATTTTGCTTCTCCTTCTCTAGGCCTCGCTTGCATTGGGGAGCTGTCTCCTTGACCATCGTAGAAATCGTCAGTGATGCACTGTTCACTATTAATATTATTATTATTATTATTACTATTTTTAAAAAAATTCTTTCAATTAAGGGGCCAGTCCACTTTGAAAATTACAAAAAAAAATCGAAAGCAAGCAAGACTTGAAGAAATCGACGATGATGAGCAATCAGCAGGGATTTTGTGCGGTACAGGAGTTACCGATTGAGTTTAGATAAGAGTTTTTCATAGTATAAACTTCAAACGCGTTTTTCTCGAAACAACATTTTGAAAATCTAGCTCCATCGTATCTCTAAAACTAATAAACCGATGCTCTTGAACCACATATTGTAAACGTGATTCGCAACAAGATGATCCTCGATGGTTTTAAAATTTTCATTTTTACTCTTTTTTTGCGAAAAACTGCGGAAAAAGCGTTTTTTTTTACTTTTTCGTTTTTCATCTGCCATTTTTATTTTATTTTTTGATAATACTTTATATCCGAGGGTCATTTTGTAACTGGTGTCATACTGAATCGAACGGACTTTTTGTACTTAAAAGAGAATAAAAATGAATTAAATTTTTTTTACATGTATTTCAAGACTTTATTTACCAAGCCCAACAACTTTTAGATTCACATCTTTTAAAAAATCGCGAAAATAGCCTTTTTTCGTGGCTCCAAAGTGGACTGGCCCCTTAACTATGTTTTTTTATTTCTTCATTCATTTATTTCATAATTTTGTTCTCTTTTCCTCTCTCTGTGACCGACTGCCTGTCTGTCATCCAGATCTGAGCTATGTTCAAAGTTTCAAGTCTCTAGCTCATCCGGAAGTTAGTTACAAAATCGATTGCAAAATTTGTACCGAACAGACAGACAACAAGCAAAGCGACTTAAGGGGTAAGGCCACTGTAACGGCCCAAAAAAAAAGGTTTTTTCACTAATTTTTTGCTCCCGAAATTGAAGGTATTTGAAAAAAAACTTTTAATGGTGTTATTGGGCATACATCAAACTTTATTATAAAATTTTTTTACAGTAAAAAAAAACAAAATGGCGGTTCCACAGCTATCTTCCCGGGACATGTTTTGCTTCCAGGGCTCCGCGGCACGCAGCACCACTGGTGCACTTTTGAATCTAGAACAAAAAAAAAAAACCTTTAATCTAGAGGGCTATAGCTAGAGAATGTCGATCGGATTTTAAAAAGTATCAATTTTTGTGGATTTGGCGTGCGTTTGAAAAAAAAAATTGATTTTTGACGAAAAAAAACGGCAAGTTTTTTGTTAATAAAAAATCAATAAATAAAGTTCTTGAAAATTCCGATCGACATTCTCAAGATAATGTAAATGTTCACATCTGGTTAAAATTTCAAGTAAAAAAAATGAAAATTGTTCGAGTTATGCTGCGTGCCATTTTGAAAAACCATGTTTCGAGAAAAACGCGTTTAAAGTTTTGCGAATAGTTTGTTTGGGTTTGTTTGGGTTTGTTTGGGTCGCACAGGACCTTTTTTTTCTTATTCTAGAGGGTTTAAACTATTTTTTAAGCCAATAAAAAAAAATCGATTTTTCAAAAAATTTACAGTGGCCTTACCCCTTAATAAAAACGTGGTAAAAAGTATAAACCGCTTGAAAAAGTCGATCTTAAAAATCGATCAATCAATCACACCACTGAAAGTTCACTAATTCTCGTTTTTTAATTTCAGTGCACTTTGAAATAATATCAATAATAAAGAGTGTATCAATAATCAATAATAAAGAGTGTATCAATAATAAACTTTTCTCGTGACTTTTTACATATTTTCGATTCAAATGTGGTGAGAATTCCCAAAACGCGTTCAACGAAGAACAGTGCAGCATCCAATTGGATCGCAATGTAGACTCCCTATGTGAGGTAACAAATTAACCCCAACACATTCCTATAGAGATGTGAGTGCGTCTTGGGACGCCTCCACAAATTTGTGCACGGGATCACGAACGAATTTTTTTGTTTTTTGGGACCTAACAACTTCCGATTGAGAATTTTAAATAAAAAATGCTCATAGGATGTCAATCTGGAAATAGCGCGAAATCCACTTGGATTCCAATGTCCGTAGGTGCGGTGTCCCTATGAAATCCCTATACGCATGCGGAATGATCTGGGGACACCCCAACAACTTTCTGCATGACTAAATTCGAAATATCAGGATCAATTACTCACCGTCACATTCCTACCCGCGCCTCAGTCAGGATGTTAACATCATCCCTCTAAATCTAATCTTCTTCCCCAACGTCCGGCTTGGTTCTTGCATCGCCGTCGTTCTATCGTTGGACGAAAAGAGAGTTTCATCAACCTGCTAGATGTTTCGATAGCATGTTGGGCCTCCCCATCCAATCCGCACTGATCCTAAACTGCTCGAAAGAATCGCCACCTCAAAGGAAACGTCCCCGAATCGAATTATTCCAAGATCGAATGGACCAGGATGTTTCTCGAAAGCCAAACAACAACGTACGGGCTCGCATTCATTGTGAGCGAAGAACAAGGAACAGCTGATTAGGATTTTTCATCAGGATTAGAAGCAGTTTGATATTTTTCGGACAATTAAGGCGTTACTTACAATTAAGGCACTTGTAGCTCAATTGTAGCTCATTGTACAACTTGTAGCTCATTGTACAAATTACAATTAAGGCACTTGTAGCTCAAAAAAGGCCTTTTTCATGAATTTTTTTAAAGAAAACTACAAAACTTTTTTAATCGATCAATATACCATCTTAAAGAACACATCTTGAAGAACTTTCAGTAATTTTTTTGTTGATAAATATTACATTGTTTAGTGGCAAATGGCCGTCAATGAAATAATGTTTTTATATACACGCTTTGCGGTGACCAACATTGCGGCGAAGTGGATTATCTGAAAAAAAAAATGCGGATGGATTTAGTCAAATATAAGTATAAACTAGTCTTTAATCGAAGGATTTTAAAAAATATTCATTTTTCACAAAATGGCGGACAGTCAAAGTTAATGGTTCGATTTTAACGAAAAAAAACGGCCGTTTTTTGGCTATAAAACGACCATTTTTTTTTCGAAAAAAAAAATCGAACGATTAAAGACTACATTTTTATGTATTAAATAAGCCTGCAAAATTTCAAGAAGATCGCTTCATTAGTGTTCGAGTAATCTTGGTCACCGACACCAGAAATGCCATTTTGAGAAAAACGCGTTTAAAGTTTCAATTAGCCGGTCGTTCACACAACGGATTCTTCTCTTTCAACGCTCGTATCTCAGTCAATTTTGTTCGGATCGACTTGAAATTTTCAGGACATATTCTCAGATACTTGTACTTCGAAAAAATGCAATAAAAAAAAATCGATTTTTTTCAAAATCGCAAGTGGGGGTAACCCCTTAAGATGAAGAAGGCCGTGAGGCAATGACGATTGTCATTTGTATACACGTGGGGTTGAGAGCATGTGGATAAAGCAGCCCTCGTGCTGGTACGAATTAGTAAGAACCCGAGCAAGTCACTCTCGCGCCACTCTCGTGGGTTTAACCCACCTCTGTTTATCCCCGAAGAGCGTCTCAACCCATTTTCTCGAGCGTACGAAACCAACCAACACCAACAACGGAAGCACGAGGCTGTGCCTTTACTCTCTTTGCTCTATGCCATTATATCACTCGCCCTGTCTCTCCCTCTCTTTACTAAACTGTCTATCTTAGTCACCCTCGCAGGAGGCCCTTGCCTCGAGCCCTCTTTGTACTCGGGGGAAACTACCCACTTTCATTGCAGGGGAGACAGCGAGACGGAGAGACAGAAAGACAGAGAGAGAGAGAGAGAGAGAGAGAGAGAGAGAGAGAGAGAGTGAGAGAGAGAGAGAGAGAGAGAGAGAGAGAGTGAGAGAGAGAGAGAGAGAGAGAGAGAGAGAGAGAGTGGGATCTCTCTGAACGCTTTACGCAACACATACAAAGAAAAGCCGCACACGTTAACGTGCCAGATCTCCCCCGAAAGCGGATGCTTCTTACACCCGGCTGTTTGGCTTTTAACGCCACGAAGAGTGGCTGTTGGGTAGCTGGGTTCATGCGCGAAAGAGCACCAAACGCCACGCTGAATTTCCGCAAAACGTGACGAGAGTGGGCATACACAATGCGCCATGTATCGACCTTTCGATTCAACCGAATATTTCCACTTTTGTTTCGTCGGGCCAACATTCGGTCCATTTTTATCTCGGGGGCTGGACGGCGAAATTCAACGCGTACGAGAAATCACAAGTTTTTTTTTATTTCTTTGCATATTTTTTAATTGTATTACGTCTCATGATTATTTGTATATCTGCGGCTCTTTTATTTTCGATGTTTTTCCATGGAAGCGCCAGAATAGGCATGATAAAGAAGTGCATTGAATTTTATTTTTAAGTAAAAAAATTAATAAGATTAGGAAAATTAGTAAAATTAATAGAATTGGAAAGTCTAATAAAATTAGTAAATCTAGTTAAGTGGTTAAAGTGATTAAAATGAGTGAAATCGGTAAAATTAGTAAAATCAATCAATTGTTAAAGTAATTAAAATGCGTAAAATCAGTAAATTAGTAAAATTAGTGACGTTGGTAAAATTGGTAAAATTAGTAAAATTATGATGTCTCGTGATTATTTGTATGTTATATCTGTGGCTCTTTTATTTTCGATTTTTTTCCATGAAAGCCCGAAAAGGCATGATAAAGAAATAAATTTAATTTTGTTTTTAAGTAAAAACATTAATACGATTAGGAAAATTAGTAAAATTAATAGAATTGGAAAATCGAATAAAATTAGTAAATCTAGTTAAATGGTTAAAATGATTAAAATGAGTGAAATCAATCAATTGTTAAAATAATTCAAATGCGTAAAATCAGTAAATTAGTAAAATTAGTGACGTTGGTAAAATTGGTAAAATTAGTAAAATTATGATGTCTCATGATTATTTGTATGTTATATTTATGGCTCTTTTATTTTCGATGTTTTTCCATGAAAGCCTGAACAGGCATGATAAAGAAATAAATTTAATTTTGTTTTTAAGTAAAAACATTAATACGATTAGGAAAATTAGTAAAATTAATAGAATTGGAAAATCGAATAAAATTAGTAAATCTAGTAAAATGATTAAAATGATTAAAATTAGTGAAATCAGTAAAATGAGTAAAATTAGTAAAATTAGTAAAAAAAATAGTAAAAATTAGTAAAAATTGGTAAAATTAGTAAAATTAGTAAAATTAGTAAAATTAGTAAAATTGGTAAAATTAGTAAAATTTAAAAAAGTCATAAAATTAATCAAGTGAAATTCGACAAATAAAAAAAATTAACGGGGTAAGCCCAAAACTTGTTATTTCACTATTTCGTGGTCCCGAAAGACCGCCCATAGAATCTCACACTTACTTTTTCCGCGCTGCACTGCTGTTTTGCACAAGGGCACAGGGAAACTGTGAGCAACCTGTGCCGGCACGGCGTTCTTTCGACTGAAATCCAAGTGTGTTGATCTTCGAAAACTCAGTAAAACTTCCACCCGCACGAAACTTCATACCCCATGATAATGTTGACCGAAGAAAATGAAAATGCGAGGCCTTTATTCACGCTGAACCTTGACGAGACCGACATTACTTTGCGTGGAAAATGTTTCGTATCCGTACTTCGGGGTATCCCGTAACAACCCTCTTTTCCCCCAGATCCTTGCCCTCCTCTCCAGCCCCGTCCATGGACCAAAGCTGCGGGCTAATTTCTCTTCTCGCGTGAGAGTTACCCGTGTTGCACGAGCGAATCTGGTGGAAAATCCTAATTGATGAGAGAGAGTTATACCCGAAGCCGGAAGCTTTAAAACGTAACACAGAACACAGCACGAGAGGAGAAGAATTTAGCCTGCGATTCCACTCTCATTTTCAAGCTTTCAATCTTGTTTCCTCGCTGCCCCTCAGCGCGGGAGAGAAAGCTCTTACACTCCTGATTTTTTCAGTGATTCCACTTTTGAAAACAATTGTAAATTGCTCGTTTAAATTGTTTTTCCTTTTTGTCCGTCGAGACGACAATTTAGATGAGAAAAATCGGATTTTTGTTGACCGACCTTAATTTATATGTGTAATTTCAAGCGAATCAACGATTTCACGTTTCCATTCAATATCTTGAGAATTATAAACGAACTTATAATTACGAATTATAATAATGTGAGTGGATAGAAACTTAAGGGGTTAAGCTACTGTGACGACCCGAAAATCAGGGTTATTTAAAAATAATTATTTTGATGGAATAAGTAAGATGATTGAAAAAATGTCTGGACATTTATTTGTATGTACATTAATAGAGTTGTGGACCAAATTTTAGAAAAATATATTAACAATTAATGAAGTTATAAGCAATCTTGTGAAGGACCTTTGACTCAACAGGAATGGGGGACTCAACTATTTGATTTTGGCCACCTAGTTGATCTAAAACAAAAAAAAAACGAGTTTTGTTCTAAAAAAATACGATATTGGCTAAAACTTGTCAGAGCTTGGTTTTTGTCACCGTATTTCAATCATCGAAAAAAAAATTGATTTTTTTTCTTCTTTTTTTCGAGGAAGTATGACATCATTCGTGTTAATAATTAATGAAAAAAAAAAAAAAAAATGTTAGGAAGAAAAACGTCGGTCAAGACTAAACTACTGTAACACGGAATAAGTGTACCAAATTTCATATCAATACGTTCGTCAAATATCGAGAAATCGTGTACACCGTTTTGAAAAACATCGCATCGTGAAAAACGCGTTTAAAGTTTGACTGGCAGTTCCATCGTGATCATATCTTTAATCTACTATTTCTGCACGATATGTTGGACCTTCCTCTTCAATATGAGTTGCCTCAAGCGACGAACGATCGTCATTTTCACCGTAGCATAACCCCTTAACGGGTCTGCATACGAGCCTTACGTCATAATAATGGCGTTGAGCCCCAGAAAGAGGTATGTTTTAAATATTTTTTTTCCAACGGAAGTATCGGGATGAGGCGGTCGCGATTCTACACACAATGACACATAGCACTATCAAGCTTGATTTTTTTTTAATTGAAAAATATGGATAAGGTACCGAAGCTTTTATTATTCAAACATAACGCCACCGGATATTTTTCCAAAATTTTAACAATTCCAAAAATGGCAAGTTGTAAAAGAAAAAAAAACTTTAATTCTCGACGAAAATAAAAACAACCTCGTCGTGTGATTTCGCGTTTTACAAGTCGTTCTAAAAAGCGAAACGTTTTTCGGGAAACGAAACAGATTTTGTAAGTTTTTTCTAGGTAACTTTTTTTCAACATCCTAAATTTCGACTTTTTTTTTGCTCGAATAGAACAATGTGTCCTTTGGCTATAAAATGTATAAGAAAGTCAAGCCCCCCCTGCAATATTTTTTTTTTAGTGTGAATGTAACCTCGAGTGTGGAGTGTTTTGACAAGGCATTGAAATGCAATCCATGTCAAAGATTAAGGGTGGCTTTGACATTATTTTGATTAAAAAATAATAATATTTCATGCATTATACAGGGAATTAAATTAAAACAATGATTTTTTACAATTAAGGGAGACTTTGTCCTCGGAGTGCCATATTTCAGGTGTTTGCATTTTTTTTTTTTAAGGAAACGAGTAAAGCTTTTTGAGTGCGGTTTTTTTCTTGCTTTTATTCATGATATACAGAACGTTAAAAAATTTTTTTTTGAAAAAAAAACCAAAATGGCGGCCGTTGCAGCTCCGCGAAAACAGGTCCTCAAATCGCGGGAGGTAAACGGCTGACATCACTGCCCCCTCTTTGTTTATCTGAAACACAAATTCAAAGCATATTATCAATCTGTGACCCTTTGGTCATGGAATGACGGATGGGTTTTTCGTTTTGTACAAATTTCGGAAAATGGCGGCAATTTAAAAAAAATAGAATTTTCGCGATTTTTTTTCGTATAAAAAGATAAATAATAAATGCAAAAATGTATCTATCGAAAAAACGATCCGTCATTCCGTGAAGACATATTTTCTGAGTATGCTCTCCAAAATTCAGGTCGATATGTTAATTACAGCGGTCGGGAGAATGTCAGCCATTTTTTAAAAACGTGTTTGGGAGAAAAACGCGTTTAAAGTTTTGTAATGTGTTTACACAAATGTGTTTATAATTACCGCTAATCGGCAATACCTGGTCCATAGAGGCATCCCTCCTCTTTTTCTAGCTGCTCCTGTTGAGCCGCTAACAACTCCCGCTAAATTTCAAGGACAAAGTCTCCGTTAAATTGTCATCTTTATTAAGGAAATATTTTACATAAAAACATAAAGTACCTAGGGTACCATTATAGGCACTTAATCAGTCTTGTAATTATCATTGAGATCAAAATTCACTTGAGCAACATTACAATCAACTTTAGCAGCATCATAATAAATTTAAACAACTAATTTAAATACATTTAAATACGAAGACATTTGAACCGTGTTTTAACGCTCTTTTGAAGGAGCCCCAAAAACTGTCAATGTTACCCTTAGTGTCAATTTAACCCCATTTTACGGTACTTTTTAAAAAAAATTAAAATTCCTTCAATGGCAAGCTGTAGAAAGGAAAACTTCGATTTTCGATGAAAAAAAAAAACAACTTCGTCGTGCGTTTTTGCGTTTTAGAAGTGATTCTAAAAAGCGAAACGTATTACGGTGAAGTACGCAGCGAAGGAAGCCCCCACACACGCTGGACGGACGCGGTATATATATTTTTATGAATACAATTTATATTTTGCGTTAGGAAACGCAAATTTGTGCGCACGGGGGGTCGTCGAGAGGGTGACGGTACGGGAGGGGGGGGGGCGACCTAATCGGGTGATTTTTCCGGCATCAGTCGTTGAATATCAACGCGAAAAGGAGAAAACGTTAGGGCGGCAGTGGCGAGGAAGAGCCGTCGGTCTTGGGCTCGCGCGGCGTTAAGAACGACAAACGATCGCCGATCCATCAGGATCAGCGTCTCTCCCCTTGCGTCGCTTCCTTCCTCTTTGCCGCCCGCTCCGAGCTTTCGCGACACCGGATCGCGCGTCTCGTTTTTTTGGTTTTTTTTTCCTTCTCCTTCGTTACCGCCGGCACTTTTACGTGCGAATGTTCCTCCCGCGACGACGAACATTTCTTTCGTTTTTTCTCCCTCTTCTTGTTCGCGTCAGCGTGGAAGCTGCGGATAGAACCGTCTCGAAAAATTATAAAATCAGTAAAATGAGTAAAATTAGTACGGTCGGTAAATTAGTTTGAAAATCAGTAAAAACGGTATATTAGTAAAATTAGTAAACCTATTAAATTAATAAAAGTAGTAAGGTTAGAAAAATTAGTAAAATTAGTAACAATTTATAAAATTGAATATAAAAAATACATAAAAATTAACGGGGTGAGTCTCATACTTGTAATTACACATTGATCCATCGTCTGGTCTCGAGCGCGTCTTGGTTTATGTTTTGTTTTTTTTTCTTCTTCGTTACTGCCGGAACATTCGCACGTAAAAGCGAATGTTCCTCCCGCGACGACGAACATTTCTTTCGTTTTTTCTTCCTCTTCTTGTTCGCGTAAGCGAGGAAGCTGCGAATAGATCCGTCTCGAAAAATGATAAAATCAGTAAAATCATTAAATTAGTAAAATTACTAAATTAATAAAATTAGTAAAGCTGGAAAAATTAGTAAAATTAGTAAAAATTAAGAAAATTGACAAAAGTGGAAAAATTAATCAAATTGAATATAACAAATACATAAAAATTAACGGAGTGAGTCTCATACTTGTCATTTCACTTTGATCCATCATCTTGAATTGAAGGAATTGAAATTCCTTCGAGCGCGTCCCGTTTTTTGTTTTGTTTTTTTTTCTTCTCCCTATTCTTGTTCGCGTCAGCGAGGAAGCTGCGGATAGATCCGTCTCAAAAAAAATATAAAATCAGTAAAATTAGTACGGTCAGTAAATTAGTTTAAAAATCAGTGAAAACGGTATATTAGTAAAATGAGTAAATCTATTAAATTAATAAAAGTACCAAAGTTAGAAAAATTAGTAAAATTAGTATAAATTTATAAAATTGAATATAAAGAATACATAAAAATTAACGGGGTAAGTCTCATATTTGTAATTACACATTGATCCATCGTCTGGTCTCGAGCGCGTCTCGTTTTATGCTTTTTTTTCTTCTTGGTTAGATCCGTCTCAAAAAATGATAAAATCAGTAAAATCATTAAATTGGTAAAATTAGTAAAGTCAGTAAATTAGTAATAAAAAAAATAGTAAAATCAGTAAATCAGTAAGATTAATAAAAATTAAGCAAATTGATAAAAGTGGAAAAATTAATCAAATTTAATATAACAAATAGATAAAAATTAACGGGGTGAGGCTCATACTTGTCGTTTCACTTTGATCCATCGCACAGAGGAGTATTTCACCTCGAAAGTTGCTCAAAATTATTTTGTGATTTTTATCGATTGGACATGTAATGAAAAGCAGTTTAGGGTCGTTATAATGTATTTAAAACGATCGGCCACACATGAAATATTAAAAAAAAAGGTTGCAAAAATAGATTTCACAAAATTATATTAATTAGATTCGTCTTCACTAGATCCATCCACGTCTTCATTATTGGTCTATGTTGACGTTACGTCCAACGTTTCCGGTAGCAAGAGTTGTAACATCTCACTGGAGAAAGGTTTACTTTTTAGGTTTAAAAAGGTTTAATTTTTCTCTATAATTATTTTTTTTCTCGATAATTATGTTTTTTGAGTAAAAATATAAATTTTGATGAAGGTGTTAAGTAAATAAAAGCGAAAATGAATGTGAAAACTAGCGAAGAGGTTAGTGCGTTACTTCGTCCTCGCAAACAAGTGGAATATTTTGGCGGGGAAAACTCTGAGGATAAAGATTATATCGAAAAAGATCATCAGGAAGGGGAAGAGGAGTGCGATGAGTTTCCCGATTCGAAAACTTTTCAATTTATCCATCAATATTTTACATTTATTATCAATTTTATCTTCAATAAGTGTCCATATTAAATAGCGATATTCAACCCTTAAAATAAATACCCTTTATGAATTCCCGAAGCCTGCCATATTTTTTTCTGAATTACATCATCTCAAGTTAAAATAACTTAAAGGATATTTGAAAAGAAGTTACTTAAAAAAAACGATGAATTTTTAACATTACGGTGCATTTCCTGCATTTTTTCAAACGATGAAATTAACAATTGAAACTTAATGTTATGACATTTTTATTTATTGAACCTATAGTTGAAAACACGAAGAACACCTATGCATTTTTCAGAATTTTTTGGAACATTTAAGGTTTGTAAACATGTCGCGAACGCTAATGATTCCATTCGACGGTGCCGAAAAATAGTCTCGGTTCGAGGGTTAATAGAATAAAACAAAAAATGGCGGATACATGCGGAACGTTTATTTTCAAAAACATTATCAAGAATAACTAAACTTCACGTTACGCACAAAATCATAAGTTAACTCGGCTTAACTGATGTACAAAACCACTTTTGAATTTAGTGTTTACATGAAAACACGTTACATTTTTATTCTGGAATTTATATGATGAGAAATGTCACTTTATCAAGTACAATGCGCAAAATAAATATTCTTAATTGAAGTACGTATCTTCCTCTTCAATATTCATGATGGCTGCATTAAAATATCACCGCACACAAACTCAAAATCACGGTTGAAAGATAACGTTTTAACAGGAGCGCTGAGAATAAAAATAAGCGCGTCGCATATTGAGAAAGTTCTGACTGCTGTCTCGGTTGGAGAAAGAATGGGTCGTTATTCAAAAGTTCGTTTAGTAATGTAATACTTACTAAGCTTTAATGATGAATACTTTGTAGTAGATTTTAACAAAATTATTGTAATCGACTTTTGATCGATTTTTTCTTTAAAATACTCTTCTGTGCATCGTCTTGTCTCGAGCGCGTGTCGTTTTTTGTTTTGTTTTTTTTCCTTCTCCTTCGTTAATGCCGGCACTTTTACGTGCGAATGTTCCTCCCGCGACGACGAACATTTCTTTCCTTATTTCTTCCTCTTCTTGCTCGCCTGAGCGAGGAAGCTGCGGATAGATTCGTCTCGACACAGTTCGTCCTCGAGTAACAAAAAAAATAAACAAAAAAACCGAATAAGGAATCGTGAACGAGAAGACTGGCGCGAGAGGGAGGGCGATGGAACGAAGGGAAAGAATTTCGGTCTGCAATCTAAATTCACTGAAAACCATCGAGCGCTTATTTCATCCTGCACAAAAGGGGATCTTATTACAGCGTAGTTCAATTAATCCTGTGATACGGCGATTTGATCTCCCTCTTATTTTTCGACCTACGGAACTCCCCTAATTAACTCGTGAATCATGCGATGCTGACGTTGCCTTATTTTCGCGTCAATACGTACTTTCGTATGCAAGTGTATAATAGGCATTCATCTGAACCGACATTGGTTGATGAGCGCTCGGGGTTCCACTACTGCGTCACTTCGAGTTAAGGGGTTACGCCTAATTGTAAAAGTCGATAAATCACTTTTTTCAAAACCAATATATTTTGACGTTGTATCACCTTATAATTGTTTCCTGAAAATTTTTAGGTGATCGGATCAAAATTGACGGATTTATAGGCTGTGATGTTGACCCGTTTTTTCTCGAAAGTACGTTTTCAATGTCGGTGAGCAAAATATCTCAAAGCCTAGTGCATCGAACTATCTGACATTTTTGGGGATTTTTCTAAATGTAAAAATACTAGGATTTGATCGAAGATTTTTTTTCCCGATGTATACTTTCGATTTGATAAACGAAAGATGGCAATTTTTTTCGGAAAAAACAAGACTCCCTTTGAACACGCGCCATTTTGTTTTAATTTCATGTTTTGGAAATTCCTTCCATTAATCGTATGATAGACTAATATGTCAGGTTGGCAAGAAAGGTTTGCGTTTTATCGCCAAAAATAAAATAAAGAAGCAGTCTTGAAGCGAATGATTATTTTTATTCTACGTATCTATTTCTCCGATTTAGAATCCGATGGTGGGTAATGCGTGGAAATCTGCAATGGTATACGTTGGTACACAGGCAATAAAATACATACTTATATATATTATTACTATAATATTAGACGAGAAATGGAATATGGTGGGAATGCAATAAGGGGGAAGACCACGTAAGATGGAATCTACAATGAAAAAAGATGGAAATGTTTTTAAAAAATATTATCTTAGATAATACTATAACATATTAATATTATTATCATATATCAATATACTAATATGTTGTCAACATTATTATTAATACATTATAGTATTATTATCATCGTCATTTATTAAAAATTATATTTCGAAAATTATATTTACTTCTGGATATATATATATATATATATAATAGTAGTAGTAATCATTATAATTAGTATTTATTTATTTATCTAGAGTTATTTTTATATTAATATGAGGTTTCGTACATAAGTGAAAATATATGAAGATGGAGATAGATGTCTTGTAAAGATTTGACTTCGAGGAACATCCCATACCCAACTCGAAATATTTTTTCTAAGTTAGGACTGTCCTTAAAATGGTTAGATGTGCTGATAGCCAAGGTTTCATAGATACAACGTGTTCATGATGTATTATATATATATATATATATATATATATATATATATATATATATATATATGTATGTATGTATGTATGTATGTATGTATGTATGTATGTGTGTATGTATATATATCTATACATATAGCCATGCTGTGTTATGGCAGTGTCATATATTTTGCCCCCCTCCCCCGCTCGTTCGCTCGCTCCCCTCCTACGAAACAATTCAGCTTAGCACGCTAAAATTCTGAATTACGCAATTTTCCCCTTACGTACAATGGCTTCGCGTCTGCGAGGTAAATATTTTTGGCCTCCGGGCTCTCTCTCTCACTCTCTCTTTTCCGCCCACTCTCGTCCATCAAGTTGTCCGTTAATCTATATACATACACACGCGCGTAAAGGCTGTTTCAGGCTGAATCGATGCATTTTGTTCTTTTATTTTTCGTCTCTATTCGTTGTTTATATCCGGCGATGAATTAAACGAAAAAAAAAGTTCAAAGAACTGAAGGGTAAAAAGTGTATCCCCGGGTGGTGTATGTTCCTTTCTCTGGCGCCATATCCGGGCGTGTAACTGAATGGAAAAACAAATTTGGAATAGTGAGTATGCGGGGAGATTTGTCGATTCGACTCGAAATGGCTTGTACATGCGTGTACAGTCCTTTGTACGCGTACAAGGAGGCAACCTCTTTCTCCGCCTTGGTGCCTCTTGGAGCAACCGAGACCCGCAAGCCTGTGCACCGCGCTGAAGAGGAGGTCAACTCCGGGACAGACAAGCCAAGCAGCCGAGAGCGAGGAACAACACATATAGAAACACGTTTATAGGGTGTCCCAGAACTGATGGTAATCCCTGAAATGGGAGGTAGGGGGTGAAATTCTGAGTCGATTGATATAAGGATGTATGGGTCTCAGATCAACGCCTGAATTATGATTAATTTTTAAAGGCGAGCCAATCAGGTGCGCTAGATGAGCCAGCGCACGACGGTGAGCGATACGCGCGTGCCGTGGTGGCTGGCGGGAGTACCGCACCTACCGGGCGCACCTGATTGGCCTGCCTTTAAAAATCAATAATAATTCAGCGGTTGATCTGAGACCGATACATCCTTATATCAATCGACTCAGAATTTCAGCCCCAACCCCCCCATTGCAGGGACTACGATCAGTTCTGGGACATCCTGTATACAGGGCGCTTGGCGCACGGACAGACACCTTTTTTTGGGGAATGGGTGAGTCATTTGCTAATTTTTTCACCCTTATATTCTATGTCATAAGTGTCACGCTAATGGACATATGATTTTTTGTTTCGTTTTGTTCAATTACCCGAAAATCCGCCTTACGAATCGGTATAACTTTTTTGTTTGTGGTTGTAATAGCACGAAATAACTTTTGTTGTATTTAGCAATGTATGTTTATTTTAAATAAATCGTTATTCGATAAAATTGGTTTCAAAAAAATGACTGTCGAGATTCCAAATTCTTAAAAATGTGTAAATGTATGAAAAATTTCAACTTCTGAATTCATTTAAAAAAAAAAAATTATTCTCTTTATTTTGACCGGATAATTAATGATTTCTATAACATGTAGCATACCGTTGGAAAGGGTAAAAAATAGGGAACTTTGTAAAACAAAGCTAAGTTCAAAATGGCTTTAAGTTTTTTTTATAATGAATTTGGAAGTTGACATTTGTCATACATTTACGCATTTTCAAGACTTTGGAAGCTCATAAGTCATTTTCTTGAAACCAATTGTATCAAATAATGATTTCCTACCAAAGTTTTATGGCTTTGAGGGGGACATCCGATGGCAAAACAATTTTTTTTTGTCAACACGTTGACGAGATACTTCGGTAATTTTCAATTTCTTTAATAGAAAGGCATGGTTTTTATTCCTTTTTTCAAATAGCTGATTTTGAGACAAATTGAGTGGTAACAAAATTCTCTTGCACAACAATATATACAATAGAGGAATTAAATCTGGACATTTTCTATATGAATTAGCTCTTTTGACATTTACGCAGAAAATGAATATTCTGCTACGCCCCAACGATTTCTTTATTTTGTGGTGAGTACATTAATTTTAATCTACAATGTTTCTAATTACTATTTACCTTAATAATACTACTTTGATAAGAATATAAAATATAAGTTATTATAACGTGAAAATGATCGATAACTGCGGATTAAAAAAAATGTTGTGTTCAGAATTAATTCCCCTTGTGTATACATATGTATATACAGGGTGGCTCAAAAAGTAACGTCAAAAAGACAAATCCAGATGCCTCGTATCAATCCGAAACATCCACATACACATTTTAGCATCTTTTTTTCCTTTTTGAAAATTAAAAAGCATCAAAATTTTCTTTCGAGTTTTCCTGTAGCTTAGTTTAAAAAAAATCACTTCTGCGTATGTACCTTCCTCTTAGAAGTTTAAAAAAACAATTAGGAACTATTTAGACCAGTATTTTTTTTATCATCTGAACTTTAGAGACTGATCCGCTTGAATCTTTTTTTAAATCTTTTAACCAAGATCTGAGGAAATTGCGTTAGTGTTCTGTTGGTAATTTATTTATTGCTCAACAGTGCACTTCATGAGGGTGAAACGAGTAAAGAAAATGGCGAGGAAAGTACATACAGTGAGGAGAAAAATAAAAAATGTTATTTTTTTTTCTCGAAAAGATCGTGAGGTGATTTGGATATATATACACACACACACACACATATATATATGTGTACATATATATATATATATATATATATATATATATATATATATATATATATATATATATATATATATATATCCAAATCACCTCACGATCTTTTCGAGAAAAAAAATAACATTTTATATATATATATATACGAAACAAGGGAGCAAAGCACCAAAGTATACAGCGGAACGCGGACTTAGAGACAGAGAGAGACAAAGAGTGAGAGAGGGTCTTGAACTTGCCCGGGGCGAATGTTAATATAATCATCCGGGGCTAGGGGGAGAGTCTCCCCGAAGGGATGAAGCGAACGTTGTTATTCCGAGGCCCGCGAGCTTCGGACGGAAAGAAAAGAAAGAGAATTAGAGAGTGTCGGCGGGGAGGAAGAAAAGGAAAAGGCGAAGCGCCCAGAAAAAAAAAACGTGTATACACGCGAGGTTGGCGTCAATATGGACCCCTCGGTGAATTTGGACGCCCAGCATTTACGTCTTTCAACGACCGTTCACCAGTTTTTCTTCAATTCACAATTAGGTCGCTCAATTTTTCGTTGAAATTAAAAGTCTGCCACTCGCAGCCAGATACGATGAAGACGGACGGTTCCGAAGCTGGAATAAATAGTCACGGATGGCATTAAACGCACGCATTCGCAATTGACCCCAGATATCGCGCCCATTCTTTTTCTCGATCGCGTATGTGTATCGAAAAATTAAAATTTCCTGTCAAATTTATTATTAAAAATGGCAAAATTAACTCAAGCGTTCATATTGGCACCAAGGGTTTTTCGGGGGTGCGCGAGCGTGTACAAAGAAAGTAGAGATCGTAATAGAAGAATGTTGGAGGGAAGAGGGAAGAAAAAAAAAGGCAAAACCATTTGCGAAAGACATCGCAAACACACTCGCGGAGAAGGGCGCCCGAGAAAACGCTGCGGGAAATTCGTTTTCTCCATTAAATCGGAGGGGCTATCTGACGTTTCTTTATATATATATATATATATGGGGAAAGGTGATTTCGACGTTCGAAGAGCCTCCGCACAGCAGCCCTTTGTCCCCAGACTCGGCCTTACCCAAGTCCCAATGTCTTCGAAATCACGTTCGAAAAATGTAAGCGTGATTTATGTAGAGGCGATTTCAGGACCGAATAGCGCCACCGCGTAGGCTTCATTCAGCCAAAAAATAATTCCCCCCGCCCCCGCGGCTACCGTAAGCTCGTTGATAAATCAAAATTTGGCACCAAAACTTTACAGGAATTGAATTACGCTTTTCTTTTTGAAAAAAAGGCGAAAAAAAATGTTCATTATTTTTCCCGATGAAATTCTGCCCCTGCTGCTGCGGCAAAAGTCGAAAATAAACGACACGACCGTGGGGATAAACGTAAATAATACGTAGTGCAGGTATTTTGTTGCCAGAGAGAGAGAGAGAGAGAGAGAGAGAGAGAGAGAGAGAGAAGAAAATGAACGAGGCAGCGGCAAAGAGAAATCGGCAGTGGAGAGGAGAGGAAGCAGAAGAGCTTAATGTACGGGAAAAATTGCCAAAGGCAATTTATGTCGCGTCGCGAGAGCCCGGAAATTCGTTTTCTACCACTTTCCTTCTTCGTTAGGAAAAAAAAGCTTCTCCTTGTACGATTCTCTTGCGCTTTCTTCTCACTAACGGCTCTTTCGTTTTTGCTTCCTCTTTGCTTTATCTTTATTTTGTTTTTTGTTTTTTGTTTTCGTATCGCTGCTCTTGTCCTGTGAATTTGCATTCGAATATTTCAGCGCTCGTTGGTGCACACGGGGGGGATGAATACAGAGCGCACGGTAACTTGAGAAGTGAAGGAGATACGCGTTTTGTTGCCATTAAGGGGTTATGTCTAGTTGTAAAAGTCGAAAAATCACTTTTTTTCAAAAATAATATATTTTGAGGCTATCATCTCATAAAAGTTCCCTGAAAATGTCAAGGTGACTGGACGAAATTGACGGATTTATAGGCTGTTATGTTGACACTCGTCGTTTGAAACTTTAGACTCTTTTTTCTCAAATTTACGACTTCAAAATCGGAGAGCAAAATATTCGAAAACTACTGCATCGATATTTCTGAATTTTTTAGGGATTTTTCTAGATGGAAGAATATAGCATTTGAGCGAAGGATTTTCTTTTCCGGATACTTTCGATTTGATGAATGGAAAATACTAATTTTTTTACGCAAAAATCAAGACTTACTGTGAACACGCGCCATTTTGGAAATTTGATATTTCGGAAATTCCTTCGATCATGCATGGGATTATATAGTAACAAAATCAGTTTGTTTTTTTTTTATATTAGATTACCTGGTTCAGTCTATTGGCTGTAAATCGATTACAATTGAATAGTCTAATGCAAAAAAGTTTACCAATGTTCTTCAGATGATCTTATTTCAAATACCTTATTTTTGCAGAAATTTATCATCGCTATTTTCTATTTTAAAAAATCCAAAAAATAAGCTGTTTTCGTTTTTTCAACTAACAAGGAACGTCCCTCAGGTTTTGTTGACATTTGGACATGTAATAAAGCACCGAAAAGTAAGCGATACGTATTTTTTTTTATCGGTGGAAACCCCATTTTAAGGGCTGAAACGCACCCTCAAAAATGGGGATGTTTTTCGTTTTTCGTCGATAACGTTTTAACGATACGAGATATTAAAAAATTTCAAATTGCAATAATGTGTTTTTTTGTGCACTATACATTGGAGATGAGAACGATATGGTTATCGACGAAAAACACCCCTATTTTCGAGGGTTCGTTTTACCCCTTAAAACCGTTTTTCCGCCGATAAAAAAGAAATACGTATCGCTTAATTTTCGGTGCTTTATAACATATTCAAATTTCAACAAAATCGAAGCGTGTCACCTGAGGGATTTTCCTTGTAAGCATAACTCGTTAATAACCCGGACGATAGTTTTTGAAACTTTACTCGATAACTTTTTCGACGAACGCGTTGACACGAGAGTCAAAATGTGCGCCTTGATCGTGGCTAGGTCGAGTATCTCCTCGATTTTCGATAAGCACAGCCGACATTTTCGCAATTGTTTTTCCTCACAAAGACACGGGATGACAAAAATATCCGGGAGGAATATCCTTCCTCTGGTGACTGGACGTCGACTGTCAAAATTTCACGATACTCGATCTTGCCATCTTTGAGCACATTTGCGACATTTTTTAACTTTAAATTTAATTTTTTTTACACCAAGCGCTACCCCAGTTCGTGGCTTACGATTCTACCAATTTGCGAGTGAATTTAATCGAGATTTAAACATTTTAAATTTACTTTTGATTAGGTTTGTTTTGATTAAGTTTTGATAAAAGTTGTTACACTTAATAAATACATTTTCGAAATACATTTAAAAAAAATGTATTTATTCAAGTCAATATTTATAGACGAAAATGGTAGTCAAAAAAATGTCCTAAAAAATTATAGGTTTGCGCTGTTGATGAAATCTCGGAGATGGATCATTCGAAACGCAAAATCAAATGGTTTTAGATTCAGTATGTTAAGGGAGACTTTGTCCTTGGAGTGCCATATTTCAGGTGTTTACATTTTATTTTTTTTAAAGGAAACGAACACTGAAAAAAAAATTCAGTTGGTTTAACAAAATGTATCTTTAAATACGTTCAACTTGATTTTTGATTGGCATAACAAACATTTTGTTAATCTAACGATAGTTTTAGTGGTGTGAACTGTAGCTTTAGTTTACAGTTAATTTAGCTACAGTTCACACCACTAAAACTATCGTTAGATTAACAAAATGTTTGTTATGCCAATCAAAAATCAAGTTGAACGTATTTAAAGATACATTTTGTTAAACCAACTGAATTTTTTTTTCAGTGAATAAAGCTTCTTGAGTGCGGTTTTTTTCTTGCTTTTATTCATGATATACAGAACGTGAAAAAAAATGTTTTTGAAAAAAAACCAGAATGGCGGCCGTTGCAGCTCCGCGAAAACAGGTCCTCAAATCGCGGGAGGTAAACGGCTGACATCACTGCCCCCTCTTCGTTGATGTGAAACACAAATTCAAAGCATATTATCAATCTGTGACCCTTTGGTCATGGAATGACGGATGGGTTTTTCGTTTAGTACAAATTTCGGAAAATGGCGGCAATTTAAAAAAAATCGACTTTTCGCGTTTTTTTCGCATATAAAGATAAATAATAAATGGAAAAATGTATCTATGGAAAAAACGATCCGTTATTCCGTGAAGACATTTTTTGTGAGTATGCTCTCCAAATTTCAGGTCGATATGTTAATTACAGCGGTCAGGAGAATGTCAGCCATTTTTAAAAACGTGTTTTCGAGAAAAACGCGTTTAAAGTTTTGTAATGTGTTTACACAAATGTGTTTATAATTACCGCTAATCGGCAATGCCTGGTCCATAGAGGCATCCCTCCTCTTCTTCTAGCTTCCCAGCCTCTTCTAAAATTGATTTTTTCACAATTTCAAGGACTTTCAAGGACTTTCAAGGGAGACTTTCCCTTAATGGCTATAGCGCATACCATACAATTTTTGATACATGCAAAAATAACAAAATGGCCGACATTTTTCGAAAAATAAAAAAAGCGTGTTTTTTCACCGTTTTCGGCACGAAAAAGTAAATATCACAATTTAAAAAAAATCCTTGATATGCGCTATAGCTATAGTTGTAAAGAATATGTGGTTGAAAATCTCATGAGGATCGGTTCAGTAGTTTCTCGTTGTAAAATGTTGTTACGAGAAAATCGCATTTAAAGTTTGTTTGGGTTACATGAATACACAAAAAAAAATTTGTATTTCGCAAGTGTATTTATTAAGTGTAGCACCTTTTATATTAATATCTATAATATAAACCTATCAATAAAATTCATGCAAATAGTATTTTTTAGCGTCTAAAGTGAAAAAACCCCTTAAGATTTACTCTTGCACCCATGGAGCAACTTTCCAGTTGTGTATTTCTACTCGTTTTCCTCCCCTCGCCATTTATTTTTCTTTTTCGTCGAGTTCTCTGTTTATTCTTATTTGTTTGTTTTTTGTTCTTTTTTCCTTTTTTTACGAGTCGAGATAAAGGAAGGCAACCCCTTCGGCCTCTCATCGGACGCTCTTCCCTCCTGCAGCTTCTCCCCCCACCCCCTGAAAATCCCCCGGGAACGTCTTATCCCATGAGCTCGGTACTCCAGGAATTTACTTGCCTCGCAGTTTTGCGTACGCTGCTGCGGCTGACTCGCCCCTCTGGATTCTTCCCTCTTGGCCTGCTGCCTCCTCTGCTCCCCTCGCGTCTCGGTGCACGGAGACGAGAGAATACGAGAAGTATATAAGGCAGAAAAATGAGGGGCGCGGAATTTATCATTTATCCGGAGCGCAATAGTGACGAGAGGGGGGGGGTGGGGCAAGAGAGAAAGAGAGAGGGGGATGGAATATCGGAGAAACAGGGATGAAAAAAGATAAACTATTTATTATTCTCGTCTATGAATAAATTCGTCGGGCAATCTTTCAACGACAAGATAGCCGTGATTTTTACGAAAATTCGGACGATATTGGAAAATTTTCGTAGAGAATGGTAATCACGACGAATTGTATCGAAAATCGAAGTTTTGCGACAAGGAGCCAAATCCTCGGAGGGAGCGAATCGTTTAAGTTTAATAGAGAGGTCGAGTCCCAGGTGTGGCTTACGGTAGATCCTTGTAACGGAGCGCGAGAGTTAATGGATTCGGGAGGAATAATTTATAAAAAGAAAATTGAGATACACGAGTGATTGATTTTGTCGTGATTTAAGGCGGGATACACATTTACAACGATAGAAAAATAGGTTCCTTTTTTTCTTTCTTTAAGGGGTTATGTACAGTTGAAATTTTCGAAAAAACCATTTTTTTTTAAATTTTATTTTCGTACTGTACGTATATTTAATAAGTACACACAGAAATTTGTTTTTTTTTTATCAATCCGGCGAATATTCTCGAAGTTACACGAACATTTGTAATGACGTTGATGAATTTGGAAAATTGGGAAATTTGGAAAATTGGGAAAATTGGGAAATTTGGAAAAATTTTCGGGAATTCTTTTCAAAGGGAAAGAAACAAGTGAGCTCAGTAAACATTGGGGTATCCATTCATGTATATTTGAAATGTATAAAAAAAAATGTTTCAGCACAAAACAATAAATGACTGCAGATTTATCAGTCTATTCCAAATGCGTCTTGCCACTGCAGTTCCCAATTGGCGGAAAAGATGCAGCTCGTAATCTTCGACTGAAACAAAAAAGGCAAAAAATGTTCAATTGTCATATATTTTTCATCTGGGCGAATGAAGAAAAAGGTGAAAAAATCGTGAAATTATAACGTTTCTCAGGTTTGAAAAAAAAAACATGTGTCTGATAAAACACATTAACGTGCTATAAAAATTGTTTTAAAAAACTTTTTCAACGACTTTTTTAATTCACGTAGAAGTGATTTTCATACTGAAGCAAGTAAACTTTGGCTTGATTCAATAGGTCGTTTAGTTTTTTTGCTATCACGCTCGCCAATTTGGAAAAATCGTGAAAATGAAAACTGGAGAAAACGCGCTTCAAAGTTTTCAATAGGGATTTTCAATTGGCCTCTGCAACTTTGTAAATACATTCTCGGATAATTTATCTATCGATTTAAGCAATTGAAAAAAAAAACGATTTTTCGGACCTTCTAATTCAGGCTCCGGCCTGAAGCCGATTGAGTTGAAGCTTGATAAAAATGTTGATAATATTGCTCCCTTCTACTTGACGAGAATTGTTTTTGAAAAATTAGAAAGAAAACTACCTTTTTTAATCCAAATTTTACAACAATTTTTCGCGAAATGTTGATTTTTTTTGTAAATACGTGCCATTCTCTTCAATTTGCAATTTCTTCATTTTAATTACTGTCGAATAGAAACTATACATGTTCTCAGTGAAAAAAATTTGAATTTTTTCGCACATTCCGCCATTTTTATGATAAATGAATTAAGAAAAATAGTTTTTTATACTTAAATATACTATTAAAGTCTAGCTATAGTTCGATAAATGTAGAATAATTATTTCTTAGTTCAAAAAATCACTGAAAATTACTCAATTTTTTCCCGTCCAAATGTGTATCTCGCCTCAAGAAAGGACACCACTGTGGTGGGCTGAAAAGAGGTAGTTTTCCCGATCTTTTTTTGTCTACTGGTTTATTGATTTGGGATTTGGAAAAAGGTATGTCATTAAACATACATGGACCTTTTTTGTGTAAATTTTTATTGAAAAACATTAACAATTCACAATGTTTTTGAGGTATAATAAAGCCTATGTATAAAAAAATTTCGTCCAACGGGAGGAGCGATAACTTAACAATGGTTGGTCTAAAAAACAAAAACAAAAAAGTTTTCAATTCAAATAAATGTAGTTCTCGCTGTAAAGAGCCGTTTTTCGAAAGAAAAAAAATACACGAAATGATGGGTGATAAAAGAAAGTATAATTTTGGCGAAATTTTTAATTATTCGGGGACGCAAAAAATACTAAATAAAAAACGGTTATGTACAACAATAGTTACTGCAATTACGGAAATTTTGGTTTTTTTTAAATTAAAAATCGGAGAGTTATAGGTAGAGTTCCGATTCCGGCTAGGTCGAGAAACGTTGTAACTTGACCGATTTTTCACATATTCGTCAATATGTGTACTTCGAGAAAATGCAAAAAAATATCGATTTTTTCAACCCGCCTTAAGGGCGCGATTTTTTTTTCCACATAGGAAAAAGTGAGGAAGTTCGAAATGAACATCGGATAAGTGATTTCAGGCGTATTTTGGATATGCATATGTGTAAGTATATATATATTCCTCGTGTATGCCACGAAATTGGAAAAAATGCGTAAAATCCAGAACCGGTAAAAAAGGCAGATATTGTGAATTTTCGCTACAGAGGTAAGGTAAATGTCCCAATTATTGAACAGGTCCCAATTATTGAACACTATCTTGTATTCTAATTATTTCTCATTCACCTGCATACATTTACTTATTTATAAAATTTCATTACATATATGGAACTTTTAGCTATCGAAATGTTACCTTACTTATGCAAAAAAAGCTTTAATTAATAGAGAAAAAAATTATTTAATCAGCAACGGTGACTCCTTTTGACGTCTCGTGGTAACTGCTTATCGTTTTTGCTAAGACGCGTCGCTTCATGCGTAAGGGCATAAAAAATTCAAAAACTGTCGCATCTCAAGAAGTAAAGGCGTTTCAGGTTCCTCAGAAAATTTCTTACAAATTACAACTTTTATGAAAAAACTTTTTTTAATTATTTGTTAAAAAATACGGTGTTCGATCATTGGGACATAGAAAATGCAGTGTGTCCCAATTATTGAACACTCGAATTCTCCAAGTTGGCGTCATTAAACCCATCAAAACATCGAGACAGTTAACGTGTGACAGATCGTGTGAATCGGATTTATTCAAACAAAAACTGTAAGTTCCTGAATAAACTTACCTCTATTCTTTTAATAATAACTCTAAGATAGTCAAATATATTTTTCATTTGTATTTTCGTGCAATAAACATAAAAAGGAAAGTAAAAAGAGAATATAACCTAAATGTAACCTAAAAATACGAATTTACTGTTCAATATTTTTTGCTCTCCGCTATTTCAGGGAGCCAAGCTGCGACAAAATCAAACAAAAACAGAATATGAAAACGAGGAAGCTGAAAAGAAAAAGAAAATAAAGTTCGAGTTGAAAAGCAAAAACAAACCAAATGCGAATGAACCAAAAACCTTTCAAAAGAGACTAAATATATATTTTTGTATTTTTACATGATTAACAAAAGATTATTTAAGTGTTTCATTTTGCTTTTATTTCTCAATATTGTACCCAAAATAATATTTTTAGAACGGAAAAAGAATTCTCGAGAGTGTTCAATAACTGGGACATACCTGTTCAATATTAGGGACATAGGCACTTCCAGTGTTCAATAATTGGGACATTTGCATTCTTCACATTATTATTCTTTTTTTCATTTAAAATCATTTAAAAATAATTTAAAGGGTGATTTTTCGAAAGTAAAAATATCAAAGTATCATTTGAACCTGAAAGCGATGGTTTTTTCTTGATTTTATATTTTTTTCTCACCGAATTCAATCCCCCAGATCCTTAGCTGTTCAATAATTGGGACATTTACCTTATTAGTCCAGTCGAAATAGGATTTCACCTGGAATTAATTCCGGGCTTCGATTTTCTTTTTTTTTATACTTAAGGGGGGGTGGTTGGTAGTGTAAATCTCGATTTTCGGGAAAATCCCCCTGGTGCGTTTGCCGCCATCTTGATTTGAAGAGAGATTTTTTTTTGTTTTTCGAATAACTCACTTATTTTCAACCTTAGAGTGAAAATGATTGTATTCAAAGTTGTAGGAAATGTCATTCTCCACAAGTTTGGTGATTATAATTTTTACCCTAGGATCGATATTTATAGAGTTAGACTGCTAAAAGTGGTAAAAAACGTTTCTTTTTAACTTATCTCGTATATTATCGAGTTTATTGTAAAAATGGTAATAATTAATCACATAGGAAATTTTATTTCCTCCAACTTTGGTTATTAGCATTTTTACCCTAGGATCAATATTTTCGGACTTATACTTAATTTAGGGATGAACTTTTTACCCCGATTTGCAGTGTAACTATAAATATCGATCCTAGGATAAAAACTATAATCACCAAACTTGTGGGGAATTACATTTCCCACAACTTTTGGTATAATCATTTTCACTCTAAGGTTGAAATTAAGCGAGTTATTCGAAAAACAAAAAAAATCCCTCTTCAAAACAAGATGGCGGCAAACGCACCAGGGGGATTTTCCCGAAAATCGACATTCACACTACAAACAACCCCCCCCCCCCGCCCTAAGTATAAAAAAGAAAATCAAAGCCCGGAATTAATTCCAGGTTAATCGAATTTTAGACCTATCTCGACTGGACTATACATTGACGTTATTAACATTGCCAAAAATGCCAAATTTGATACCAAAATGTGGGAATAAAGGTTCGCGTGTGTGTATATACTATGTAAATCTATATGAATATGAAATTATTCCACGCGTCTCGGATAAACCGCAATTCCACTCCGGTACGTCAGCGTGCCGCGAAATGAATGAAGGGGATAAACTCACCCTCGGGATTTGTGGCGCACTTTTCTTAGCCTAGGGCACGTATATATAGGTACGTCTTAAACACGAGAAGAGCACGAAGAGGGAAAAAAAAGAGAGCACGAAAAGTACAGCAGGAAAGACGAATGAATCATTAATAAATATTAAGGATCGGGAACGGGATTTAGACAGGAGGATAAGGGTATTAAATGAAGACATTAGAGCACCCTCTTATTTTTTATGAAATATTACCTTTTCTTGTTAGCCGATACTTATTGTTTTGACTCCCGTATCGATGCTGGTAAAAATGCTCGGCAATTTAGTAATTGATTGATGCTTCTATTTTGTATTCTTTTTCGCGAGTCATCGTAGGGTCTGCAGTTGATGCTTCGTATCAATGATCGTATGATTTGCGAAAATAATATATTTTTGATAAATTCATAGCCTGGTAATAATTAATCACATAGGAAATTTTATTTCATCCAACTTTGGTTATTAGCATTTTTACTCTCGGATCAATATTTTCGGACTTATACTTAATTTAGGGGTGAACTTTTTTTTATGTTCAGTTATTTCGTTTATTATCAAGTTTATCGTAAAAATGTTATGGAGTAATCGGGTAGGACATTTTATTTTCTTCAACTTTGGTCAGCAGCATTTTTACCCTAGGATCAATATTTTCGGACTTATACTTAATTTAGGGGTGAACTTTTTACCCCGATTTGCAGTGTAACTCTATAAATATCGATCCTAGGGTCTTGACTTCATTTTGCACCGAAGATGTTATGGAAATTCACAAAATTGACCGACTTGTGCCGATTTTTGTGGATGAAGAAAAAATAATTTCTAAGTAAAAAAATATTTTAAAAAACAAGCTCTTATTTAACGTACCAAAAGGTAGAAAATAATTTTGTTTACCAAGTCACCTATATGTGACTAAAAATAAAAGTTTCGGGCGCTGAATTTTCAAATGTTTAATAAATTTGATCAATTCAGTTTCATTAACCGTATTTAATTTGACACAATAGTAATTGGAGAAATTATTTAATTATAATTGTATTCATTTCAATTAAATATATTCAATTGAATTTAATATATCTAATTAATTTCAATTAAATATATTTAATTGAAATTAATAAATTGCAGGATTTCTTTTAAGAAATCTAAGGTTGTTTTGCAGTAAATTAAATACAGTTTATATAAATTAAAGATTATATTTCTAAATTTTGAGTGCCCCAAGTCACAGATAGGTAACTTGTTGAAAAAAATATTCTATACTTTTTAGTACATTGAATAAAAGATTATTTTTTTAAATATTTTTTTACACATAAATTATTGTCTACTTTTTAGATTTTCATTGATTTTACTAGTTAGTTGTTACTAGCAGTTTACTAGTTTACGAATTTGTACGTTAGGAACATGGAATGCTCGTAAAAAATAACAAAGACTAATTGGGATTGAAGTTACAACTAATTGCTGCATAAAAACTTTTCACATTTAAACATACTCGGCCACACATTTGTTTGCATCTGTTATAAGATTTCATATGGATGATCGAAAAGATCGGAAAGATCGAAAATTATATGGATATTTTTTTTTCAGTTTAATCATGCATTGCCACCTTTTACATGTAAGTCTGCAAAATTGAGACCTCCAAGTATTCGAGAAGTGGGTGAAATATCGATTTTCCGTTTTGCATCTCACAGACAGACCATAGTTCATAACATGTGCTATCTTATTTTTTTTCAAAATATTTTTGAACTTCAAAAAAACTAATTTTTTTTCAAAACGTTCATCCATTTATGATCAAACCATTATTAAACTTGTTTTTTGGGTAAAAAAATCGAACTTTTTTTTATAATTTGGCATTTTCGTAATTTTCATAATTTAAAAAAAAGTATCCAGTCGTACGAAAGCTTAATTATTATAACAAAAGTACATTTTTTTCAATTCAGACCACCCTACCTGTCGCGGCACTTTCTTGAAACAACCCCATTGAATTTTCGGGTCGAAAAAACTTTTTGGAGCTCACTTCGAGTCCCTTTGTGTGCGATGGGAGCAAAGTGGAAATAAACGGTAGACGGAAGAAAGGAGAGTCGAATAAAGTGCAGGTACCAGGCAGAGGAAGATCGAGAGACGTTGCAATGATGGAGATCCGTGAGGTGTTCAGTGGCACAGGTGTATATAAGGCGATCCTGGCTTTCGCGACACTAGAGGGGTGTTAACGATCCAGCGCGTATGCCCGAGGCGTTCTTCTGTCGTGGCGGATGACTGAACATCGAAACTCGAGAGCCCCGACGATCAGGTGGACCGGATTACCGCAAGGCGTTGATTTTTCACTACCCCTAGAAAGATGACCGCCAGATTATAACCTTCGAATGCAAGCGCATACACAGACACACTTCGGTGTGTCCGTGTATCGATTTTTTTCGGCAGAAAAACGGTTTTAAGGGGTGAAACCACCCCTCGAAAATTTTTAAATAAACAAAAACAAAAATTCTTCTAATCCGAAGCAATAAAAAATCCACTATAGTGACATTGCGAAAAAAAATTAAGGGGTGAACCACCCCTATATTAAGGGGTGGTTTCACCCCTTAAACCCGTTTTTCCGCCGATAAAAAAAATACGTATCGCTTACTTTTCGGTGCTTTATAACATATCCAAATTTCAATAAAATCGAAGGGGGAATTTCACCTGAGGGATGTTCCTTGTTAGGGGTGTCAAAAAATTGCATTTTCCCAAAATATTTTTATTCGATATCACCTTTTAACTATTTTCCCGGAAAATGTCGCTGGAAAATCCCCAAATTGAATGAGCTATAGCTTCTAACAGTCAGCTGGGCGAGCGGTAGCAGCCCCACACTTCAAACTTGAAAGATGTTTTTCTCGAAACACTGTTTTCAAAGTCGGTGGACATGATATCTCGGGAACCACTAGATGGATTGTTATCAAATTTACAGGAGATAGGAGGAGAAACATTTGCAGGTCGTTGACGATCTCACTTTTGTAAGATTGATTTTCATTTTTTAATAGTTGCGTAACAATGACGACTTTTTTCATCGATTTTGTATGCTCGAGTTTCAATCCGTCGCAACGTTGTTACAAAAAATTATTTTGAAAATCAACGATCGTCAACGACTCGTAATTATTGTTAAGTTGAGCAACCCGTCTGGTTTTTAGATTTCAGATGGACCGTTTGAGCTGGAGAGTGTCCACCGCTAAATCTGGCGAAAAAAATGTCATCATCTGCCGGCGGCCATGTTTTTCTATATTTTTTGGTGGTTTTTTAAGGCTCTCAACACATGTACCTTTGTGTTTAAAACATGTTACCTTTTCACCAACTGTTTCCCAGGTAGCCGGGTGGGTTTCCAGGGCCTCTGGTCCCTGAACTTTCCAAATGGTGAGGACTGCAAGTTTTTCTATAATTCTGTTTAGAGCAATTTTGTGTCGCTTTTTTCAAAGATAGGGGGTTGGACGTCGGATAACTTTATACGAATTTTATTACTCCAAACAACTTTTGTTTGAAACCTTTATTAATCGGGCTATTAATTATCGAGATAAGGCGATTTTTAAGTTTTCAACCCCTATTATTCAGGGTTAGGGCGAGATGGGGGGGGGGGGCAAACTTTTATTGGGGTTACTTTCAGTAGGCAACCATCTACCTTCAGTCAAAAATTAATATTGTACGCTGGAAAGTGCTGGGTTTTCGTGTCTTTTACTGGACTATGGAAATTTGATAGGGACGCCGCACTTGAAAGTCCTCATTGAAATTTAAGAGGATTTCGCGCAATTTCCCAATTCCCGTCGTTTGAAAATTAAAAAAAAACTCTTATTCGGTATTTGTTGAATCTTCAAAAAAAAAGTATCCTTTCGTTATCAAGTACACAAATTTGTTGGGGAGTCCCAAGATGCACCCATATCTCTATGGGGATTTGTCAGGGACATCCCAAATAGGAAGTCCTCATTGGGATCCAATTGGATTCTGCACTGCTCTCCAATGAACGCCGTTTGACAATTCTTACCACGTTCGAATCGAAAATGTATGAAAAATCACGAGAAAAAAAATTGGCATGTTGAAACATAACCTGCACGCTTCGTGACAGTTTATATTTGTGGTGATATTAAGGTCTTAGGCCACAGTAATGAGCATAAAATCATGTGCGAATTTGACAATTTTTTTTTTCGTATGAAAAAGTTATTCACTCATAAAATTAATTACACATCTATTTAGTATGAATATCAAGCTGTTAGAAAATATATATTTTTTTTTTCGATTCACAAAATGGCCGACTACTCGAAACTTCTCGAAAAAGCTTTTATCCAATTGGCGTGACAATTAACTTCAACAATATTCACTTAATTTACTTCAAATTCAAAAGGTATGTTCCTAATTTCATTTCGCAGAGAAATACGCACGAAATTTCTGATTAATTGAAAACTTTTCATTTTATGAGCAGTTTATGAGCAGTCATTACGAAATTTTTCACTGAAATTTAATTTCTCAAGTTTCTATACCTACAACTTTTGAATAAAAAATATTTTTTAAATTCCATACGGACTTCTCTAGGTATTCTAGTATAGATTGACGAGAATTTTTGTTTTTTGTTTTTTGTTGTAGGTAAAAATTGTGGATGATAAATGTCACGCCGCGGAGCGCCTAAAAAAAGGATAACAAAAGAAAGTGTTAGTTTTCGGCCATTGTGTACATCGAAAAAATATATATATATTTTTTCTAACAGCTTGATATTTATACTAAATAGATGTGTAATTAATTTTATGAGTGAATCACTTTTTCATACGAAAAAAAATTGTTAAATTTGCACATGTTTTTATAACCATTACTGTGGCCTAAGGCCTTAAGTCAAAGCGCAGTAAAATAAATAAACGATAATTACAGTGGATTTTCAGTGATGTGATTTAAATAGATTTTTAAGGTATACTTTTTTAAACGATTTATACTTATTTAACTTAAGATTTATAATTTTTTTAGATCCACTAATTCTGCACATTTATATATTTTGTTCAGAAAACTCAACGTACACAATGCGATGGGATCCATCAAGAATCGTATTGGATTCTGTTCGATAAAGTGGCAATCCTTTAGGATTCAAACTGGATTTTTACATTGGATTCCACTGGGGAATCCCTCGTAGAATCCAACGTTTGAGCGTGACCTTTCTGTATAGGGATCCAGTGCGTAACCCATTGGATCTCCATCAAGACGTGAGTAGCACAGTCGAGCTGTATATTGGAATCGGAAAAATATATAAGAAGGCTACTATTTTTGACAGGTGATTTTGTAGGTTCCGCGGGTGCTAAATCCAAGTTTGCCTGAAAATCGGGGGGTAGGGTTTTTTTAGGGGATGAAAGGGGATGGGGGTGGATTAATGCCAAACTACAACCCCCACGAGGTCGGCGCCGGGAGACAAAATGTTTAGAAAAATCCGGGCTTTATTTTTGTCCACAGCGCTGATGTCATGGAAGTTTATTTTGGGGCTGAAAATGTGGGGTGAAATTTTGAAAAATCAGTTTTCATTCGATAACTCTTTAGGAAAAGTTCATACAATTTTTGTTCAAATGGAAACGTTGTAGCCCTTGAAAAGACGCGTCGATTGAGTATTTGATCATCCCTCTCCAATAATTTCTTCACCGCCAAATGAATGGTTGAAGTGTAACAAAAAATTGTTTATTCAATAACTCAAAAACAATCGATTTTTCGCGGATGGTTTAAATGTACGAAATAAAGAGAATAATTTTCTCTATATTTCCGTTCCTATGAACCACCGTTGAATTTTGCTTTTACGCACCCTTCTCAGGGGTTGAAAATTGAAAATGAAATTCTGGGAAAACTATTGACCGGAACTGAAGAGATACGAGTTTGGCGCTATGGACAAAAATGTAGTTGAGGGTTCAAGCTACAAATTCTTCCACGGCGGCGAATTCGTGCGGTCAATAGTTTTCCCAGAATTTCATTTTTAATGTTCAACCCCCGAGAGGGGTTGGAAAATGAAAATTCAAGGGTGATCCATAGAAACGAAAATATAGAGAAAATTATTCTCTACATTTCGTACAATTGAACCATACCCGAAAAATCGATTGTTTTTGAGTTATTCAAAAAACATTTTTTTTTGTATTTTAACCATTTTTTGTGGGTGAAGATTTTATCGGAAAGTGATGACCAATAATTGATCGATGCGTCTTTTCAAGAGCTACAAAGTTCCCATTTAAACAAAAAGTGTACAAATTTTTTTTAAAGAGTTATTTAATTAAAACTGATTTTTTAAATTTCATCCCACTTTTTCACCCCCAAAATGAACTTCCACGACTTGGGCGCTTTGGACAAAACTAAAGCCTGGATTTATTCGTCAATGGCATAACAATGCTTGCATTCATTTGCAGATATGATTTTTAATGTATTGTGCCTTATGCAATGTCGAGTATGGTGGCAATAGGTGACCACGAGGAAGTGCCTCGAACTCGAAAACGCCCCGTATATGCAACAATTCGAAAAAAAAAAAAAAACGTCGCCATCAGCGTCGCAACGGCCCAAAGGTCCGCATCGTGATTTTACGTGTCGTTGAGCAGGTAGGATGACTTAGCGAACACAAGACGCAGAAGAAAAAAAAAGTTCGTCGTATGTACATGCATAATAAGACGTCGAGGTTGCTCGAGTGGAATCGATTTTTTCGTGCCCCACGGAATTGGAGTCCCTTTTCTCACTGTACATTTTCCTTGTATCTTCAGTTCCTATATTTGGTGGAGCAAAAGAGACGAAAACCCAGCACTTTTTAGCGTAGAACATGAATTTTTTACCGAAGATAGATTGTTGCATACCGATAGTAACCCCAATCAAATTTAGCCCCTCAACTTGCCCTACCCCTAAGAAATAGGGGTTGAAAACTTAAAAATCGCCATATCTCGATAATTAATAACCCGATCAAAAAAGGGTTTGAACAAAAGTTGTTTGGAATAATAAAATTCGTATAAAGTTATTCAACGTCCAACCCCTTATCTTTGAAAATAGCGGCGCAAAAACGATTCGAAAATTCGGGACTAATGCTTGTGTTTTTCTGCAGCTATTTCCAAAGATAGGGGACTGCATGTCAGATAACTTTATACGAATTTTATTATTCCAAACAACTTTTGTTTGAAACATTTTTTGATCTCGCTATTAATTATCGAGATACGGCGATTTTTAAGAAATAGGGGTTGAAAACCCCTATTTCTTAGGGTTGGGGCGAGTTACGGGGCAAACTTTGATTGGGGTTATTAGGTGTACAAATAAGTTTTAGGACACTTCGATTTTTTATCATAACAGCTATTCTAAATTAATTCAAAGGTCCCGCTCACTTATCATAGATGGCGCTTGATATGTAGTATCGAAACGTAAAGGAGTCATAATCATAACCTATAAATTCTGTAAATTAAACATGCAGACTGATAAGCTATTTATTAGACACTGCATTCGCTATGAATTCCATCAAGAAAAAAGTGTTAGGAAAGCGTGTGAATCGATATGTTCTGTTCTTGGAGACAACATTGTATCTAAAAGTACATGTGAGTATTGGTATAAGCGATTCAAAGAAGGTGATTTCGACGTTAGTGACCGTGAACGCACGGGGCCTCCTGTAAAGGTGAACGATCAGGAACTGCAAGCGTTGCTGGATGAAAACTCTTGTCAGACGGAGAAACAACTTTCGGAACAGCTTGGAGTAACTCAACAAACTGTTTCTTATCATTTAAAAGCAATGGGTAAGATTCGAAAAGGAACAAAGTGGGTACCACACTTTCTGACTCAAGAAAATAAAAACAGCCGTCTTAACATTTGTGTGAGTCTTTACAACAAGCAACATAGAAAGTCTTTCTTGTGGAAAATTGTGACCGGCGATGAAAAGTGGATTTATTTTGATAATCCGAAACGCAAATATCATTGGGTTGACCCCGGCGAGCCGACAACATCCACGCCAAAGCGCAATGTTCATTGTAACAAAGTCATGCTGTGCATATGGTGGGATATGAAAAGCGTACTGTATTATGAACTTCTCAAACCTGGTCAAACAGTTACTACCGATCGCTATTGTCATCTATTGATGCAAGTGAATCAAGAAATTGAGAAGAAACGTCCATTTTCTGGTAAAGGAAAACGTCCAGTAAAACTGCTCCATGACAACGCGCGGCCTCATGTGGGTAAACCGGTCAAGGATACGTTACTAGCGCTTGGATGGGAAGCTGTACCACACCCGGCGTATTCACCAGACTTAGCCCCATCCGATTATCATTTATTCCGGAAAATGCAGAACGATTTGTCTGACGTGCGATTCAAAACATTTGAAGAAGTGGAAAAATGGGTCGCTAAATTTCTCACCTCGCAAGACGAAAGTTTCTTTGCGATAGGCATCCGCGAGTTACCTGAGAGATGGCTGAAGGTCATTCAGTGCGATGGAGATTACTTCGATGAATAACTGTGTTTTACTTCTTTTTTAATAAATCTTGAATTTTTTGAAAACTGTCCTAAAACTTATTTGTACACCTAATACTTTCAGTATGCAACCATATACCTTCAGACAAAAAATGCATATTCTAGGCTAAAAAGTGCTGGGTTTTCGTCTCTTTTACTATACTATTTATTGGCCGTGCGTCTCATCTCAAGTCCAAAAGTTCCGCGACTCGTGGGTACCCGAATTTCAACTGGAATTTCAATGCGGGCTGAGAGATCAAGCTTAATCTCATTAAGCAATGAGATCAAGCTTAATTAATCATGAAAGAATTTTCAAGAGATTTTTTAAGGATGTTCTTTTCCATCGAGCACCCTTTGCGTTGTATTTCGAAAGGGAGGGAACAATTTTCCCGACGTTATCCCAGCGTATTATCCGACGTCGTGATACACAATTATAGGGCTAGCCCTATAGCGGCCCTTTTGGATTTAACTGCACGTATTACAACACGGAGAAAGTCGAGGGATCGATTAGAGGCTATTAACATCGAGCCCTTTCCCCCCTCCCCCCCCTCTCTCTTGCTATCTATCTCTTGGGCACCATTTCGTACCGGAGAAAAGTCCTCGAGTGAAGTTGAGGAGGACGATGAAGTGGTGTTGCATACACCGAGGCATACGAAGAAGGGAACGTACGAAGGGCTTGTGTATTTTGGAATAAGAGCGAAGAGTGGGCTTCAGATTCAGATGGTGGAGGAACCGGAGGTTTTCCTCCCTCTCCCTTTTCTTGCACCATGTGCATACACACGCACGAGGGATTCCACATTAAATTTCGTTTTATATATATATGTGTGTGTGTGTGTGTGTGTGTGTGTGTGTGTGTGTGTGTGTGTGTGTGTGTGTGTGTGCGTGCGTGTGCGTGTGCGTGTGCGTGTGCGTGTGCGTGTGCGTGTGCGTGCGTGTGCGTGTGCGTGTGCGTGTGCGTGTGCGTGTGCGTGCGCGTGTGCGTGTGCGTGCGTGCGTGCGTGTGTGTGTGTGTGTGTGTGTGTGTGTGTGTGTGTGTGTGTGTGTGTGTGTGTGTGTGTATTTCTTCAACAGTACGTTCGCACACAAGTAAATGTATCTTACGAAAGCAACTTGTCTTCAAAGTATCCCGGGATATTTTGCCTGTTATGTTAAAGTTGCATCACAGTGCTCACATGTTAATTTTAATTGGATAAATTGTTATTTTCGTCATTTGTCACGTATGCAGAATCATAAGGGGGAAATGTAATTTTTGAGGCATTGGACTCCGAGGACTTGCCTCTATACTGAACATAATGTAAACGTCACAATTACCTTTAGATAAATGTAAGCATATTTGTACGGCGATAATTTTATCCACCGTCCTTAAAATAGCCAGATATGCTTATAACCAACATCTCAGATATAACGGGTTCAAAATGTCCTGTCGTCGTGTGTGTGGATATATATATATATATATACAGGGTGTCCCTCTTATATCTGCCACCCGAAACAACTCGGTAATTAGCGACGTCACAAAAGAACGTTCCAGACAAAAGTTGTACGGTGTGAAGGGGGCCATCGAATGCGACCAATTTTTTCTTATTTCGATGGAGACGTTGATCCACAGTGAAGGTCACCTCCACTTTTTAGAATGGAATGGTAGATTTTTTTTCAACCATCTTGCGGAGCACCTCAAGCAGCATAAAAAGACATTAGGGGGTCAAAGTCGTTCGAGATTATTCAAAGTCACCTATTAAAATGAAATACAAATCTAAATATCTCGGATCACTACGAAATATTTGGTAGTAATCCGAGATATTTAGATTTGTATCATTGACACTGACCTTGAATGACCTTGAACGACTTTGATCCCCTAGTGTTTTTTATGCGGCTTGAGGTGCTCCACAAGATGGTTGAAATAAAAATGTACGATTCCATTTCAAACAGTGGAGGTGACCTTCACTGTGCGTCAGCGCCTCCACTAAAATAAAAATAAAAATTGGTCGCATTAGACCCTTCACACCGTACAACTTTTGTCTGGAACATTTTTTTGTGACGTCGATAATTACCGAGTTATTTCGGGTGACAGAGATAAGAGGGACACCCTGTATGTATATATCTATATATATATACACACACACGTGTGTATATATATTTATATATATATATGTGTGTGTGTGTGTGTGTGTGTGTGCAGTCTTGATTCTCGAGACAGAGAAATACTGTGCCCCTATCCTCGTGAACTACGAAACGACGAAATATTCTCGCTCCTACATTTTACGACATTCTCTCTCTCTCTCTCTCTTTGCCCTTCTCGGGTGCACTCAACTCCGTGGGAATATTCATCCATGTTCACGTCATAGACATTCGGCAGCCCCTCTTGCACTGCGTCGTCCAACCGACGTAAAGTACTCTCTTGGCTTTCTTTCTCTCTCTCCCCTTCTCCATCGCTCTGTCTCCAGAAGTACGCATATATATATATATGTGTGTGTGTGTGTGTGTGTGTGTGTGTGTGTGTATATGTATATGTATATGTATATGTGTATGTGTATGTATATATATATATGTATATATGTGTGTGTGTGTGTGTGTATATATATATATATATATATATATATATATATATATATATATATATATATATATATATATATATATATATATATATATATATATATATATACAGGCTGTCCCAGAACTCAACGTTAAGCCGACACGGGGTGACAGGATTGATTGTAACCATCATGAGAAAAATCAGAAAAAAAATAAAGCAAAAAAAAATAAAGCAGGGCCTTTCAAAGTAGACAAATTTTGAAAATTTTAAATTCATAATTTAACAAATAGTCTTAATTCTAGGAAACTTGGGATTGTTTGGGTTTGTTTCACAATAACCGAAAAATGGTTACAGTTTGACCAAATTTCTAGGTTTTTCTTAAATGCCCATAATTTTCAAACTGCATGGGATAGATTTTTTTTCTGATTTTTCTCATGATGGTTACAATCAATCCTGTCACCCCGTGTCGGCTTAACGTTGAGTTCTGGGACACCCTGTATATATATATATATATATATATGCGTGCGTATTTATTTATCTATCGAGATTTATAGTCCGGAGGGTCCGCTAAAGACGAGAAATATTCCAGTAGCAGAATGGACACACTTCACTATACACACACACACACACACACACACACACACACACACATAAATATACATATCTGAGCAGAAATTTTAGTAGGCCTCCAATTGGATTCACATACTTGGCCCTACTTCCTGATAAGGATCCAATGGGTCATCACATTGAATTTAGTGAACGGAAACGTCACGCTGGTATATGAGATTCGAATCGGGATTTTCCATTGAAATCCAATATACAAATCCAATTTGAATCCTGAAGGATATCCACATTATCTAACCGAACGAGATACGATTCTTCATGGAACCCATCACATTCTGTACGTTAAATTTTCTTAATAAAATATATAGATATACAAAACGAGCGGATCTTCAGAATGTATAAACCTTCGAAGTAAATAAAAAATTCTTTTTATGTATTCATGTAACCCAAACGAATTTTAAACGCGTTTGTCTCGAAACAACGTTTTTCGACGGCTTGTTGATAAAATCTTCGAACCTGCTGAACCGATGATGTTGAAGTTTGCATCGTTGGAAGGCAACAATGGCTCTTAAACATTTTGTTTTCCTTATTGTTATTTTTATAGAAGATCTTTTTTGATAGCTTTATATTTGAGATCGCTAAATAAATGTCTTGAAAAATGGCTGAGGGATTTTGTTGGCAAAATCTGCCGAAAGAAATGAAAGGAATTCGGAAATATTAACTTTCACTGCATTCCAACGATGCAAAGTTCAACCTCATCTGAACCGATTCTTACAAAATTTGAACCACATATTCTTTACGACTATATCTATAGCGCAGACCAAGGATTTTTTTAAATTTTGTTATTTACTTTTTTTTGCCATAAACGGTGAAAAGAACACGTTTTTTTTTAAATGTCCGCCATTTTCTTATTTTTACATATACCAAAAATCGTATGATATGCGCTGTAGCCATTAAGGTATTCCTTTCACGAACCAAAATATTTTACACTTAACTGATTTTCGTCTATAATGAAGTAAAAATACATCCCAGTATACTGGTAAAATTTCAAGCCAAGTTACCGAACCTTTAACGAAAAATTACGGCCCTAAAAATCGTCTCACTTATACGGTGCTTTATGGACATGTCACGCTGGCCACATGTTTTTCTAATAATTTATACACTAAATAACTCTAGATGCCTAATACAAACTGCTCATAGGTGTAAAAAAGTCTAAAGATTCCATAACAACAATAAAAACAGAGGGTCACCGAACGTTTAAAGAAAATATTAATGTTAAAACTTGGAAAAGTGTGGTTAGCAGAAGAATTTTTGTAGCCGTGACGTTTCAAATAAATGTAAAAATGTCTCAATCTACTAAATTTGCGTGAATTTTGTCATTCTAGTTTATCGTTGTGTATAATAATCCATTATAACTTGTTTTTTTTATTAAGCGCAATTGTAATTTACCGACGATTCAGAAGGTCCTGCTTATGCCCCCACAAAATACGGCCCTCCGCGAAAGGAATACCTTAACATACTGAATCTAAAACCGTTTGATTTTTTTGTTTCGGATGATTCATCTCAGAGATTTCATCAACAGCGCAAACCTACAATTTTTTTAGAACATTTTTTTAACTACTATATCCGTCTATAAGTAGTGACTTGAATAAATATTTTTTTTTAAATGTATTTCGAAAGTATATTTATTAAGTGTAGCAACTTTTATATCAATATCTATAATATGAACCTATAAAAAAAATCATGAAAATAGCCTTTTTTAGCGTCTGAAGTGAGCAGACCCTTTAAAAAAGTATAAATCGACGAAAAAAGTATACGTTGAAAATTGATTTCAATCACATCACTTAAAATCCACTTTAATTATCGTCTGCTATCATCATTTGTAATGAGGACTCCCTATGTGTCTCATGTGGGCTGCCCTATTTTTTTTTTGGGAGATCCAACAAATTCGGTTTGAGAATTTCAAATAACAGAATTCTCATACGACCTCAATCGGAAAATATCGCGGAATCCGCTTGGATTCCGGGCGGACTCCCTCGTGGGGCGTCCCTATTAGTTTTCTACAGGGATGTGGTTGGATCAGGGACTCCCCAACAAATTTCTGGACGAATATCCCCAAACTTTGTTAAGTTGTGCCGAAATTCGGAGGACCGACTCGGCCCCGGACCGGTGCATGGACTCAAGGAATGCGATCCATCGAGCAATATCAGGGCATAATAAAGCCGATACCTGTGGAGGATAAAAGGATGGAGAATTCTCGAGAAAGGAGGGGCATGTTTCGCTGTTCTAACGAAAAGCAGGCCTCCCTCCGATTGGATCCTTTTTTCTCAACATTATTTTTCATCTTTTGGTAAAAATGGTGAATTGGTAATAATGGTAAATTGGTAAAAATTGTAAATTGGCAAAAATGGCAAGTTGGTAAATTGGTAAACATGATTAATTGGTACAAATGATGAATTGTTGAAAACCGTCAATTGGTACAATTATTAACAATGGTAAATTGGTAAAATGGCAAGAATCGTAAATTGGCAAAAATCTCAAATTGGCAAAAATCATAAATTGGCAAAAATCTTAAATTGGTAAAAATCATAAATTGGCAAAATTCATAAATTGGCAAAAATCATAAATTGGCAAAAATCATAAATTGGCAAAAATCATAAATTAGCAAAAATCTTAAATTGGTAAAAAACATAAATTGGCAAAAAATCATAAATTGGCAAAAATTATAAATTGGCAAAAATCATAAATTGGCAAGAACCATAAATTGGCAAAAATCACAAATTTGCCAAAATCACAAATTGGCAAAAATCCTAAATTGGCAAAAATCCTAAATTGGCAAAAATCATAAATTGGCAAAAATCATAAATTGGCAAAAATCATCAATTGGCAAAAATAACAAATTGGCCAAAATCACGAATTGGCAAAAATCCTAAATTGGCAAAAATCATAAATTGGTAAAAGTGGTACCATTCGCCCCCAACAGGTGCAAAAGACGCCGAGAAATCTCGATTGTTGCATGAGACTCCACACCCGCGCGCTGCAAAGTAAAGCCAAAGTAAAACGTGAGCTCTACAGTGAGAAGAATAGGCGTGAGCATCGTCGCGAGTTAGCGAGTACACGCAGCCCCGCCAAGCCGGAGGTATCTGCGCTGTAGGATTTTCGAGCTGTCAAGGGTTAGCGCGATTCCGAGAGAAAAAGTACGACGTCGATGGAACGGGGACTTGGTGGAAGTTGACAGGGTTGAGGAGAAAGATGGTTGCCTCGCATGGGGGAGTAGGAGGCGAGGATGGTCGAGCTCCTCGCACAGCCGTCTGGACCGGTGCGATAGGATTATACGGGATTAAGGCATTTTACACCAACGTCCTCGAGCCGTTAATAATAATCGCGAGAGAAGAGAAGAGGCAATTGTCATATATATATATATATATATACACATACATACATACATACATACATATATATGTGTGTATATATGTGTGTATATATATATATATATATATATATATAATGAACATTACGTCAATCCTAATATCCTAAAAATCACCTTCAGCTAAATACGACGATATTTATATAAAATTAATTTAAACAACCTTGTTTCCGCATTTGACATATTGTTGCAAAAGGCAATGAGAGGACCATCCTTGGAACGCCCGGATGTGTTGATAACCAACGTTACATTGATATAACGGGTTCGAAGTATCTTTTCCCTATGCAGACAGACATTTTCAGATACGTGGATATCTAATCGTTCGTGGGTGCTCTCGTGCTTCCTGTACGATGACACCCAATCCTCCAAGACCTTGTCCCATCGCATCATATTTATCCTCGTGCAGAAATTTCCTGAGGAGTCCCCAGATCCTACCACATCCCTATAGAGATTAAAGGTAGACCGAGCGCGCGCGCTTGATTTCTCTAGATTTTGTTCAATTTTTAAGCAGACATTGTTCATATTATTATGCATACTTGAGAGAAATTTCAGAACAGTCGACTATTTAGATTGGGAGGTAATGGGTTTTAAAATTGCAACTTTTAACACTGCGGGGTCTGCATTGACCAAAAGTCAGGTCAAATAATTCGTCGTGCCATTCTATTGTGTTTGTAAATTTTGAAAAAAAATATGTTTAGATAGAAAATTAGTTAGGGAAAGAGTGAAAAAAGTTTGGGTTGCCTTTACTATTCAGTTTTTCTAAAAACGTTCAGTGAAGACAGAATAATTCTCTGTAAAAAATATTTGTCCCCCATAATAAGAAGACATATGGCAACACCACAGAGAGTTATTGTTCAATATTTCGAGAAAAAAAAATTTATCCGTGTTCCTGAAGTTTAACATTTTTATCATAAAAAATATATATTTGCGTTATAAATATTAATATTTTATATTGTTTGTGTTACCTTCATTAACAAATGAAAGTGTTGGTTAATTCATAACTAATTAAAAAATTTGTTCGATTGGAAATGACTTCCAAATAAAAATTTGTGTTGCAGTATTATTTTAAATATGCCGCGCAAAATTACGTCATTGGATACGTGAAAGGATGCGGTGTTGCCATATGTCTTCTTATTGTAGGAGACAAATTTCTTTTACGGAAAATTATTCTGTCTACATTTCAATGCATTTCAATGCAGTGTTAAGGGAGAGTTTGTCCGTGGAGTGCCATATTTCAGGTGTTTACATTCTATTTTTTTTAAAGGAAACGAGTAAAGCTTTTTGAGTGCGGTTTTTTCCATGCTTTTATTCATGATATACAGAACGTTAAAAAAATTTTTTTTGTCAAAAAAAACCAAAATAGCAGCCGTTGCAGCTCCGCGAAAACAGGTCCTCAAATCGCGGGAGGTAAACGGCTGACATCACTGCCCCCTCTTTGTTGATCTGAAATACAAATTCAAAGCATATTATCAATCTGTGACCCTTTGGTCATGGAATGACGGATGGGTTTTTCGTTTCGTACAAATTTCGAAAAATGGCGGCAATTAAAATAAAAATCGAATTTTCGCGTTTTTTTTCGCATAAAAAGATAAATAATAAATGCAAAAATGTATCTATCGAAAAAACGATCCGTCATTCCGTGAAGACATATTTTCTGAGTATGTTCTCCAAATTTCAGGTCGATATGTTAATTACAGCGGTCAGGAGAATGTCAGCCATTTTTAAAAACGTGTTTTCGAGAAAAACGCGTTTAAAGTTTTGTAATGTGTTTACGCAAATGTGTTTATAATTACCGCCAATCGGCAATGCCTGGTGCATAGAGGCATCCCTCCTCTTCTTCTAGCTGCTCATGTTGAGCCGCTAACATCTCCCAGGACATCTTCAAGGACAAAGTCTCCCTTAAAAGTTGCAATTTTAAAACCCATTATCTCCCAATCTAAATCATCGACTGTTCTGAAATTTCACTCAAACATGCATAATGATATGAACAGTGTCTGGTTAAAATTTGAACAAAATCCATAGAAATAAAGAGCGCGCGCTCGTTCTACCTTAAGGGGCTGTATCAGTGTGAACGCTGAAAATTTGGGTGAGTTTCGGGATTTTTTTTGGAAAAAAGCACTCATTTAAATGTTTCGGAAAATTAAGAATATATTTGGCTATACTTGGCCTATATTACATTTTTTCATAGAAACATATTGAGATCCAAGCGACTTACGCGCTGCCTTCGGAGGCCAAAAAAAAGTTCCTCCACTGCTGACATGATTCCGGCTGATTGAGTAGCTGAAACCGGAAAAGGAAAATATTTCGTTAAGCTGGAAGGTATTCTCTGTACAATGACGTAGGATTTTTGAAAAATATCAAAATCTAACAAAATGACGTAGTTATGAAAAAAAAGTCTGTTTTCTTGCCTATAAAATGGTCATTTTTTTCAATGCCAAATCGTCAATTTTCATCCAATCAAAAATATCCCACGTCATTATAGAGTAAATATATTCAAGAGTACTCAGTTCAAATTTCAGGTTAATCGGATAATTGCTCTTTGAGTTACAATGTCAGTAAATTTGAATAGTCTCATTTCGAGAAAAACGCCTTTGAAGATTTAACTATCGATTTTTGCAAAATAAAATGATATTTCCCATAAAAAGTGCTAATTACAGGATATTCTTGAAAGTGTAAATTGTCGAAAAAGGCAACAAAAGAAAATCGATTTTTTTAAAGTGTCACCGGTTTAAGGTAAATGTCCGAATTATTGAACACTATCTTGTATTTTTATTATTTCTCATTCACCTGCATGCATTGACTTCTTTATAAAAATTTCATTGCTTTTATGGAACTTTTAGCTATCGAAATGTTATCTTACTTGTGCAAAAAAAGCATTAAGTAATAGAGAAAAAAAATTATTTAATCAGCAACGATTACCCGATTTGACGTCTCGTGGTAACTGCTTATCGTTTTTTGCGAAGACGCGCCGCTTCATGCGTAAGGGCGTAAAAAATTCAAAAACTGTCGCATCTCAAAAAGTAAAGGCGTTTTGGGTTCCTCATAAAATGTCTTACAAATAACAATTTAAAAAAAAATTATTAATTATTTGTTAAAAAATACGGTTTTCGATCATTGGGACATAGAAAATGCAGTGTGTCCCAATTATTGAATACGCGAATTCCCCAAGATGGCTTCATTAAACCCATCAACACATCGAGACAGGTAACGTGTGACAGATCGTGTGAATCGGATTTATTTAAAAAAAAAAACTGTAAGTTCCTGAATAAACTGACCTTTATTCTTTTAATAATAACTCTAATATCGTCAAATATATTTTTTATTTGTATTTTCGGGCAATAAACATAAAAAGAAAAGTAAAAAGAGAATATAACCTAAATGTAACCTAAAAATACGAATGTAATGTTCAATATTTTTTGCTCTCCGATATTTCAGGAAGCCAAGCTGCGCCAATATTAAACAAAAACAGAACATAAAAACGAGGAAGCTGAAAAGAAAAATACAATAAAGTTCGAGTTGAAAAGCAAAAATAAACCAAAATGCGAATGAACCAAAAACCTGTCAAAAGAGAGTAAATATATATTTTTGTATTTTTACATGGTCAATAAAAGATTATTTAAGTTTTTGATTTTGCTTTTATTTCTCAATATTGTACCCAAAATAATATTTGCAGAACTGAAAAAGAATTCTCGAGAGTATTCAATAACTGGGACATGCCTGTTCAATATTAGGGACATAGGCACTTCCAGTGTTCAATAATTAGGGCATTTGCATGCTTCACATTGTTATGCTGTTTTTTCCATTTAAAATTATTTAAAAATAATTTAAGCGGTGATTTTTCCAAGGTAAAAATATCATAGCATCATTTGAACATGAAAGCGATGGTTTTTTCTTGATTTTATATTTTTTTTCTCACCGAATTCAATCCCCCAGATCCTTAGTCCCTGAAGCCCACATTGGACTCCAAGTGGATTCCGCGCCGTTTTCCGATTGACGTCATTTGAGTTTTTTTTTTAATTTCCACCTAGAATTTGTTGGATCTTCGAAAAAATATCCCTTCGATGTCCCGTGCACAAATTTGTTGGGGTGTCCCAAGATGCACCCGCATCTCAATAGGGATTTGTCAGGGACACCGCACGTAGAAAGGCCTCACTTGGATCCAATTGGATTCTGCACCCATTGCCCGTTGAACGCCGTTTGACGACTCTTACCACGTTCGAATCGAATATATGTGAAAAGTCACGAGAAAAAAAGCTCGGCGCGTTGGAACATAACCTGCACGCTCAGTGAGCGTGTACGTGTGTGGCGATGTGTCAAAGTGCAGTGAAATGAATAATAAACGATAATCAGAGTGGATTTTGAGTGGTGTGATGCAAATCGATATTTAAGATGTACTTCTTCAAGATAAGATTGATACTTTCTTAAGAAGCACTCATTTTGTATATCTTTTATGACGTTGAATAAGCTCTCGCTGGTTTCCAACAGATGGCGCCACCAGAACTGCGTGCGTGTAGTTTAGTGGTACTATAAGCAAGCTTGAAATTCAGTGTATGTCATTTCGCCGAAATGTAAACAACTTTTTTTTTCATAGTGTTAAACATGACAAATTTCATGCCAAAAAAGTGTACTTGCGAGACAATTTACTGCACTAGTTCATTTTAAAATAATCTGCAGCTGACGTACACAGAATTCTTGTTGTGTGCTCACAACATGCAGAGATTGGTTTAGAACAAAGTAATGATTTTTATGTGTTGAGTTGGGAAATTACTTCATGAAGACTCGTGTCAGACGCTAGCTGAACTTGCAGAATCATCAGGAGTTGATCACACAACAGTTTTGAAACGTTTGAAAGCATTGGGAATGATTTTTAAAAATAAAGCATTAAATTTCACGAAAAAACAGCAAGTACTTATTCAACATCCCAATGTGTATTTTGTTTAAAAAATTCAGCGTCCAGAATGCAATGGGATCCATCAAGTATCGTATCGGATTGTGTTCGACAATGTGAGAATCCTTTAGGATTCGGATTTGATTGGCACATTGGATTTCAATGGGGAATCCCGGTGAGAATCCAATGTACGTAACGTTTTAGTATAGGGATTCAATGCGACGACCCATCGGATCCCTATCTGTAAGTAGGGACAAGTATGGAATCCCATTGGATCACTAGAACAATTTTTGTCCATTGGTCGACTACAGAATCCCTTTTTCAGATTCTCCTTTCCACGGCTTCTCAAGAGGCTCTGCCTAAGCTTAAAATTTCGCAAATACATTTGTATAGTTCCATAGCTTAAAGTCTCAATTTTATTTTGCACATTTCTCGACAAACTTGAAAAATTATTATTCAGCGCTACATATTGAGTTACATCACTGTCGTCGAATATCCATAAGTCGAATATCCATAAGTCGAATATCCATAAGTACGAATGTCCATAAGTCGTATATCCACAAGTCGAATATCTATAAGTCGAATAGCCATAAGTCGAATATCTATAAGTACGAATATCCGTAAGTACGATATCCATAAGTCGAATATCCATAAGTACGAATCTCCATAAGTATGAATATCCATAAGTACGAATATCCATAAGTCGAATATCCATAACTTGAATATCCATAAGTCGAATATCCATAAATCGAATATCCATAAGTCGAATAGCCATAAGTCGAATATCCATAAATCGAATATCCATAAGTCGAATATCCATAAGTCGAATAGCCATAAGTCAAATATCCATAAGTACGAATATCCATAAGTATGAATATCGATAAGTCGAATACCCATAAGTCGAATATACATAAGTACAAATATCCATAAGTCGAATATCCATAAGTACGAATATCCATAAGTATGAATATCTATAAGTACGAATATACATAAGTATGAATATCCGTAAGTACGATATCCATAAGTCGAATATCCATAAGTACGCATATCCATAAGTAAGAATATCCATAAGTATGATCATCCATAAGTCGAATATCCATAAGTCGAATATCCATAAGTCGAACATCCATAAGTCGAATATCCATAAGTCGTATATCCATAAGTGAGTATACAGTAGAAATGAATGAGTGTACAATAGAAATAAGTGAGTTTCTTTGGGTTTGTTTCGGTTCCCTCCATACTCACTTTTTCTCTACCTCCCGAGATTTCTGGCAGTCATTTCTACTGTATACTTACCCATGGATATTCGTACTTATGGATATTCAACTTATGGATATTCACTTATGGATATTCGACTTACGGATATTCGACTTATGGATATTCGTACTTATGGAAATTCGACTTATGGATATTCTACCCCAATCGAATTACACAATCATGCTATTCAATAAAAACACTCGTATACCTGCGCGCCCAAGTGTGCGCGAGGATTCAGAATACGAGCTAGACATCGACGTATGGTTTGCAGTTTGTCACGATGCTTTATTCTTTTTTTCTTGTTTTTACTTCACCGCACGGCGGGAACGCTGGAACAGGATGACGATAAAACGAGTGTGGTGAGTGTGTCATTCGTCTGCGATCACGTCACACTACGTTTTCGTCTTCGCTGCATAATACCAATACAAGTTATACACGTGTATATATATATATATATATATATATATATATATTGTGACGCAAAATCTCTCAGGTCACAAAAGTCCCCCGTTTTACCCCGGCGATTTCTTTTTAATGGGCGCCAGCCGCGTTAACGGCTCGCCGAGAGGAAAGGGGGGAAATACCGTGCCGGCCGGCCGCAGCCTTGGGTCGTGGTAGAGGGGCGGGGTTAGGGGCCGTAAAACACCCGAATCTCGGAGAGATGTCACAATTTATTTTATTCTTTTATCCTAGTAAAAGATGGGCTTTTCTCTCTCTCTTTCGTCCATTACATTACAAGCGCGCGGGTAACCCTTTTCTCGACGCGACTTGCCACGTACCCCTCGCCGCGGACCGTCTTGCCACCGCACAACGCGACTCGAACCAATTAACGTGCACTCACAAACGCAAAGGAACACCAAAACGCGATGCACGCCGGCGGAGAGCCGCCGCCGAGACTTAAAGAAAAGAGGAAAATGCCGGGCAATTATGAGGCAATGCGCTGACCGAAACTCACCGGCAGTATTTTCTCGCAACCCTTACACCCGTTCGGCAATCCGTCTCGCTTGACACTCCGTGGCTAAGTCCGCTTTCCTTTTCCCTCGCTAGACGCCGGCTCTCCGCCCCCTCCTAAAAGTCCTGAGTCTCACTTCCAGGTGTTCGCAAGTGGGTGTATTTCGCATGTGTGTGTGTGTTTCGCCTGTGTGGGAGTGTCGCATGTGTAAATGTGTCGCATGTGTGTGTTTCGCCTGTGTGAGAGTGTCGCATGTGTAAATGTGTCGCATGTGTGTGTTTCGCCTGTGTGAGAGTGTCGCATGTGTAAATGTGTCGCATGTGTGTGTTTCGCCTGTGTGAGAGTGTCGCATGTGTAAATGTGTCGCATGTGTGTGTTTCGCCTGTGTGAGAGTGTCGCATGTGTAAATGTGTCGCATGTGTGTGTTTCGCCTGTGTGAGAGTGTCGCATGAGTAAATGTGTCGCATGTGTGTGTTTCGCCTGTGTGAGAGTGTCGCATGTGTAAATGTGTCGCATGTGTGTGTTTCGCATGTGTGTGTGTGTCGCATGAGTAAATGTTTCGCATGTGTGTGTGTGTCGCATGAGTAAATGTTTCGCATGTGTGTGTTTCGCATGTGTGTGGGTGTGTGTGTGTCGCAAGAGTAAGTGTTTCGCATGTGTGAGTGTGTGTGTGTGTCCGTGTGTGGCGAGTTCTACGGGCGACGTTACCGTTGAGTCGGGGCGCATTTAACTCTAACGCATGGACATCGCCGAAGGGAGCTTGTCGCCGCGCACACCAGGCATATCGCCAAGCCCGACGACGCGAGCGGGTGACCTCGAGGCTCGTCCTCCCGCTTGGAAGGGCCCCTGCTGATTCCCCAATTGCAGCATCCTCCTTCTGAGCTGAGAGCCAGTACTCTTTCACGACGAGGGGATGGGTTCCCGCAATTCTCGGGTCGAAGTTGTTGGTCTCGTGCCCATCCCCCGAGTCTTTTGATCCGCTTGGGTGCATCGAGGCAGGTTGAGGCCCAACCGTCCAGGGTCGGTTAGCTCGACGAGGGTTTTGAGGACCCTCATGGCTCTACTCGCGATTCCACCGTGGACCACCCGAGCCCAATATCGAGGGAATTACCTGGTGTCGCGATGAACACACGATCTCACCGTTCGAGCTCTCGTACCTCCCAGACTCCAGGTAGCGGGAATCGTTGGTTTTCCCGTAAGAGTCATCGGTCTTTTCCTCGCCACACCTCTCCTCCGAATCCCTAACGTGTTTTGTGGTGTGTACCTCGCATGTAATGATGACAAAAAGAAAACAAATATAAATGCCTAATATTTAGATTCGCTCTACAACTCCTATGGGTCCGCGTCCGGGGCTGAGTGCCGAGCGAGAGGGACCCCTCCACGTGGCTTAGGGGTTTACCAATTTTTGCCACGTGACAATATATATATATATATATTTATATTTATATTTATATATATATTTATATTTATATTTAGAATGTGCAATTACACAGGGTGGCAGTTATTTTTAATGGCTTTTTAAGTCCCTGTAAACATATATATATCGTATTCTTGAGATGAGTAGTATTTGCCAGAAAAAATAGAGCATACCAGAAAAAAATCAAAATTCCATTTTGACCATAGCAGAATAATGGTAATTAAATTCCGAATAGAAAACACTCTGTAGAGACTTTTTTCACTGGAATTAAATTCCATTCCTCCACTATAATGCTATAATTTGAAATGATAATAATTTACTATAATTTGCAATAATTTGAAATGATAATATTTTTTCCCATTGGCGACATACGCGTAAAAAGATTTTCATTGATGTTTCGCATTCGAAAGTAAATTAACTTCATTCTAATGAACGCAAAACGGAATATTAATTTTTTTCAGAATGCTCAACTCCTGCAAAAAATACTCATCACTAAAATGCACTATATTTTTTTCGAAGATGGCTTGAAAAACCATTGAAAATAATATTTTTCTTGGTCGCAAAAATTCCGCGCCGGATCCTTAAAAATCACATGGTCACCTTATAATTGTCACCCTGTGTGTGTGTGTGCGTATATATATACACAAATGTCGGAAACTGACGCGAATCAGCATAGTCGTCGTATAAATACCGTCCTCGTGCCACAAATACTTCGCTACACTGAGGCTCAAGGATTCTCTCTTGAGTGAGCGAATCTCATAATGAGCTAGGCCAGGCTCGAATAACATACACATACACGCGCACGAATCCGTGTCTGTAACTACAGCATAATAAAATTTTCTTTTTTTTTTTTACGTGCCACGTGAAACGAACACAAACGAATTACGTCACTGGCCGAGATCGCGTCATCAAATTATTCGTTAAGCGACTTTTAACGCGTGGCAAAGAAACAAAACGTCGATTTTTCAGTAGAACGAAGTGCCCCAGGTTGTGGAAAAGAAAAGAAAAACAAAGTGCTTCCTATTATCGTCCGCGGAATGGGTCTTGTTCGATGAGGCACAATAATCCCCGTCGTTGATGAGTCCATTACGGTGAAATTTGCTAATGACCGGAGCACAGTCGCGTCGACACGTCAGGGTTTTCTAACGTCTTGCGAATGACCAATTCGGCAATGTTCCCTCGTTAGAGCGCGGCCAGGTATCGAAGGGCGCGAAAGCGAGTGCACTCTCGCCACGCTGGAATTTTCTCGATTGAAGCGTGAATCATCGAGTGACGCTCGTGCTGTTTCGTAATTTAACGTGTTGCGGTAAGTACTTGAATTGAATCTTCAATTACGGGAAAATATTCTTGTCAATTATAAAAATGTATTGATGTATTTTTTTGTCAGTTGAGAAAATTGATTTATAAATTTCTCATAAATTAAACATATGTGTCAACACTGTTTTTTATTCATTAAAGAAAAAATTGTAGACTTCTTATCAATTAATATAATGTATTTATACCTTTTTATCATGTGAAAAAATGTATTGATAAATTTTTGATCAATTGAAAGGATATATATTCATGCCTTTTATGACAAGTAAAAAAATTATGTATTCATAATAGCGTAATATCTTAATATCTTTTTGCAACAATTTAAAAAATATTTTTTTACTTTTTAATTAATTGAATAAATTTACTTATAGGTTTATCAATTGAAAAATATATATTTACACTTTTTTGTATTAATTGAAAAAAATCATTTATACATTTCTCATCAATTGAAGAAAGGTATGAATACTGTTTTTTGTCAATGAAGAAAACTCATCGACTTCTCATCAAATAATAAAATATATCTATATGTTTTTATTATTTGAAAAAAATCATTTATAGTTTCCTCCAAAGGATAAATTCACTTATGGACTTATCAATTAAAAGATATATATTTATACCTTTTTGTATTAATTGAAAAAAACTCATTTATACATTTATCATCAATTAAAGAAATGTATCAATACTGTTTTTTATCAATTAAAAAAAAAGATTTATCGACTTCTCATCAAATAATAGAATACATCTATACCTTTTTTATTATTTGAAAGAAAATCATTCATGATTTTCTTTAAAGAAAGTAGGTTTACACTTTTTTATTGATTGAAAAAATGTATTGATAGATTTCTCAGCAGTTAAAATGATACATATTTAAGCTTTTTATATCAATAAAGAAATAATTGATAGATTTCTTATCAATTAAACAAACGTAACAATACTGTTTTTTTTTTATTAATTAAAAATGATGTATTTCCTTTTTATTCAAAAAATATTTTTATACCTTTTGTTATTAATGTAAAATAAAACAAAAAAATTCTCATTTAGTCCTCGCCTTTCTGGTGAGTTTCCCGACGAAACGTGAAGCTCCCCGATGTCGCGTTGAGCGCAAGTGC
>OZ023323.1:34717715-34747704 GCA_964007375.1 Ophion obscuratus
GGAAGGAGAGAGAGGGAGGGAGAGAGAGAGGGAGGGAGAGAGAGGGAGGGAGAGAGAGGGAGGGAGAGAGAGGGAGGGAGAGAGAGAGAGAGAGAAAAACGATACACCGAACGAGAAAGGTAGAAAGCGATCAAAAAAATCGAAACCCTGAAAGCAAGAGTAAAATGGACAGTGGGCAAGCTGAAGTAACAAAGAACGGGGGATGGAGGAGTGCAAAGAGCAAAAGGGGAACGCTAGTAAAGAGAGAAAGACAGAGGGGCAATGTTGCTGTACGGTGCGTGTATAGATGCGAGGCAAGACTAAAATTAGCCGCGGTTCCCAGCCAGTCCTATTGAAACTAATATAAGAGGCGCGCGCGCGCGGCTTGCTGGAGCCAGCAGCCGGGGGAGAGAGTCTGCACGACGACGAGAATCCCTTCTGCTGTGTGGCATCTGTCGTACGCCACTTTTGCACCAGCACCGTGTCGAAGGTTACATCGTTGCAACACGACAAAAATTCTTTTTACTCATTAACATTTTCTTTTTTTTACTATCACGACAAATCTTTTTTTGCACATTTCTACTGTAGGTGTTTGGAGAAATATCTAGATAAGAATCTAGAGAATTATCGAAATAAGTATCTAGATAAATATCCAGATAACTATCTAGATAAACATCTAAATGAGTATCTACATAAGCACCCAGATGAGTATCTACATAAGCACCTAGATAAATATCTACATAAGCATCTAGTCAAGTATCTAAAGAAGTATCTAGAGATGTATCGAGGATAAGTATTCAGATAAGAATTTAGATAATTACCGATGTAAGCATTTAGAGGAAGTATCTAACCGTATGAAGAAATATCTAAATAAGTATCTAGAGAAATATCTAGATAGGTATGTAGATAAATACCTCGGTGAGTATCTAGATAAGCATCATGAACAAATCGTTGAGGCGTTTTGTAGACAAAGTCTGCTAGCAGAAATAAAAGCAATGTGGCAATACTAATTTTTATTGCATTCCAACGACACAAGCTTCATTCTCCATGAAGATCTGACTAGAGCAGTATCTTTATCAGTATCTAGATAGGCATCTAGATAAGTATTTGGATACGTACCTGGATAAGTATGTAGATAAGAAACTAGACAAGTATATAGATAAGTATCTAGATAATTATCTAGATAATATCTAGATAATTATCTAGAAATTATCTAGATAATATCTAGATAATATCAGAAGAAATTGCAGAATTAGAAATAAATCTAGAAATCGAACGCTGCAGGGCTTACCGCAGCGTTCTAAAAATAAATCTAGAAATCTTTGTTGCAGAATTAGAAATAAATCTAGATAATATCTATATATTATCTAGATAATATCTAAATATTATCTAGATAATATCTAGATAATTATCTAGGAGAGTATCTAGGTAAGTATCTAGATAAGTTTCTAGATAAGTATCTAGATACTTACCTAGATAAGTATCGAGATGCGTATCTAGATGAGCCTGTTGAAGAAATCGTTGAAGCCCTTCCGTAGACAAAATCTGCCAGCAGAAATCAAAGCAATTCGGCAATACTAATTGCCATCGAAATCCAACGACGCAAGCTTCATTCTTCCACGAAGTAAACGCACGAATAATCGACAATATGCGCATGTGTGTGTGCGTGTGTATGTTTTCGTCTCGTCATCGAATTACGCGCATCCGATACGCGATATTGTAACAAGTCGAGAAGGGGGAGTTGGGAACAAGCGTGCGCGAGACAAAATTCCTGACCTACGATCATCCTCATTTGCATGTCAAATTGAGATAAGCCTGCTGATGAAGTTTCAATAATTATTTCCTCACGCATAATACAAACGAGAATGCAGCGCAATCTATAGTACATACGCAAAGATAACAGAGAGAAATTGCAGGGGCGATAAAAGAAAGAGCCGCGTTCACTCGCGCGGGCATTCAAGAATGGCAATAAAACAATTAAGAAAAGAAAGGCAAAAAAAACGTTATTATTTATATATCGCGAGAGGTGGGGGGGGGGGGGGGGGGGCGAAAATAGCGTAGTCTCGATCCTCAAAATCATCCGTAGATAAATAAAAGCATATTTTTGGTATCGAGGTCATTTGCAGGAGGCTTGGTCTCAAAACATCCTTTCGACGTGTACACCTGTGCCGGGTTTTAGTCGCGGAGCACGATAAATCTATAGTTAGAAGTGCGGACCTCACAGGATGTGTATAGGTCCAACGATCAATGTAAATACAATTACCGCGCGTAGCGGGGGGACGAAGGGAGTTGTAGGGGGGGGTATCGGGCTAAAATCCGGCGGGTCAGGGGAGGGGTAGGAAGGAATACGACGCGCGTGGTTCACTCAACGTGACGTATAAGCAAATAGTGTGTCAAGCGAACGCGTGGGTGTCCCATAAGGAGCCAAGACCCCCTCTCAACCAATCGCCCCAAATCTTACGCTGAAAAAGCAACATGAGAGAAAAGAAAAATTCGAGCACGCAAAAGTCACGCACATACGTGGGATCGACGGAGATCGCGTCGATTTCGCGAGATTAACGGCGGCAGAGTTGCAAATAAATTTTTTAAAGAAATCAACGAATAATTAGAGTAGGTGAAACAATCGATTAATTAATTTTTGTTGGTGAAGTTTGCATCGTTGGAGTGCAACGAAAATTCCTTTTGGTTTTTTTTTTAAATATTTTTTTCGTTTCATTTTAATATCAAATATTCTGTACATTTTTAATACGGATTTTCGAAAAAAAAAGTCCGCGAATTCCGTAGCTTAAATGTAATTAAAAGAATACGGGAATACGAAAGAAAAATACATGAAAAATAGAAAAATACCTGATTCCCATTAGGCTTCAATTTACTGGGTGACCGCGGTTTGTTCAATTAATAAATATTCTTCATCCCATATATATACATTTTTTCCATGTATACCAAACGATGAATATTATTTATCATTAAATTAATTCACATTCGATCTAATTCAATTATAAATAATATTTCTCATTTATTTTATAATTATAATTTAAAAAATGCATATATTGATTCAATTTAATTATTTCGAATTAAATATAAATACTTCCGTGAATCAAATTGAATGATATTCCATATTATTCAATTTACAGTAGTATTTACATTTGATTAAAAATAATTGCATTATATATACTCGTAAAGTGCGAACGTTCGAGTTTTATCAATTTGCAGAATGACGCGTTCATCAATTTACAGGTATCCTTGCGTCGTATCATATATTACTAATTTTTCTCGATCGCTCGATATTGAGAACGCTGTGTCCGTATACAGCATAAACGGCTCAGCTTAGAGGAAAGAATTCAATAAACTCGCCGATCTGTATCTATATTTTTATATATTTTTTTTTAATTCATCCACACACGTACACATAAATATATAAAATATATAAAGTGTATAAAGTATATACAAAGGAAGAACGAGCTCCAAAGAACGTTAATAACGACGCGGTGGAATTTTTTTTTCCCTCTTTTTTCTTTCTCTTCTCTTCGTACTGCGGTAAGCCCTGCAGCGTTCGTTCCTCGTTGCGTAGCGTTCCATTGCGGTGTGCAGTAAGGGCAAAACCACCGAAGAAATCTATAGAAATGCATACTTGTGTGCTCCTGTTGCATCAACGCTACTGTGCGATATATATATATATATATATATATATTGACACACACATTCGGCAAAAGACAACTCGCGGAAGTGCCAGTATAGGAGGAAGAGAAGGAATAAGTTGTGGAGGGAGAGAGAGCGTTTGGTTATGCGGCGGCGAAGGTTGTCGACGATGAAGACCGCTGACGGTAACGCGATATCATTATCCATTCGAGTGGAAATAGTCAGGAGGGAAGAGATTTTTACCGGTCGGTGTGTATGTCCGAGTAGCCATGGTTGAGCTTTCAGTGAAAATGGACATTATTCTTTCACACATGTATGTGTGTCTGTATATATATGTGTATATATATATATATATATATATATATATATATATATATATTTCCCAAACAAGCAAAATGGCGAAAATCACATTCGTACAGTGTATTACGATAATGATACATCCTTTTGTACCTTGAGGCTCTCTCTCTCGCTCTCTCGATGTGTATGTGTGTGGTTGTGTGTGAGCATATCATTGATGTCCAACCGAGGAGACGTGAGAATGGCAAAATGAATGAATCGCGAGTGAGAAAGGGGCGCGAGTTGGCCGAGTGGCAAGTGAAAGGGAACAAGATGCTACATAACTGCTATTAATAGATTAAAAGAGGGAGCGCGCACAAGAGAGAGAGAGAGAGAGAGAGAGAGAGAGAGAGGAGGAATAGGCGCGACAGAGACGGAGAATAATTTGAATCGCGTGAATTTCTCGTCGCGTGCGAGAAGATCGACGCCCATATATATTGTATTATATTATATATATATATACAGGGTGTCCCGTTATGAATGGATAATCCTGAAAATCCTGCATAAAAGTACACCTTGTATATATAAATCGAAAACATGAAAATGTTTCCGTTTTCCGCGATCCACTGAGCTTCGAGATTAATACTTTGATTTAGGGTTGCAGTCCGCCCAATTATTATTATGACCCTTAGCATTGTTATTGTCAATAGAGAGTAGAACTTATTATTACCAATCATAGGAAATATTAGAGAGAGAGAGAGAAAGAGAGAGAGAGATTTCATTGATTGATAGAATTTATTATGCCCTAGCGTACTTTCGGGCAAATAATGAAAGCTTACAAAATGAACAAAATAAACTAACATAAAATAAAGATAATGTTTCGAAGAAGCATGTAAATGTAAATATGTAAATAACGGTGAAATAAACAAGTATACAAAACAATAAAGAGATAAAGAAAAGAAGAAAACAAAGAAAAAGAAAAAGAAAGTGCAAAAAATTAAGAAAATGGCGTGCGCATGACGCAGCATGCAATGGCCGAAAATATACGAACGACGTCGGTGTGAACATGAGTTGTCGATCGATGGTCGCCGTCGGTATCATGATCGATCGATTAACAATGATAGAAATGATAATGGTGCAACGATAGAATCCCATGTTGGTGAAATGGGGGACCCATAAGTTTCGGGAATTACGCTGTGGTGGGGAGAGAGAGTGGGTGAACCTATTCTTTGACCACATGTCCGTTAGTGTCACGCCACCTGCGTCAGTGTGCAAAGTTGTGTCGCTGTGAGTGCATCGGTTCGGCTGTAAGATTTTTTTTTAGTAAAACAACTGTTTACATTTCGGCGAAAACGTAATGGCAGATTGTCGAGAAGAACGCGCGGCTGTCCCTTTCCGTGAAGCAATTTTTTACCAAAAACGCCATGACACCGATTGTCCACCCCCCCCCCCCCCCCCCCCCATACTCACCGGATCAAGCCCCCTGTGACTTCTTTTTGTTCCCCAGACTCAAAGGGAATATGAAAGGAAAGCGTTTTGCCACTGTGGAGGAGGTGAAACAAAAATCGCTGGAAGGCTTAAAGGACATCCCGATGAGTGAATTTAAAAACTGTTTTGAACAATGGGAGAATCGTTTGGAGAAGTGCGTTGTGGTCAACGGCGAATACTTTGAAGGTGATCAAAATTTGGTGTAAAAATATTGAGAAATAAAGAAGTTATGACGAAATTCCCGTTTTTTTTATCCCCCCGTATATGACTTAGAAGTAAATACGTGCGGTAATACAACAAGGTAATAAGATCAAATAACCCGGTGTAAATAAAAATGTAAATATGTAAAAACGGACTGAAGAAAAAAATTCGTTTATCCAACCAAAATTCAGTTGGTTTAACAAAATGTATCTTTAAATACGTTCAACTTGATTTTTTATTGGCATAACAAACGTTTTGTTAATCCAACTGATAGTTTTAGTGGTGTGAACTGTAGGTTATTTAGCATGTCTGAGCAATTGTTAAAACAACAAAATTCCGAGACAACAAAATGCATTTTGCACATTCCACGATTTCTTTTTCTCAGTGCGGGAAAATAAAGAAGTTATACAAAATAATAAAGAAGAAAATAAAGGAGATGACAAAAAATGCGGAGAGAGAGAGAGAGAGAGAGAGGCCACGATAAATTCGCGGAAACGAAGAGTTTGATTTTGAATGGTCAGTCGGGTTAACGGCGTTCAACCCTGACTGTCAAGTACGTACTTCCTTCCTACACACATGCATGCATACGTACATGCACTCTCCGTGAAGCAATCCTGCCTACGGTACACCCTCGCGGACTGTCACGCCCCGTCCAGTTTCGACGGGGGACACACATCGGTGCTAATTCGAGCGTGACTATCGCACCGAATTATCCACCGACGTCCCCCAACCGGACGAGAATGGGAAATGCGAAGAGAGAGAGAGAGAGAGAGAGAGAGAGAGAGAGAGAGAGAGAGAGAGAGAGAGAGAGAGAGAGAGAGAAAGAGAGAGAGAGACTGCTGAAGGGCCATTGTGGAAGGGCAGAAGGCGAGAAAGAGAAGATAATTGTATACATTAACGAAATACATCGCGCACGTGCAAACAAACTGAACGGGATTTTCGCTCTCTCGCGAATCATATCCATGGAAAATATTATTTCTTTTCCTTCTTTTTTTTTTTTTCATTTTTTTGTTTCGTATTCCAGCTCACATTCATCAAATTGAGGCTTTCGGGGAAATGAATGGTCAATTCGTATTCAAGGGGTCAAAATACGTTGATATGGGCTTGGGGAAAAAAAAAGATTAAAAATCCACATTTTTTCTCCCTTCGGCCAGAAAAAAAAAAGTTTCTTCACGGAATCACCCGTCATTTTGTCGTCTTTCAGACCTGCTACTCCTCTTTGTGCTCATTCTCTTCGTAATTGATTACACGTAAAAATGCCGCTTGAATCGTTCGACTGCTGTGATTCTTCGACTTTTCGCAGAATTGCAAAATCGGATCATCGATTTTCGTCAATTGTTCCATATCTTGCACGAAATTGTCAGCCAAATAAAACCGATGCTACGGCCGTTTGCAATTTCGCGATTTTCCCGTTTCCGTAAATGGCCGAGTGTCGAAAATTATTATTTTTTTCCAACTTTCTAACCACTTCAAGTTCGAAGGTTCAGAGTTTCGTCGGCTAAACACGAAAAACGTCGTTTGACAAGGGTTCGACGATTCTTTAACGGCGGGGTAAAGTTAATTCGGCGAAAAAAAGGCATGTTTTTAAGATTTTTTTTTGGCGCAACGAATAGTGTTCGTTTATTGAAAAATTTACATATAACAAAGTAACATTTGAACAACATTCTCCTAAATTTGCATTGCAAAATATTCAAAATTGAGCGAGTGAAAATTAAAGCCCCGGAGGCGCCTCGAAAAAAGGTTGGTTTGCGGTGTGCACCATAACTCGCGACAGAATCATTTGAAACAAAAAAATCAAAATGCATTTGTCAAAGGAGATGTTTCTCGAGGTAATGACGGGAGGATTTTTTTTTTTTTTCGATTTTTCGATTTTTCGTAGCACTTGGGAGCCAAAAACCCGATTTTCGCTAAAAAAAATCGGCTAATTTGTTGTTGAAAAATTAGTAATTATTAAAAAAAAAAAACAAAAAAGCTCTCGACAATACCTGGTGAATTATGTGAAGAAGTACTGTGCAAAATTTCAAAGCGATTGGTTCCAGTAGATTTTGAGTTATCGTGCACACGGACTTCAAATATGACAAGTCTCAGAAAAACGGATTGACAAAAACGCAGAAGAGAAGAGAACGGCATGGAGCAATAGACGCTCAAATACTCATAACTTCGTCAATTTTACTCCGATCGACTTGAAATTTTAACACAATATTCTTGATATATTATGCATTTAAAATTTTTTTAAAAAAATGAAAAAAAATTTAAATACTTTACCCCGCCCTTAATAAAAAAAAACCGACGGTTTCATGGGAATCTTCAATTCGTATCCAGGAGGATGGTGTTAAAGTTTGCATCGTTGGACTGCAACGAAAATTTTTCATTATTTTTATTACTTTCTAAACTCTTTTTTTGAAGGTTTAGTTTATGGATCACTAGTGAGGATCTTAAGAAATGTTACAGTCATTTTAGTAGACTGAACATGGTGGAAAAAATAATAGGTCAATGAGGGATAAAATATATTCGTTGCGTTACAATGATGGAAACTTCAATACCATTCCAGGTCTAAATTCATGCATAAGGGCTTGAAAAAACGATTAAAAATCCAAACCTTGCCAACTTGGCGAAAAAAAAAGTTACTTCACTCAATCGCCGCTAATTTCCAATTTCTTTCAATTTGAAATTCCAATCTGCGCTAATTTTTATTTCGTTTGAAAAATAACCAGGGGACTTCGACCTCGCCGTTGGCCCAGGGCCTCCACACTTTTAAATTCGGCCCTCGGATGATTCGTAAACCCTGTTGATTTGTAGGAGTGGAGAGGTTATTTGATCGAAGATTAACAATGACCGGGCGCAGGTCTCGATGGATCCATACCTTCTCTCTCTCTCTCTCTCTCTCTCTCTCTCTCTCTCTCTCTCTCTCCCCCCGCTCTCCCTCTCTCTTTCTCTGTAACTGTAAAACGGGGGACTCACGGAGAGGAATTGTAATACTAAATAAAGAAATACAGTTCAAAAAATTATTATAATTATTATATGTCCTTGAAGTTTCGTTAGCTAAAATACGCGAGTAGGTTATGAGAAAAGTGGGGAAAGAAAAAAAACAAAATCCGGGTGGCACTACCAAACATTTATTTTCGTCTGCGATTTTTTTTTTTTTTTTTTTTTTTCAAGTGCCGCAGTGTCATGGTTGCCCTGCCCGATGTGATGCAGAAATCCAATCTGGAAAACTGCATATGGAAGCGAAATAGACAGTCCGAGCTCCGCAGAGAGATTTCTCTCTCTCTCTCTCTCTCTCTCTCTCTCTCTCTCTCTCTCTCTCTTTCTCTCTTTCTCTCTCTCTTACGCTCGTCGTTCCTGTGATCCACGAGCCCGTTCGAGGGGTGGGGGTGAATTCTCATAGGCTGTGTGATATACACAGCAATATTCGTGGCTTTTCTGTCCGATATGAAGCAAAGTTGATAGCAACAAAACAAAATAACGAAACGAGAGTCAGTGAGAGAGAAAGAGAGAGAGAGAGAGAGAGAGAGAGAGAGAGAGAGAGAGAACGATGTGTGTGTGTGTGTGTGTGTGTATAGGGTGTTCCTTTTATCTGTGCCACTCGAAATAACTCGGTAATTAGCGACGTCACAAAAAAATGTGCCAGAGAAAAGATGTACGGTATAAAGGGGACCATCAAATGCGACCATGTTTTTTTTATTTCGGTGGAGGCGCTGACACAAAATGAAGGTCACCTCCACGTTTTTAAATAGAGCGGTACATGTTTTTTTTTCAACCATCCTTTGGAGCACCTCAAGCTGCATAAAAAACATGAGGGGGTCAAAGTCGTTCGAGGTCATTCAAGGTCACCTATTGAAATGAAATACAAATCTATATATCTCGGATCACTACCAAATATTTGGCGTCGATAATTACCGAGTTATTTCGGGTGGCAGAGATAAGAGGGACACTCTGTGTGTGTGTGTGTGTGTGTGTGTGTGTGTGTGTGTGTGTGTGTGTGTGTGTGTGCGCGCGTGTGTATTTATATATATATAGGAATGATACGATATGCGGAGACCAAAAGTTCAAAAAACTTCAACTCTCTCTCTGTACAACGTTTTTTTGCGATTGCAATGTGAATATTTTCGGCTCAACTCGAACAAGCCGGCGTGTCCGCACATCGGGCGAATAATAATGCGGTGAAAAATAAGAAATAAAAAAAAACCCAACGATGAATTCGGATAGGAGCACGCATGCGTGACGGTAGATCAAAAGCGAGAGCGAGAGAGAGAGAGAGAGAGAGAGAGAGAGAGAGAGAGAGAGAGAGTGCAATAGAGAGGAATGAAATAAAACATGATTGAAATGCAAAGCATTGCGACGTTGAAGTTTGCATCGTTGAAACGCAACGAAAATTCATTATTTTCAGGCCGGCATTTTTTTTTTTTTTTTGGTCTATAGGCAGTCAAAATTTCCGCAAACTTTTTTCGCCTTCCCGTGAGAATATTTTAACTACAATTTGCAAACGAAATTATTTTGGATTATCAAAAAAAAATGAAAAAATGAAATAAAAAGAAACTATGCGTTGCATTCCAACGATCCAAGCTTCAACGTCACGAATTTTATTTTGATTAAGGGGTAAGGCCACTGTAAATTTTTTGAAAAATCGATTTTTTTTTATTGGCTTAAAAAATAGTTTAAACTATTTTTTATTTAACCCAACTATTTACACAACAAACTATTTAACCCAAACAAACCCAAACAAACTATTCGCAAAACTTTAAACGCGTTTTTCTCGAAACATGGTTTTTCAAAATGGCACGCAGCATAACTCGAACAATTTTCATTTTTTTTACTTGAAATTTTAACCAGATGTGAACATTTACATTATCTTGAGAATGTCGATCGGAATTTTTAAGAACTTTATTTATTGATTTTTTATTAACAAAAAACTTGCCGTTTTTTTCGTCAAAAATCAATTTTTTTTTTCAAACGCACGCCAAATCCACAAAAATTGATACTTTTTAAAATCCGACCGACATTCTCTAGCTATAGCCCTCTAGATTAATGGTTTTTTTTTTGTTCTAGATTCAAAAGTGCACCAGTGGTGCTGCGTGCCGCGGAGCCCTGGAAGCAAAACATGTCCCGGGAAGATAGCTGTGGAACCGCCATTTTGTTTTTTTTTTACTGTAAAAAAATTTTATAATAAAGTTTAATGTATGCCCGATAACACCATTAAAAGTTTTTTTTCAAATACCTTCAATTTCGGGAGCAAAAAATTAGTGAAAAAACCTTTTTTTTTTGGCCGTTACAGTGGCCTTACCCCTTAAAATCCACTTCAGCTTGGGATAACGCAATGTCAACCGGGCGTGACGGCAAATACAAATAATATCATTGCGTTTGACGTTTGAGCTTGCATCGTTGGAATGTCACGAAAATTAATTTTTTTTTAACTCAATTTTTTTTCGCCGTTTCGGATCATGAAAATCGCATAAATATTGCTACGTATTCTTATTGGAAATTTACGAGCTCGATTTGCAAAACAGACGCCTTAAGATAGTGACGAAAATGAAAAAAAAAAATTGAACGAAAAATATCGTTGCCTTCCAACGATGCAAACTTCAACGTCACGAAGAAAAAAAAAACATAAACGATGTGAATAGAAACGTACTCTGCGAAGTCTGCAATATTTAATCATTTTTGAAATTGCAAAGATCGCGTGCGCGCATATACCTCTGTGTGTGTGTGTGTGTGTGTGTGTGTGTGTGGGTGTGTTTTTCCCCCGTCTTGCCCCGCATACCTATACGTATACACACAAAATCGATGAATTCTTCAACGAGTAAAGTCGCCCCGGGGAGCGGTATAAAAGTTTACGACACGTAAAGAGGATACATACACGTCCCATAAATATTGAATTTCTCGTGGTCAATAGGACAAAGCCCTTGCTAGAAAAAAAAACACATACACACACACACACATACGTATATAAAATGAGGTGATCTTAAAAAATAGTAGATGTGTCCCCGTATTCAAATTTACGTAAAATCGAATTTTTAAAAACCACACTCAAGTTGACCCAAGCATTTCAATAAAAAGTTGCGCGAGACATTTTTAAACCATCCACAAAATGGCCGGTTCTCCTCACCAACCTTACATAATCATAATATGCGATGCATCGAAATGAAAATGATTATTTCTCAATTTTTCAAATTCTCAATTATTTTTCTTAATTTCTTGATATTTCTCTTAATTTTTTAAAATCTATATTTATTATATTTTTATCTCAATTATAATTTCTTAATATTACTCTCAATTTTATTTAAACCCTTCATTCAAAGATCGGGAATATGTTTTATTTTGATTTATTTTACAGATTTTTAATCTGTAAAATAAATCAAAATAAAACATATTTTGTAAAACAATAAAATCAAGGAAATAAAAAGATAAAAAAGGAAAAGATAAACAAATTTTTTTAAATGTTTTTCAAAACTTTCATCTTGAAAAAAGGTGTACGCTAGAAAAAAAAAACGATGCAAACTTCAATATCATTTTTTTTCCCACGCTTTTACGATCGAAAGTTTAGGGTTCGGGACATTTCGTTCGGCGAGCAGGACGAACGTGGAGTCGGAAAAAAAAAAAAATTCGATAGCAGTCATTAGGATCGTAGCCAGGTCCGTTTGGCACGGAATGCCTCGTGCTCGTATCGCGCGGACGTCGTTTCCGAACCTACAGAAATATTCATATAGAAATATAAACACGTATGTGTGTGTGTGTGTTTTTTTTTATGCGCGTACGGTATGTGGCGTGGCTTGTCGCGTTGGTGCGGTCGCCGCGACGCCGAGCGTCCCGACGCCTGGCTGCTGTATATATTCCACCCCGCGCGACGCGTCATGCGATCACACACCGACTGACACGCTGACCGACCCGTCTATACCTATATTTACATGCGCCACGTAAATATAGGTATAGATCTATTCAAATACCACTGGTTCAAATACCATCTATAAGTATTCTATACCTATATTCCGTGCACATATGTGTATACATTCGATACAAATGTGATTTTACATTAGCCACGGCGACCGAGAGCGTCTGGCCACCGTCTAGTTGCTTTTTCCCAGTAGTCGCGTGTGACAGAAATAAAAAATGCATTGATTGTAATATAATTAAACAATGATTATAATTTATATATGAATGATAAAATGAATATCGTAATTAATATAGTTCATACAATCATTATGAAATCGATATAATAATTGTAAAATTAATTATAACGGAAGCGATTAGATGAGAGAAAAAAAATTGAAAAATAAAAAAAATACCGGCGCCAAAGTTTAAAGAAAAAAAAAAACAGAATATTCGGCGTGGCTTTTGACCTCCTCGATAATCCCTTGTTGGCGCGGCATTCGTGTGAAAATATTTTTTTTTATTAATTATAATTTACATATCAATTATACAATTAATATCATAATTATTATAATTTATATATTAATTATAAAATTATTTAATTTTACATTTTACATTTTACTCACAACATTAATTACTCATATAACAAACCGATTGGTAAAAAAGAAGAAAAAAATTTTTAATAAAATTACGGTACCAAAATACGAAGAAAAAAAAAACACGATATTTAGCGTGACTTTTGACCGCCCCAAACACTTCTCGATCGCGCCGCAACCACATGACAATTTTTTTCTTCTATTAATTATAATATAATTTGATAATTATTACAATTGGTACAATAATCATAATATAATTAAATCACTATTATAATTACTATAGTAATTAAAATATAATGTAACAATTTTTATAACTAAATTATTTATAAAATTTATATATAATAAAACAGATTTGAAAAACGGGGGGAAAAAATTCAAAAAGAAAACAAAAACGGCACCAATTTGAAAAAGAAAACGGAATATTCAGCGTAACTTTTGACCGCCTCAAGCCCTCTCTCATCCCTCGAGCTCCATCCCTCCCCCCGTTGATCAATCTCCCCCCAGCCGCCCCCCAGCCTCGCTGCACCGCTCGTCAGGGCTGCCGTACACATTCGAACGATGGAACGAAACTTTTTTTGCGCCAAGGGCTTCGAACAATGCGCCAATTAGACGAGAGAAGGCTCATTGGCGAATATCACGACGAGAGCCCTAAGAGTGTGCGTGTGTGTATGTGTTTATCCATAATTACGATAATCACGAGAAGGCGTTCGCTCGAAGGGAATTATACAGGGAAAAAGGAGAGAGAGAGAGAGAGAGAGGGTGGTTGGGGAGAAAATGAGGTGAAGGATCGTGAAGGGACGGTGGAGGAAGCAGATGAGAGACGGAGATAGGTATAAGAGTAATTGGGACGAGAAGCACTAATGCGACGGGCAATTAACTTTGTCGCGTGAATGGAGAATCCTGCGCGCCGCTTCTCGACCCAATTATTCAAGCGAGCGAGAGCGCTCTCTTAGACCTGGCCAAAGTTTCCATTGAATGTCTCGTGGAAAATGAGAATTGAGAATTGAGAGTGAGAGAGAGGGGGGGGAGAGGGAAAAGGGAGCGAAGTGCTCAAACGAGTTTTCCACAGCGAGTGTTATAGTCATATTGGCAGAACAAATTAAAAAACGCCAATCCATTGGAGTAGGGGTGCTATATGTTGATGAAAAAGTATAATCGATCGTTTCGACGCGTTATTAAATGTTGCGCCCACGTTCAAATACGATCTACGATTATTTAAAAAAAAAATGTGTTTTTTTTTCGCCATTTTTGGCAAATTGGTAAATATGAAAATTTGGAAAAATCAAGCTAAAATTCAGAATCAAATTAAAAATTGGAAATTTCGCCATTTTTGGCAAATTGGTAAATATGAAAATTTGGAAAAATCAAGCTAAAATTCAAAATCAAATTAAAAATTGGAAATTTCGCCATTTTTGGCAAATTGGTAAATATTAAAATTTGGAAAAATCAAGCTAAAAATCAAAATCAAATTAAAATTTGGAAAAAGAAAGCCGCCGATAAACGCGTCTAACGTTTGTTCGGGTTACGTAAATACGTAAAAAAGAAATTAAATGTATCTCGATAGTTTATTTATTGAGTGTAACAACTTTTGTAACAATATATATAATAAGAACCTATTAAAAAAAATCACGAAAATAGCCGTTTTTTAGCGTCTAAAGTAAGAAGACCCGTTAATTGTTCTCACGAGTTTAAGGGGTTACCCCCACTTGCGATTTTGAAAAAAATCGATTTTTTTTATTGCATTTTTTTTTTAAGTATAATTATCTGAGAATATGTCCTGAAAATTTCAAGTCGAACCGAACAAAATTGACTGAGATACGAGCGTTGAAAGAGAAGAATCCGTTCTTCGTGTAAGCTGAAATTGAAACTTTAAACGCGTTTTTCTCAAAATGGCATTTCTGAAGTCGGTGACCAAGATTACTCGAACACTAATGAACCGATCTTCTTGAAATTTTGCAGGCTTATTTAATACGTAAAAATGTAGTCTTTAATCGTTTGATTTTTTTTTTTTCGAAAAACATGGCCGTTTTTTTTCGTTAAAATCGAACCATTAACTTTGACTGTCCGCCATTTTGTGAAAAATGAATATTTTTTAAAATCCTTCGATCAAAGACTAGTTTATACTTATATTTGACTAAATCCATCCGCATTTTTTTTTTCAGATGATCCACTTCGCCGCAATGTTGGTCACCGCAAACCGTGTACGAGGGTGGGGTGAAAAGTTTCCGGCCTGACCAAGAAAAACGATGTTTAAACATTTTTTTTGCTTTATTTTTCAACATAATCTCCATCAACACTGATACATTTCTCATAACGGTGTTCTAATTTAGTTATACCAGTTTTAAACGTAGATTCGTCAAGCTCCTCAAAATACTGATTTACAGCTTCGATAACTTCGTCGTTGCTCTTAAATCTTGTTTCGCCAAGCCATTTTTTGAGGTTAGGAAACAGGTAATAGTCGCTGGGGGCTAAGTCTGGAGAGTAGGGCGGATGCGGCATCAATTCAAACTTGAATTCGTGGATTTTGGACATGGCAACAATCGACGAATGCGCTGGTGCGTTATCGTGATGAAACAAAACTTTTTTCTTCGCCAAATGAGGTCGTTTAATTTGCACCTCGTGCTTCAAACGTTGCAATAACTCTGCGTAGTATTGACCAGTGATAGTCTTACCCTTTTCAAGGTAATCAATGTATATAATTCCTCTCGCATCCCAAAAAAACAGTAGCCATAACCTTGTTTGCCGATAAAATTGTTTTTGCCTTCTTTGGGGTTGCTTCCCCTTTTCCAACCCACTGTTTTGACTGTTCTTTATTTTCAGGAGTGTAGTGGTGGACCCATGTCTCATCAACAGTTATGAATCGACGCAAAAATTCGTTTGGATTACGCCTATACAGCGCCAAATTGTCGGTAGAAATGGTTTTTCGAAGCAGTTTTTGGTCGAGCGTTGGCAAACGCGGCACCCACCTTGCACACAGCTTTTCCATGTTCAAATGGTTGTGCAAAATATTTCGCACACGTTCAGCTGACATCCTACAGGTCTCAGCCATCTCATGCACTTTCAACCTGCGGTCTTCCAACACTATTTTATGGATTTTTTCAATCATCTCTGAAGTTGTGACTTCAACGGGCCGTCCTGAGCGAGGCTCGTCAGAGGTGCTCACACGAGCCATTTTAAATTCAGAAACCCACTGCTTAATAGTTGAATATGACGGGGAGGAGTCTCCTAGTGCTGAATCCATCTCTTCTTTTATTTGTTTTGGTGTAAAACCTTTCAAATGGACGTATTTGATGACAGCACGTTTTTCCAATTTTTCCATTTTTACGAAAACAACGGTAGCGTCTCGCGCAATGTGCTCTCAAACGCAAAATAACGTAGCGATTGGGCTGAAACTGTACATACAAGCTCGGTAGGAATGGTACTGTAGGACGCCGTTCCAAAACTAGACCTAGTGGCACCATCTCTTGGTCAGGCCGGAAACTTTTCACCCCACCCTCGTATATAAAAACATTATTTCATTGACGGCCATTTGCAATGTAATATTTTTCAATAAAAAAATTACCGAAAGTTCTTCAAGATGTGTTCTTTAAGATGGTATGTTGATCGATTGAAAAAGTTTTGTAGTTTTCTTTAAAAAAATTCATGAAAAAGGCCTTTTTTTGCGCTACAAGTGGGGGGTAAGGCCTTAACACGAATGCAATTTCGTTTACGTTGACGAAGACATTTCACGAGCTCATTCGGTATCACGAATATGAGATAAATCGTGACGTTAAATTTGTCGCTTGAAAATGCATCATCCGTTGACTGCAAGATGAACTCACAAGACGGCAGATTTGCATTTTCCAATAAATTTTTCGAGATTGACGTCATATGGAAGTCGTCCAATGACTTTTGTTGGTGAATTCACTGGTAGTAGACATGCGAGCAATATGACGGCGATATGCATGTTTCTCAGTGACTCACGGTCGACGAGCGCAATACGACGGCGATGTGCATATTGACAAAAATCAAGAATGATAAAAATAGGCAAAGAAACAAAGAATGTTTACACAAGTATTAGAATGGCTAACAAGGAACATCCCTCAGGTGGATACGTTTTAATCCAATTACCATATAGGCAGGAACGTAAATAAAGCATATGGAAAGCAAAAAATCCTACCACGTGTTTTTTACACAACATTTTGGATTTTTCAATTTTTGTTTGTTTTTGTTTTCAATTTTCAAATTATTGTTGCATTATCATGAGCTGATTTTGCTCGTTCTGAACAATTCACCGCGTGCATACTCGCGTGAGAACAACTTTGCTTCATTCGGATTTGTCACTGTGAATCATCGAGTGATGCAAACATGACTCGAAGAGGAGCACTCGTCAGGAAAACATAACTGTGATTTTCTATGCCCCACAGAAGAGCTCTACATATGACACCAATGTGAGCATATGTGAACATTAGACTGATTCAAAAAAAAAATTTTTTTCTGGATTCTCGTGCTATTGTTGGGCACTGATAAAACAAAATTTCTCTAAAAAGATGGGCGCGGTCACTCAATTTTTAGAGGTGGCTATCTCGACTTTTTTGTATTTGAATTTTTTTTAACAAACGTATTGCATTTAAGCATAGTCATGGCTTCGGATTACGGATAAAAATCACATCCAGCAGCTGTTTCGTAACAAAAATAAACTCTAACAATTTGAAAAGGGTGCAATATTCACAATTCAAATCCAGGTAGATCAATAATGGCGTCTATACTACTCTCGTTATTCATGTAGATTTATTTATCCGCATTTACATTTCGCACTTTTTACGAAAAATTAAATTATAAGCTTTTATTCATAAATCGTATATTTACATTTTCAAAATGCTACGCTTATATTATCTTCAAACTCATTTACATTTCTTCCCAGCCATTCTCAAGTTCGTTAACATTTTGGGCAGAACGAAAATGTGCAACGTTGAACAGTTTGTCAAAATCTCTCTTAAATTTACGCTCCTTCGATATTTGTGACGGCAAATTCTTTTTAACTCGATTTTTTAAAAGTTGTTTCCAGACTAGATGGAGTTTTATTGATTTCAAGATTGCGTTATTCAATCGACGCGTTGGAATTTCAGCACATTTCCATTGTTCGAAAATTTCTTTCATCGTTTCGTGTGCACTTCGACGTATGGTCAGTTTTTCTCTGTTATGCTTGTAAAAGAACAAACTCAAAACTTTTCCGATTTTTATCCGTAATCCGAAGCCATGACTATGTTTAAATGCAATACGTTCGTTAAAAAAAATTCAAATACAAAAAAGTCTAGATAGCCACCTCTAAAAATTGAGTGACCGCGCCCATCTTTTTAGAGAAATTTTGTTTTATCAGTGCCCAACAATAGCACGAGAATCCAGAAAAAAAATTTTTTTTTGAATCAGTCTAGTGAGCATATGTGAACATATTGACATTATCATTACCAAACTCTCATAATATCAACAATGCCTGCAAAAAAAATAAATATCGACAACAACAACAACAACAACAGCAACGATAACAATAATCATGATATTCGAAAACAGAATCGCAAGATTCGGGAACAAAAATATACGTGTCTCGATTTGGGGGTCAAGGGAAAGCGCTGCAAGAGAAACAAACGTGTACGACAAGTGAATAAGCGAATGACCGGAGAGCGTGGGGCTTCGACGTGTACACACAAACACGACGCATAGTATAGTAGCGTGAAAAAAATGTGAAAGCTCGCCGCTCTCTTGTCAGTGCAAAGTGTCTCGACGGCGGGGCGAGACGGTGGAGGGAGAGAAGACAATAAGCGGGAAGAAGAAACAAAGCAGAGCTATCCGTCTCTGTCGGGGGGAGAAAAAAAAATTAGAGAATCAAAAAATAATAATAATTCAACGGACTACATCTATCTATGTGGGTCAAAAAAAAAAAAAAATTCCAAAAATACATTTCTTTTTCCAAAGTATCGGGAAAATTTCATTGAACATGTTCGTAAAATTGAATAAGTTGCAGCTTCCGACAGCTGTCATGCTTCAAACTTTAAACGCGTTTTTCTCGAAACACCGCTGTCAAAATCGGTGGACACGATATCTCGAGAAGCACTCGATGGATTTTTCCCAAATTTACAGGACGATCTCACTTTTCAATTTATATGTAAACAAATATTTTTGAAAAACAACCTTTCATTTAATGCGCCAAGTAGAAAATATTTTTATTTTAAGTAAAAATATTTTCATATTATGAAAATATTCTTATTTTTAATAATTAATATATTATATTATATATATTATATATTGTATTATATTTATTATAATATTTTTATTTTTTATATTTAATATATTATAAAAATATTTTCATATTATGAAAATATTTCTATTTTGAGTAATTAATATATTATATTATATATATTATATATTATATTATATTTATTATAATATTTTTATTTTTTATATTTAATATATTATAAAAATATTTTCATATTATGAAAATATTTTTATTTTCAATATGTGACTATAAATAAAAGTTTGGGGCGCCGAACTTTTTTAATGTTTGATAAAGTTGATCAGTTTCATTAAACGTATTTAATTTGGCACAATAGTAATTAGAGAAATTATTATCACACGTTTATACTCAGTTTCAGGATTTTTATTTTCAAAATCTAAGGTTGTCTTACGGTAAATTAAATACAGTTGATAACGTTAACGGATTTATGCAAATTAAAGATTATATGTCCAAATTTTGAGCGTCCCACGCTTTTCTTTATAGTCACATATATAGGTGACTTGGTGAAAAAAAATAATGTTCTACTTTTTACTACATTAAATAAAAGCTTGTTTTTTTTTGAGATTTTTTTTTACAAATCGATTAATTTCTACTTTTTATTATTTAATTGATTGTACTAGTTAGTGGTAACTAGGAGTTTACGAGTTTGTACGTTAGGAACATGGAATGCTTGTAAAAAGTAACAAAGACCGTAATTAGGATTGAACTTACGACCAATTGCTGCATATAAACTCTTCACACACATGCACAGTCGGCTACGAGTTTTTTTTGTATGCGTTAGTGAGATTTTATATGGATAATTGGATATCGCTGATTTACGATGTTGACGTTTGCGTCGTTGGAACGCAACGGAAATTCATTTTTATCTTTTCATTGCCCAATTTTTCTCATCATTCAAAAATGTTTCTCACGTATTTGGCGTGAAGATCGTTAATAACGATTGTGAAAAAAAATTTGACTGATTTTGAATGCCTGAGTTTGCCGAAAAAAATTAGTCTGCGAAACTTTCGTTGCGTTTCAACGATGCAAACTTCAATATCTTGCTAATTTTGCATGAAAAATTGAAAATGTTATGGATATATTTTTTTTTAAGTTGAATCATGCATTGTCCTAGTAGTCGGGAAGTGGGTGAAATATCGATTTTCCGTTTTGCATCTCACAGAAAGTCAAGTTAAATAAAAGTGGGATAGTACGATATCCGAGGGGCCGACATTGGTTTTTAGATTTGGGATGGACCGTTAAAGCTGGAGATTGTCCGCCGCAAAACGTTGCGAAAAAAATGTCATCGTCTGCCGGCCGTCGTGTTTTTGTTTTTTTTTCCCTGTATTTTGTGATGATTTTTTTTCAATTTTTTTTTCAAATGCTTCAAAAGTATATTGTCTCATCAGTATATTGTGCCATCAATAAACTGTCCCATCAGTATATTTTCCCATCAACATACTGTCCCATTAATATATTGTCCCATCAATATACTGCCCCATCAATATATTTTCCCATTAATATATTGTCCCATCAATATATTGTCCCGTCAGTATACTGTCCCATCAGTATACTGTCCCATCAGTATACTGTCCCATCAGTATACGGTCCCATCAGTATACGGTCCCATCAGTATACTGTCCCATCAGTATACTGTCCCATCAGTATACTGTCCCATCAGTATACTGTCCCACCAATATACTGCCCCATCAGTATATTGTCCCATTAATATATTGTACCATCAATATACTGTCCCATCAATATACTGTCCCATCAATATACTGTCCCATCAATGTATTGTCCCATCAATATACCGCCCCATCAATATATTGTCCCATTAATATATTGTCGCATCAATATATTGTCCCATCAATATATTGTCCCATCAATATACTGTCCCATCAATGTATTGTCCCATCAATATACTGCCCCATCAATATATTGTCCCATTAATATATTGTCGCATCAATATATTGTCCCATCAATATACTGTCCCATCAATATGTTGTCCCATCAATATATTGTCCTTCTCAATGTTTTATCTTTGGTAAAAAAAACCAACGCGTTTCTTCACCAACCGTTTGCCATTTTTACAAAATCGGAATTTGGCCACCTTTTTCGGGCCTCCAGGTAGATGTAGTGCCTTAACGAGATCCAAAAGTCCTCTTACCTGTTGCCAGTGATCCTCGAGTGACGGTTGAGCCGAAAAATATCCGGTATCGTGTATGTCCTGCAATTCCCTAAATATGTTTCCACTCGGCAGGATATCCATGGTTATGTTTGAACGAACGTTTCGCGATGACGAAATTACGATCACCTGAGCCACGCGCGATTATCACCAAACGAGAACACCGAATGATCAAACGAAAAAAAAAAAAAAAGAAACCAACAATCGTTTGCGATTACAAACGCGCGTGCACGTGCGTTTTTTTTTTCAGGACACTCGTTTCGATCGACGTATCGATCGATGACAAATCAATAACACTCCACACTCCAATAATAATAATTTGCACGAACGAGGCGGCGTATAGCTTCGAAAAAAATTTTACCCCGCTATTTGTTCCGAAGAAATGGCAACGTAAAAACAAAAATGACAAACGTTTGGACGCAAAATCGATTCTTCTCAGCCCGTGGGGGGCAGAGGAGAGACAGGGGGGGGGGGGGTGGTCACGACACTCAATTTAATTTCACCCGAAGAGCACTCGCGGGATTTTTTATTTTCTCCTCCATACACCACGATAATTGCATCGACGTGGCAGTAGCGCCCACTTCAAACTTCAAACACCAACACCCTGCACCGGAAATATCTCGCCGTCGAAAGAAAAAAAGAAAAAAAAATCGCCACTCGCCCCTTTTATTATCGTCAGGAGCAGATTTTTCGATTTTTTTGTTATTCGATTTTCATTTGCCGTGAGCGATTCGGGAGGGTCGATTTTTCGAACTTTTTTTTCGTTCTCGTATTTGTTTTGCCGCGAGGGAAAATCAGAGGATGCGCACCGGTCTCGAAATGCCACTGGCGTTACGGCACTCTGTCTCTCTTGCCTCCTGCTGACGTTTTCGTAATCCGAGCACGCGACACGACGCGATATTATTCATCGTACGAGAGAATTTCTCCTGCTAAATTGGAAATTTTCAATGGAAATTCGTGTTACCCGCGAAATTTGCACGGGAAGTCGTGTTTTTTCTTTCGCTTTAGGTGACTCTGCGGTCACTGGCGAGCCTCGGGGGTGAAAAAAAAACACTTCCAGTTCGCCGCTTGTCCTCGGAATATTCTTATCGCTGGACGAGAGATATTTGGTTGTGTTTTTTCTTCGTAAATTTGTAACGAGCTGCGAAGTCGCTTTCTCTCGCGAGAGGAGCGGCAGGGGGAAGGGGGGGGGGGTAAAGTTACGCGATGCACGCCGGTTCCAAGTAATGGTGCGTGCTGCGTGTTTATCAGCAGAGCTCTCTACGACTTTTGCACAAACGTGTGTTTATAGTTTCGGGAATTCGCCGGGTGCACACTGCCAACGCGCACAGCCACCTTTTTCTTTATCGCTCTCCGTCCTCTCTAAATCTTCATTTTCGTAATTTTCGAGCTTTCCTCGTTTTTACCACGTATCACACCGTCATCGAAGAATCGCCCATCTCTCACGGTGAAATGTGGATTATTCGCTGGTTTTTTTTTTCACGCACTTGTCACTGCGCCACAGAACAAAAAAAAACGTCTCGAATTCTTGACTCTGGAGAGGCACGCGGTTAGACGGGCTTCGAGCTACTTTTTTTCCCGAAGATCACGAAGGTGTGCATATACGTGCATGTACACACACATGGGTATACGTGTAGATTTATTCCGCGATCAACGACACCGGATATCCTTTACCTCCGGTACTGTCCCACTACGCTGATCGCACTTCCGGTTTTTTGGTTTTTCCGATATATAGAGAAATTTATATATTTAGGTATATATGTATGTATGTATATATTTATATATATATATATATGGTTCGCAAACTTATCACGAGGATAACGCGAATGGTACAACCGGCGACGCAAATCGCACGCAAACTCTCCCGCGCGAGCGCCGAGGAGTGACTGACGTTCCGGCAGTGGCGGAGCGCGGACAAAGCGGGAGTGGGGATGAGCGTAACCCGAAGCCGGCCGAGTGCGCACGAGCCGCGGAGTCGAGCCGCGCGCGCCAGTGTGTGTGCCGGTCCCCTCGCGGCCCGCCGACGATACACATCGCCCGTACCCGGCGTCGTGGATAATTTCACCGGCGACCGCCGTTACGAAGCGTGGCAGCACCGGTTCGCTCGACGCGGATGCCGGCTACGCTCACGGCTCGTGCATACCCTTACGTATCCACGAGCTAGCGCGTGCTAATTTCGACGTATCGTACGATATATCGTCGAAAAAATTGACAGCGAACGGATAAATCAATGAAACGCGCCTCCCTCGACGTAAATGTCGAGTCAAAACGTATTCTTTTCCTAGCATACCACGCTTGAGGGAATAACGAAATCGAAATTCACTCGAGACAGCTTTGCGTGAAAAAAACCTGCGCACTTGTCGATAGCGATCGAAATGGATGTTTGTTTTTTTTTAAATGATGCGGCAGATGTCGTGACCGCCTCGGGACACGGAGAAAAGGCCGGGTTTCTGTTTTAGGGTTTTGACATTTTGAACAATACGAAACGGGCATTATTGTTTTTGACTGAACACAAATAACTTTAACGGGTTACATTCGGGGCTGGCAAAAAATAGGGAAAATCGCGTTACTAAATATAGGACTTTTTTGTGTGCCATATGTTAGGTTGGTACCTGTACTTTACGAACGCAGCATTACCAATGCCAATAATACACACTTGTTGGCAGCGTGGCGTCGTGAAGTTAAGGTTAAATTTCGCGAATGTCACGTGTTTTCGGACTTAAACATTTAATTTAGACAAGTTAGTGTTAATTATTCATGGTGAAGTGAATTGTTTCGAAGAGAGGGATATGTGAGGTTAGTAAAATACGTTTTGCTTGAAATTTTAAGTGCTTGTACATTGTTTATATATTATTGTTTGTAAATCACAAAATTTCGTCATTTTTATGCCACTTTTACTTTCTCATTTTCTCGAAAGTCCCGCTAGATCTGGGGCTGAAATTCATTGCACGTGGTAAGGGCATCATAGCGCTAAATTATGACGCCAATAACTTTTGCCCGAATTTGCCCGAAATTGAGAAAATGCAATTTGAAAATTTACTTAAAAAATGGCTAAAAATATGATTTTTACGTAATGTGAAGCCCAATATCGTCAAAAAAAAATTGTTTAAGTTATTTAATGTTGAGTATACATACTACCAATGATTTTGACATTATAAACAATGAATTTGTTATAAACAATAAATTACTTTTTTTTAAAAAACTTAATTAATTTTTTTTTCCAAGTTGATTAAATGTTTCTGTATCAATAAAAACGATATTGTTTATATTATTTTTGATTACAAATCAATTGTTAATGTGATTTTTAACAAAATTTTTTTTGTTTTGCTCTGATGAATCATTTCATTCCGATGATGATGAGTACTAAATAGGATTAACTTATAAGAAGTTTGTACACCATTAATAAAAAAAATTCATCTCTGATTGACATGTCGTTTCATTTTTTGTTACACACAACTGATCCGCCATCTTGTTTTTCACTTCCATTGCCATTTTTTTTTTAAAAACTGATGTCAAATTCTGATTCAGCGACGTCGAAAACCCCTTAATCAACAGATTTTATCATTTACAATTATAATCATTTTTTTGGTCCGCCATCTTGTTTTTGACTTTGTTTTGCATTTTTTTTTATGAAACTGATGTCAAATTTCGATTTAGCGACCTCAAAAACTCCTTATAACATCATTTTTTATTGTTTAAAGTTGATATAAAATTTTTTTTGGTCCGCCATCTTGTTTTTGACTTTTTGACTCATTTTTTTTCGAAAAACTAACATCAGATTCGGATTCAGCGACTCCCAAAACCTATATATACCCACCACCATCCGTTTTTTCGATGATTTCGATTTTTGGCCAGCTTTTCGGCGTTTGGAACCACTGTGATATCGTTTAGAATTTTTTTATTCGAAAAAATTTACATTTTCAATAAAATCTTTTCAATTATTGTAAAATATTTATATTTTTCAATAAAATATTTTCAATTATTGTAAAATATTTATATTTTTCAATAAAATGTTTTCAATTATTGTAAAATATTTATATTTTTCAGTAAAATCGAAAAATCGATTTATGACTAAGAAAAACAACTTCAACGAGTTACACGTACGTTTCCGCCGGAAAAAATACGAATTTTCGTGATTTTTTTTTGTTTTTTTTTGGGAAACGTGTACAGGTTTCTGAATTGTTTTTTTTTGCATTGAAGAGAACGCTTTGAGGTATCTTTTAATTTTTGTGTTGACAAATATGTATATTTGTAATTGAAAAATAGATTTTCGACTAAAAAAACAACTTTAACAGGTTACACCGAGGTCTCGGCCGGAAAAAGGACGGATTTTTGTGAATTGTTTCGGGGGAAACGTGTGCAGGTTTTTAATTGTTTTTTTTTTCATATTGGAGAGCATGGTTTTAAGTATTTTTAGGAATTTTTTTATCTACAAATATTTACATTTTTAATCGGCAATCGATTTTCGGCTACAAAATAAACAAGTTTAACGGGTTACAGATAGGTCCCGGCCGGAAAAGAGAGGATTTTTTATTTTGGAACGAGTGTACGTTTACAATTTTTTTTTTTTTTTACATCGAAGAGAATCTTTTTACGTATCTTTTAGCATTTTTGTAGTGAACAATATAAATATTTTTTATCGAAAAATCAATTTTCGACTAAAAAAAAAACAACTTCAACGGATTACACTTACGTCTCGGTCAGAAAAAAGAGAAATTTTCTTGTTTTTTTTTGCCCAAACGTGTGCAGGTTTTTGAATTTTTTTTTTTTTTTTTTTTTTACTTTGACGAGTATGGTTTCAAGAATCTTTTAGAATTTTTGTATAAAAAAATCTTTATAAATGTAGCAGATACAAAAGTTGGTGACATTTTATTGCAGCCTGGGTTAGTTGAGTTTAGTTTTGTGCAATTTTGAAAATTACGAAAATGGGACACAGTCGAAAGAATGGATGGATAGAATAGATGGATCGATAAATGGATGGACGGATGCATAGATGAGTGAACGGATACATGAACATCCGCATGTACCTGTTCTTTTATTACCCGAAATATCCGATGATATTTCCAATGCCATGAGATAGTTCTGCACTCCGTGTAACAACTGTAGCTTTTTTCTGTTCAAACTCCCATGTGCACAACTGCCAGTTGAAAAAATACACCTCAACCCGAGAACAAGCTCTTTCAAACGTGTAATCCAAAGGGGAAAAAATGACGTTAAAAAAGATCGTAATTTCTCTTTCGTTGCTTGTTTACATTCGAGAAACCGCCGCAAGTGTGTCTTCTTTTTGCCAATAGTATGCAAGAGTGCAAAATATGCGTGCACGTATCTATATATGTTTGTATGCGAAACTCAGGAGCAATCAGACGTGTTTTACTACTCTGCCTGCGAACGACATTGGATGAAAAGAACCTCGATCTTTCCAGACGACATATAATAGCCGTAACAGGGACCAGAGAACTGCGACGCTGTGTATGAATCATATCGGAGACTCGATGCTATTATCAAACGTACGTGAACTCGTGAGTAATTTCAAACAGTCGAAGATTGTGAAAAAAATGTAATCTTATATGCGATATTATATATATATATATATATATATATATATATATATATATATATATATATATATATATACACACACACACATACATATATATATGAGGTATTCCACGTGAATCGTCAGACTTTTTCCCTGACCCCCGCAAATTCGATTAATTTTTTAAAATCTGATTCCATTGACTCTAAAAGACACCCTGATTTTTTTTTACATTTTTCGCAACGACCCTTAATAAAAAAAAAATGTCCGAAAAAAGGCCCGATTTAAAAATGTAAAAAAATTCCCAAAAATGCGCAATTATATGTAAAAAATGTTCGAGCTATCATCCGCAGTGGAAGTATGATTTTTTTTGTGCTTTCTGAGCAATTAACGTTAAAAAAAAATCCGAAAAATTGACTGCTAACAGTTAAAGGTCCGTGGTTGTGATTTGGTTATTCAAAAATGGTCGAAAATATTCATTGTGGGTATCAAAATATTTAAGTACTCGCCCGAAGTGTGAGGGGTTCTTGAATTTTTCGGATTTTTTTATCGCTAATCGCTCAGAAAGCACAGAAAAAATCATACTTCCATTGCGGGTGATGGCTTGAAATTTTTTACATATAAACGCGCATTTTTGGGATTTTTTGCAGATTTTTAAATCGGGGCGTTTTTTGCGGAGAATTTTTTTTTTTGACTAAGGGTTGGTTCGGAAAATGTTTAAAAAAAATCAGGGTGTCTTTTAGAGTCAATGGAATGAGATTTGAAAAAATTAATCGAATTGGCGGGGGTCAGGGAAAAAGTCCACCGGATTCACGTGGAATACCTCATATATATATATATATATATATATATATATATATATATATATATATATATATATATATATATATATATATGAAGAGAGATTATCTGCGTCTTATCGACGCATTTTCCTATGAACTCGAGCGTTATCGCAGCGGTGCGTGTATCTTCAAAACGATTGATCTGCGGGACCCGTGGGACGAGGTAAAGTTTACAAAGTTGTCAGTTCGATACAAAATTGTTAAAAAAGAGAGAAAAAAAGCGTTGGTGCCTCGAAAGTAGAATAAGAAAAAGAATTTGATCAATCAGGGCTTGCACGTACTGGAAATTTTGGAAAATATCGATTTTTGGTTTTCGACGGTTATTTGAAATATATTGGGAGTACAACTTTGCAGTGACCGTTTTTTTTTTCAAAAGGTTAAGGCTTTATTATAAAAAAGTGGCTACATATTTTTTAATCAAAGTACTGCCCGTCGCTAGCTACGACCTCGGCCCATCTTTCAGGTAGCATTCGAATCCCGCGTCGATAAAAGTCTTGGTCCTTGGAGGCAATCCAGGAATCGACCCAATTTTTGACTTCTTCGTAAGTACCGAAGTGCTGGTCAGCCAAATCGTGTGCCATTGACCGGAACAAGTGATAGTCGGAAGGGGCAATGTCTGGAGAGTACGGCTGGTGGGATAAAACCTCCCATTTCAGCGTGTCCAAGTACTTTTTCACGACATTTGCAACATGGGGTCGGGCATTGTCATGCTGCAGTATCACCTTGCCATGTCTTTCTTTGAATTGTGGCCGTTTCTCTTTGAGTGCCTTACTCAAGCGCATCAACTGACGTCGGTGGAGTTCCCCTGTGATGGTTTCGGATGATTTGAGCAGCTCATAGTTCACAACGCCCAGCTGGTCCCACCAGATACACAGCATCACTTTGGATCCGTGAATATTCGGTTTGGGCGTCGATGACGGAACATGACCAGGCAGACCCCATGATTTTCGGCGTTCAGGATTATCGTAGTAAACCCACTTTTCATCTCCAGTCACAATACGGTGCAAAAATCCCTTCCTTTGTTGTCTTTGGGTTGCGTTCTTGCGTCTTTGGGTTGGGAATTCTCAGCAAATGCTGAGAATTCAGTTCGTACGTTGCCATGTTTAAGTGCCAATAACTTTATAATGCATACACGTATCCGTTAGCTTTTTTAAATTGTTTACATTGGCAGAGGCTGTAGTTTAAAAATGCCACTTTTTTTTTATTGAGCTAGGGCCACTACTTCGGCCGCGGTGGCTCTCTAAGTAAAACGGTCACTGCAAAGTAGTACTCCTAATAACATTTCAAAAATATTCTCCGGCAATATTAAGTCGATCGGGTAAAAATTAAGGACGTTATAGGCGTTTGTACGTAGCTACCGCAAAGCAGCGATCTTTAAACGCGGTTTTTTCAAAACTGCTTTTTCAAAATCGGTAACCACGATAACTCGAAAAACACTGCACCGATCAACTTCGAAATTCACGATTCTTCTTTCACACTATCAAAAAGTGGTGCTTGAACAAAGGAATTTTTTATTAGCGGAGCAAAGTTTTTTTTTTTTATTGTCATCGAAAATAGAGGATTTTTTTCCCACCAAAAATCGCACACTTTCACTTTCGATCGCGGTGAAATGTTCAAAATCAATATTTCATTAAATCCCTTTGCTGATTTCATGCAAAAACTAAATGCTTTCAACTTTTTTCCCGGATCATTTGTTTCCATTACATTTATAAATATCGTTCAATACGAAAAAAATTGTAAAATATACCATACACAATATACCAATCATAGGTAAAATAAAAATCAACCTGCACACGTTTTTCCAGAAAAAATCACGAAACTTCCTCCTTTCTTCCGGCCACGAGCTAGGTGTAACCCGTCTAAAGTAGAATAAGAGAAAGAAATTGATAATGAACGAAAACAAAAAAAAACGGCTTTGTATATTACAGTGGAATTTTTTTTTCGTTCCACTCCGTGCTATTCGCCGTTCTGTTATTCATAACTGAAAAATGTATAAACAAGCCTTAGCAGCGGAGCGAGAGAAATAGACAGAGAGGAAGGTAGACACGCAGAGTCGGTTCACGTGGTGACGGGGTAGGGTAAGGGACGAGGAGCGGAAAGAAATAATGTGTGTGTGAGAGAGAGAGA
>OZ023323.1:34747904-34810879 GCA_964007375.1 Ophion obscuratus
GTTTTCGAAGGGGACCGTCGTAGTCCAGTAAAAGAGACGAGAACCCACCGCTTTTTAGCGTAGAATACGAATTTCCGACCGTAGGTAGATGGCTGCATACCGAAAGTAGCCACGATAAAATGTTGCCCCTCAACTCGCTCCAACCCTAAGAAATAGGGGTTGAAAACGTAAAAATTGACCGTATCACGATAATTAATAGCCCGATGAAAAAAAGTTACGAACAAAAGTTGTTTGGAATAATAAAATACGTATAAAGTTATCCGACGTCCAATCCTCTATCTTTGAAAATAGCGGCACAAAAACACGAGAGCGCCACTGACCCAGACAAGAACGCAGCGATATGTCTACTCCGCTCGCACACGCATCAGCCTGAATTTTCAAATAGTTTTTGTGCGCCTTGAAACCTTTTTTGATCGGGCTATTAATTATTGAGATACGTCGATTTTTAAGTTTTTCAACCCCTACTTCTTAGGGTTGGGGCGAGTTGAGGGCAGTATTTTATTGGGGTTACTTTCAGTATGCCACCATCTACCTTCAGTCGAAAACTCATATTCTACGCTAAAAAGTCCCGGGTATTCGTCTTTTTTACTCTGGACTATCGGTTCAGAGGGACAGTGTCGACTTTTTGTTCCCCTCGACGCGCTCGCGACATTCCACGGTAGCTTTTATTATCAATTTCCACGACATTTTATGGTATTGAATCTTGCATTGCTGGAACGCAATGAAAATTGTTACTTTTCAATCACTCGATTATCTTTTGACAAATCTTCGAGTCGCTTATTGCGAGATCAAGAATTTTAATCCACGAGAAGGGATTTTGTCATATAATGATAATGAAGAAATGAAGATATAAAAAAGCATTTTCGTTGCTTTCCAATGAGAGTTTGATTTTTTTTAATTATTGTAATTTTTTCATTTTCATTACCATCTATAATGTTTTTTCTAGATTAAGATCGTCGATCTCTCATGGGGATAAAAAAAACGCGAGCAATAGGTGAAAAATTAACTTTCGTTGCATTCCAACCATGCAAATTTCAACATTGCACTCTTCAATATAAATACATACATATATGCGCCTATACATCCCGTTTTTCACGTTGTTTAGTTTGCAAAGTCTGAGAGTCTGTCACACAGTGACACGCTCTACCGTCACCGGCCTCGCCATATTATTTCGAAAGTTTTCGGGAAGACCGAGAATTAGGCCAGTGTCGGGAGCTTTATAGTCGTAAAAGCACACCATCGCGTTGTGTCATTCGACGAGTATGCAGTAACGAGAGCAAAGCAGCATTAGGGAGAGGGAGAGATAAACTTGGCTGACGTATACAGCTGGAGCGAAGAATTTGCCGCACCGACGACGAGCACCAGGGGAAACTTTATTGTCGGCTCTCAGGTCGTTACTCCTGATTTGCTTTTGTTATTATAATTGGGAATAATCGATGCCACTCTTGTCGCTTCTAACAACGTACTCTGTCTCTCTCTCTCTCTCTCTCTCTCTCTCTCTCTCTCTCTCTCTCTCTCTCTCTCTCTCTCTCTTGCCCTCTTCTACCTACATTTAATATTATATAGGCGTATACATTAACGGAGCAATATTATTCCCTACGTATCGTGTTTTTCTCCACCCCCCCCTCCGCCTATTTCTCTCGTTTCTCTCTGCAGCTACTTCGTCTTCCCAATTGTGCGAAATTTTGTTCCCTCTTGCTGCACGTATATATATATATATATATATATATATATATATATATATATATATATATATATATATGTATATATATATATGTATGTATGTATATATGCATGTGTATATATATAAATTATGTGTAGTAATGGCGAAATGGATCTGCCAGATTTTGGGCCCTCCAAAGCGCTATATCAACGTGTTTGGATGATAGCAACGTTAATTAATGCTAATTACTGTAACGAATGCAGGCTTGGGGATATATTAGGTTTTCGAGTCGAGCAACTGTTTTGGAGTTTGTCGATGGAAATATGTCGTTGAAGTTTGCATCGTTGTGATGTAACGAAATTATTATTTTTTTTTCTATTGCCCAATTTATTTATTTTTTTTTGACACATTGAGGCTATAAATATGAATGAAATATTTTCGACGATCCTTATTAAGGAACCATAACCTAAAAGTGCAAAAAAAGAGTTTACATAGTAATAAAAATAATGAAATGAAAAAATAAAAAATAATTTTCGTTGCATTCCTGTGATGCAAACTTCAACACCATGTGGAAATGACAAAAGATACATAATACAATGTCCTTTAGGATTTGAGAACGAAAATGGCAAAAATCTGGTTAGTTGCCCTTTAAAATGCTCTTTAAAGAGACATTCGATCGTCCCGTGCATCTTTTGTATAGCTATTTATATGAGAGGAAGGGGTAGGTGGAAATGCTATCGAAGTTTGCATCGTTGGAACGCAACGAAAGTTCTTTTTTTGCTCACTTTATCGCCATTTTTATTCTTAACGTAAATGGGTTTTCGATATATTTACGTTGTAGCTCTCTAATGAGAATATAAAAGAAAAGTTCACCGAAGCTGTGATGTGCCAAAGGGAAATTTGCAATTGGAAGAGAACAAAATTTCGTTGCATTTCAGCGATGCGAACTTTAATATCGCAGTTTGAAGCCGATATGTTTATGTGATATTTGGCCTTCGGAAGATTCTGCTACTTTGGGATCGTCCTTGGATTTTTCTTTCTGATGAAACGTTCATTTTGGATGATATTGGAGTTTGCCAATTTTTCTCTGGCAAGTCAGAACTCGGGATTTTTTTTTTTAGAGCCTCGCTGGAGAACTACAAGCTGAATCTGTTAAAAAGTATTTTGGATGACGAGAAAAATCGAGAAAGAGGAAATAAAAATTAATTTCCGATGCATAACAACGTTGCCACGTGACGTTGAAGTTTGCAATGCAACGAAAATTAATTCTTTTCAATTACTTAAAATATTTTTTGCCAATTTTGACTGTGGAAAACACTCGAACGTTGCTACACACTCTTGGTAGAAATTTACGATGTCAATTTGCAATAAAAGGCGGCGAATAATTATTTCGAAAATAGAAATACACGACATTTTTTTTTTATTGAACATTGCAGTTTGCATCGTTCCAATGCAATAAAGAAAAAATATTTTTCAATGTCTTTAATTGTTTTTGGTAGATTCTGTGTACAAAGTCTATCAATAAGCTCTTCGATAATTTTTCAAGATACTTATTCGGTGATACACAATATAAATTTACAACGAATGATTTTGTACAATAACAAAAATGAGGAACCAATTAAGGGAGACTTTGTCCTTGGAGTGCCATATTTCAGGTGTTTACATTTTAGTTTTTTAAAAGGAAACGAGTAAAGCTTTTTGATTGTGGTTTTTTTCTTGCTTTTATTCATGATATACAGAACGTTAAAAAAATTTTTTTTGAAAAAAAAACCAAAATGGCGGCCTTTGCAGCTCCGCGAAAACAGGTCCTCAAATCGCGGGAGGTAAACGGCTGACATCACTGCCTCCTCTTTGTTGATCTGAAACACGAATTCAAAGCATATTATCAATCTGTGACCCTTTGGTCATGGAATGACGGATGGGTTTTTCGTTTGGTAGAAATTTCGGAAAATGGCGGCAATTTAAGAAAAAATCGAATTTTCGCGTTTTTTTTTCGCATAAGAAGATAAATAATAAATACAAAAATGTATCTATCGAAAAAACGATCCGTCATTCCGTGAAGACATATTTTCTGTGTATGCTCTCCAAATTTCAGGTCGATATGTTAATTACAGCGGTCAGGAGAATGTCAGCCATTTTTAAAAACGTGTTTTCGAGAAAAACGCGTTTAAAGTTTTGTAATGTGTTTACACAAATGTGTTTATAATTACCGCTAATCGGCAATGCCTGGTCCATAGAGGCATCCCTCCTCTTCTTCTAGCTGCTCACGTTGAGCCGCTAACATCTCCCGCTGGGCACAAAGGACAAAGTCTCCGTTAAAAAAAGAAAACAACTTTGGTCACATCTCAACTATGCAAACTTCATGAAAAACCTTCGGATAATGATTTTAAAAAAACAGAGTTACACAAAATAATTTGCATGGTTGGGATGCAACGAAAATTAATATTTCTCTGTTACTTCAATTGTTTTTTTGGTAGATTCTATCTACCAACTCTGCTAACAATTGTCTCAACCATTTTTCAAGATACTCATTTACCAATCCGCAACATGAATTTACAATAAATGATTTTGTACAATGACAAAATGAGACAACGAGAATAAAAAAAAAGCACTTTCTTTGCATTCCAACGATGCAAACCCCAACGCCATATGAAAAATAATGAATCGTTGCATTCCAACGATGCCAACTTCAGCGTGTTGCAAACTTCAAAGCCTGATTCTTCAGGACGTCGTGAAATTACTTTCTTTAAAATATAAATATTCTTGAATTTATCGGAGGGTGTTTTTGGGGGATGTTGGTACTAAAGATACCACACAGACCTGTCGGGACCGCGGCACGATATAATAACGAGAAGAATGAAACTGGTGAACAACCGAAGTCGCGAAGATTACGACAACGACGACGACGACGAGCGGGCTGTGTACGCTGCCTGTTACGGCCGTGTGCTCCGCTACGGGCCACACGACTGGGCTCTAGCCCCATTGCTCCAGTTAACACGGCCAAGCACTTATCGGAAATTATCAGCGAGACGTAACTCCCATTACGAGGCGAACTGCGGCTCGTTAAGGTTCCTCTACCTGCTTCTCGTGGCTTCGTCCCATAAACGTCGTTTCCTCCTGCTCTCTCTCTCTCTCTCTCTCTCTCTTTTGCTCTCTCCCTCTTTGGCTCTGGGTCTGTGGCACTTTGGCGCGTTAGCCACGGATTTGTAGCTAGGATTAAATAGCTAGTCTACCGTATGCTGCATATACACACGTATATCAACATTGGTGGAGGCCTTGCATGTATGCCTATGTTTACACACACACACACACACACACACACACACACACACACACACACACACACACACACACACACACACACACACACACACACACACACACACACACACACACACACACACACACACATCCATATATATATATATATATATATGCGTTTGTATATAAATATATGGATATATATATATAGATACTCCCACAAGCCAACAACTGTCGACCTCGAAGTAATTCCGATGGACGCTTGCAAATCTGCTGGCCATTTTACTTCGTTACATACAGGGTGAGGCACTAACTGTTGCCACCTTGAATATCTCCGTAATTATCGACGTGACAAAAAAATGTTTGAAACAAAAGTTGTACCGTGCGAGAGGGGTGATCAAATGCGACCATTTTTGTTTATCTCAGTGGAGGCGCTGTCGCACAGTAAAGGTCACCTCCACTTTTTTAAACGGGCCGGTACATTTTTTTTTTCAACTATCTTGCAGAGCATCGAAAAATGCGTGAAAAACATTTAGGGGTCAAAGTCGTTCAAGGTCATTTAAGATAAAAAAAGTGGCACGAACTTAATTTTTATGTGAAATTACCCTTATTCGCAGTAGATGTTCAAAGTGATTGCCATTGGAATCAATGCGGTATTGCAATCTCATCGCGAATTTCTTGTCACTTTGGCACTTATCGCCGAAGTCTTGACATTGTCTTGTCATGCGAACAACGGCGCCAAACCTGCAATGTGCACGGAACATTGCACAATGTTTCGCCCAAACGAACCCAAGATAACGATAGTAAGAATGGCGAGACTAGTATTAAGGCGTTACCCTCACTTGTAGCGCGAAAAAAGGCCTTTTTCATGAATTTTTTTTAAAGAAAACTACAAAACTTTTTTAATCGATCAATATACCATCTTAAAGAACACATCTTGAAGAACTTTCAGTAATTTTTTTTATTGACAAATATTACATTGTTTAGTGGCAAACGGCCGTCAATGAAATAATGTTTTTATATACACGCTTTGCGGTGACCAACATTGCGGCGAAGTGGATCATCTGAAAAAAAAAAATGCGGATGGATTTAGTCAAATATAAGTGTAAACTAGTTTTTAATCGAAGGATTTTAAAAAATATCCATTTTTCACAAAATGGCGGACAGTCAAAGTTAATGGTTCGATTTTAACGAAAAAAACGGCCGTTTTTGGCTATAAAACGACCATTTTTTTTTTTCGAAAAAAAAAATCGAATGATTAAAGACTACATTTTTATGTATTAAATAAGCCTGCAAAATTTCAAGAAGATCGGTTCATTAGTGTTCGAGTAATCTTGGTCACCGACTTCAGAAATGCCATTTTGAGAAAAACGCGTTTAAAGTTTCAATTTCCGGTCGTTTACACAACGAGTTTTTTGTGCAGTTTTCGATGCTCTACAGGATAGTTGAAAAAAAAAATGTACCGTCCCATTTAAAAAAGTGGAGGTGACCTTTACTGTGCGAGAGCGCCACCAATGAGATAAAAAAATGGTCGCATTTGATGACCCCTTTGGTACGGTACAACTTTTGTTTCAAACATTTTTTTCTGATGACGATAATTACAGAGATATTCAAGGTGGCAACAGTTAGTGCCTCACCCTGTATATATATCAGAGTGGCATAAATTTGAGCTCTTTTTTTTCCTTTTTCTCACCATCCAATTAACTTCTTTAAAGAGAAAAAAAAGTGTCACGAAATCTGCGAGCGGTCGACAAATATTGGGAGGTCGCTCAAGTCTCCGAAAAATTCTAATTTTCATTAAAAAATCGATTTTTTTTTTCGTTTACTTCTCACCCATGAATTTTACGCTTAATCATTTTTACATTGACCTCGCGGCAGCTCCAGCCGGTCAATGAATATTTAGTGGTCGCTCCAGAGCTTCGAAATTTCCAATTCTCGCCAATTTTTTTTACTCTCCTCACTCATAAATTTGATGCTTTGTAAAATTTTCAAAACAATTAATCGTTTTTCTTTAAATACAGATTTTTCAAAGTTACCTCACACTACTAACCCAAGAATTATAATCTTTGTCTTCATGAAATAATTCTTCGAAGCTCTTGTCCGTAAACAAAATTACAGGTCTCTCGTTTTATCGGCTTAGAAGTGTGAGGCAAATTTAAACAATACCTTTCGCGAGCTTAATTCAAAAATTATAAAGATTAAAAATTGAATGCATTTTTCTCATGCACTTGAAGTTTCCATTGTTTGCATCGTATTAATTTTATTAATTATTATTAACAATTATTCATTTGCTTTCTCGAATTTCTTTCGTCAGATTTAAGCTACAGAAATTGGTAAAACATTTTTAATTGGCGAGATACAATTACGATATGCAGAGAAACGATTTTGTATAATAATACGAATGAAAAAATGCCCAGGTAAAAATCAAAATTCCGTTGTCGCCGCAATTCCGCATGCCGACGATGCAAACTTCAACATAATTTGTTCTAAAAAAGAAAACAATTGCAACATCTGCATCGAAAGGAAAAAAGGTGTAAAACTCAATCGACGTGAGTGAAAATTAAAATAATAAAGAATCACTTGCCGCAAAGTGAGCACAAGCTGTAAAGAAAAGCCTCGTATGCGGAGATTCCCTCGTTTAGTTTGGCTCGCGCAGGTGGATGATAGTTGCACCGTGAACGGATGAGATTCGGGCCTCGTGGAGAGCAGGTGCCTCAATTATTGAGTCAAATAACGGTGGGAAAGCGCATACCGTGGGACTGTGGGGAAGTCAAAGTCTCTCTCTCTCTCTCTCTCTCTCTCTCTCTCTCTTTCTCTCTCTCTCTCTCTCTCTCACTCACTCACTCACTCACTCACTCACTCACTCACTCACTCACTCACTCACTCACTCACTCTCACACTCACTCACTCTCACTCACTCACTCTCACTCACTCACTCACTCTCACTCACTCACTCTCACTCACTCACTCTCACTCACTCACTCACTCACTCACTCTCACTCACTCACTCTCACTCACTCACTCTCACTCACTCACTCTCACTCACTCACTCTCACTCACTCACTCACTAACTCTCACTCACTCACTAACTCTCACTCACTCACTCTCACTCACTCACTCTCACTCACTCACTCTCACTCACTCACTCTCACTCACTCACTCTCACTCACTCACTCTCACTCACTCACTCTCACTCACTCACTCTCACTCACTCACTCTCACTCACTCACTCACTCTCACTCACTCACTCTCACTCACTCACTCTCACTCACTCACTCTCACTCACTCACTCTCACTCACTCACTCTCACTCACTCACTCTCACTCGCTCTCACTCACTCACTCTCACTCACTCACTCACTCTCACTCACTCACTCTCACTCACTCACTCTCACTCACTCACTCTCACTCACTCACTCTCACTCACTCACTCTCACTCACTCACTCACTTACTCACTCACTCACTCTCACTCACTCACTCTCACTCACTCACTCACTCACTCACTCACTCACTCTCACTCACTCACTCTCACTCACTCACTCTCACTCACTCTCACTCACTCACTCTCACTCACTCACTCTCACTCACTCACTCTCACTCACTCACTCTCACTCACTCACTCTCACTCACTCACTCTCACTCACTCACTCTCACTCACTCACTCTCACTCACTCACTCTCACTCACTCGCTCTCACTCACTCACTCTCACTCACTCACTCTCACTCACTCACTCTCACTCACTCACTCTCACTCACTCACTCTCACTCACTCACTCTCACTCACTCACTCTCACTCACTCACTCTCACTCACTCACTCTCACTCACTCACTCTCACTCACTCTCACTCACTCACTCTCACTCACTCACTCTCACTCACTCACTCTCACTCACTCACTCTCACTCACTCACTCTCACTCACTCACTCTCACTCACTCACTCTCACTCACTCACTCTCACTCACTCACTCTCACTCACTCACTCTCACTCACTCACTCTCACTCACTCACTCTCACTCACTCACTCACTGTCACTCACTCACTCTCACTCACTCACTCTCACTCACTCACTCTCACTCACTCACTCTCACTCACTCACTCTCACTCACTCACTCACTCACTCACTCACTCTCACTCACTCACTCACACTCACTCACTCACTCTCACTCACTCACTCACTCACTCACTCACTCACTCACTCACTCACTCTCACTCACTCACTCACTCTCACTCACTCACTCTCACTCACTCACTCTCACTCACTCACTCTCACTCACTCACTCTCACTCACTCACTCACTCTCTCTTTCTCTCTCTTCTCGAAACTGCTGGACAAACTATGAGTGTCTCAAACCAAGTCCGAATTTGCCAATAAAAGCTCGGCGAGCGGGCATGGGCGATAGCGAATGAGCGGAAAGCAGGACAAAGAGATCACTGTCGTACACAAGTTTTAGTCAGTGACCCGTGTAACATACAAGAGTCGAGAAAGTGGCGAGGGTCGTCAGGATGAGGGAGCCAAAGGAGCAAGAGAGAGAGAGAGAAAGAGAGAAAGAAATTGTGCCCCACGATACCGAGACGTCATGGTAGACGAAACACGAAGAAACGACAGCCCCGTGAGGAATCAACCTCACAGAGTTCCCATTTTGGATCGAAAATTAACATGTCATTGGTGCATTCTATCATTTTTTTGGTTTTTTTTTTCGTCGCGATCTAGTGTACATCGACGGTGACAGATTTGACGGATGACGAAAAAGTGCAGTGTGACAGTACAATTTTTCGTAACTCTTACTGCTGCGCTGACGGTAATAGAATGATGGTGAATTTTGCACCGTTGGGATGCAACGATTTTTTTTTTTTCGTTTCATTTTTTGTAAGAATGATTTTTTATTTCCTGAGTAACTGCGTGAATCAGAGGAAAAACATTGAGTAATTAAAAAGAAAACATTTTTGTTGCATTTCATTGATGAAAAGTTGAGCTCTGTGTAAAGGAACCGTTGCTACCCACACGGAAATAAAGTATATGTAAAAATATATTTTTCGATATATTCAAAATGGATGTAAAATATATTTCCGATATATATTATCCATCTTAGATATGGATTAGATATATGCTATATACACGGGAAATGCATTAAAAATATATTCGCGATATCAAAGTTTTCGGCCAAAATAGATCTTCAGAATGTATATAAAAATATATGTGTTGGATAAGCGGTTACGTATACTCGAACTATATTGAAAATATACTTACAATGTACTCAAATTACCCTAAAAATATACTACAAATGTATTTTAACTGTATTCGACTTATATTTGAAATATACTTTAAATGTATTTAAACTACATCTAAAATTTACACGACACATGTTCATACTCCGTTTCAAATATACTTGAAATATGTTCATACTACATTTCAAATATTATTGAAATATATTCAACGTGTATTTAAGATATACTTGAAATAAATTTAAACTATACTTGAAATATTCTTAAAAATTTTGTTATGACGTTATTTACATCATTGCACCCTTTTACGATATTTTTCCTTGTCATTAATTACGATTATGGTGTTTGCGGTTCAAATATATTAATGGTTCAAGTTTAAATTATATTATCAGACGCTTACACGCCCTAAGGTGGTTTCGAACTTTTTTACTAGGTTTTACTCTTACCCAAAAATATAATTGGCATATCCAACTTTTCGAACCAATTGTATTTAATACATGTTTTATATATTTTTCGATATATTTTTGATATATTTTATTTTCATGTGGGTATATATGTTTATAATCGCCGAGACTAATATTATTATTATTGTTTCGGCGATCGCGACGCGAGGCTGTTGGTAACAGGACGAACTGAAGTTGATGAGTATTGGAGAAGGAAAGAGGGAGAAAGAGATTGGAAAGGAAAAGGACACAACATCCATCCACGTGTCTGGAGAGAGACAGTGGGTAACGGCAACACCAAAGACATGAGTCTAAAATATGACAGATGAGTCAAATATACCACGAGATTGAAGGTTGCATCGAATGCAATGAACATTATCGTTTTTCAATTGCTCTAATTTGTCCTGGCAAATCTTCGTTACGAAAATCGCCCGAACCATTTTTAAGTCACTTGTTTAGGGATCAAGAATTTAAATCTGCAGAAAAAAGATTTTGTCAAGTAATAATGAGTGATGCAATTTTTTCTCTCACTTTCGCAAATATTTTTGAGCTGATTTCAGCTACCAAAATGCCTCGACCATTTTTTCAAATAGTTTTCCAGAGATCTGCGAGACTTTTACCGAAGTGAAATTCCAGCATATAGTAGGGCATGATCTGACCTATCGACAGTTGCAGGATTATCCATTCATAACAAGACTGTATACATATGATGAAACAGAGATGAAGGGAGACTTTGTCCTTGGAGTGCCATATTTCAGGTGTTTACATTTTATTTTTTTAAAAGGAAACGAATATAGCTTTTTGAGTGCGGTTTTTTTCTTGCTTTTATTCATGATATACAGAACGTTAAAAAAATTTTTTTTTGAAAAAAAAAACCAAAATGGCGGCCGTTGCATCTCCGCGAAAACAGGTCCTCAAATCGCGGGAGGTAAACGGCTGACATCACTGCCCCCTCTTTGTTGATCTGAAACACAAATTCAAAGCATATTATCAATCTGTGACCCTTTGGTCATGGAATGACGGATGGGTTTTTCGTTTACTACAAATTTCGGAAAATGGCGGCAATTAAAAAAAAATCGAATTTTCGCGTTTTTTTTCGCATAAAAAGATAAATAATAAATGCAAAAATGTATCTATCGAAAAAACGATCCGTCATTCCGTGAAGACGTATTTTCTGAGTATGCTCTCCAAATTTCAGGTCGATATGTTAATTACAGCGGTCGGGAGAATGTCAGCCATTTAAAAAAAAACGTGTTTTCGAGAAAAACGCGTTTAAAGTTTTTCAATTTGTTTACACAAATGCGTTTATAATTACCGCTAATCGGCAATGCCTGGTCCGTAGAGACATCCCTCCTCTTCTTCTAGCTGCTCATGTTGAGCCGCTACCATCTTCCGCTAAATTTCAAGGACAAAGTCTCCGTTAACGGCGGGGTAAAGTTAATTCAGCGAAAAAAAGGCATGTTTTTAAGATTTTTTTTTATCGTAACGAATAGTGTTCGTTTATTGAAAAATTTACATATAATAAAGTAACATTTGAACAACATTCTCCTAAATTTGCATTGCAAAATATTCAAAATTGAGCGAGTGAAAATTAAACCCCGGAGGCGCCTCGAAAAAAAGTTGGTTTGCGGTGTGCACCATAACTCGCAGCAGAATCATCTGAAACAAAAAAATCAAAATGCATTTGTTAAAGGAGATGTTTCTCGAGGTAATGACGGGAGGATTTTTTTTTTTTTTCGATTTTTCGATTTTTCGTAGCACTTGGGAGCCAAAAACCCGATTTTCGCTAAAAAAAATCGGCTAATTTGTTGTTGAAAAATTAGTAATTATTAAGAAAAACAAAAAAGCTCTCGACAATACCTGGTGAATTATGTGAAGAAGTATGGTGCAAAATTTCAAAGCGATTGGTCCAGTAGATTTTGAGTTATCGTGCACACGGACTTCAAATATGACAAGCCTCAGAAAAACGGTTTGAAAAACGCAGAAGAGTTTGGTCGGCATGGAGCAATAGACGCTCAAATACTCGTAACTTCGTCAATTTTACTCCGATCGACTTGAAATTTTAACACAATATTCTTGATATATTATGCATTCATTTAACATTTTTTTTTTAAAATGAAGAAAAAAAAGTTTAAATACTTTACCCCGCCCTTTAGGGAGTATAATCGTCCAAAAGTGAGAAAGTGAGAAAGAGAGCATCGAAAAGAGTCGAGTATCAGCAGCAAAGGGAACCGAAACGGACCAACTACGATGCTCGTTTTGCCTGTCGGACTTTTCCGCAACCGCTGGAAATAGTCGAGTTGCGCTCGAGTTGCCGAGCACAGCCTCTGATGCGCCCGCACACGTGGGAATTCCACGTGTAAAACTTCCGTTTCTCATCCTTTTTCCTTCCCCCCTCCCCCCGCCCCCCGTCGTTATACACCATCAAGCATCTCATATTTTACCGTAACGAGTTTCGGGTGGAGCTCAGCGACGCTCAGCAAAGCACACGGACGTTGTACACCCGCGCGAGTCGTGGCAGCGAAATATAGGCGCCCTAAAATTAAGACGCGAATGGTCGAGGGGTAGGGCTTTTCGATACGCAGGCACACATATGAGCCCGGGGGACGAGCGAACAAAGAGCGAAGAAACGATAGCGCCGAGCTCAGCGCGAAGCTCAGCCCCGCGTATACGAGCTGTCCACGCGCATGTCCTCCCTCGTATCGTCTCCTTCCGTCTCTTCCCGCCTTTTAACTTTCATCAACACCACATATCTCTCCTTTGCCGACCTCTTTGCCGTACTCCTCATAACGATAGCTAAAAATATACTCTCCTTAGCGCCAAATGCTGCTCGTCCCGCTTATGGACATGACGTAGCTGCACGATAATTCGACGATCGCCCTCTCGTGAATTCGCGTGCGTATGTGCGCACGTGTGCGTATACAGGGTGAACCGAAAAATGACACGGAAATTAATACTTTTTAATTGGACAATTTCTTCTTAAGGGGTCTTCTCACTTTACGGGCTAAGGCTATTTTCATAAATTTTTTTTAATAGGTTTATATTATAGATATTGATATAAAAGTTGTTGCACTTAATTAATACAGTTTTGAAATGCATCACAATTATTTTTTACGTATTTATGTAACCCGAACGAACTTTAAACGCGTTTTTCTCGAAACAACGTTTTTCGACGGCTTGTCGATAAAATCTTCGAAACTACTGAATCGATCCTTATGAAATTTTAACGACATACTCTTACAACTATAGTTATAGCTCATAGCAAGGATTTTTTAAATTTTGATATTTACCTTTTTGCCAAAAAGGTGAAAAAACGGGTTTTTTTTGTTTTTTCGAAAAATATCCGCCATTTTGTTATTGTTGCATTTGTGAAAAATTGTGTGATATGCGCTATAGTGATTAAGGGCGGGGTAAAGTATTAAAATTTTTTTTTCATTTTTTTTAAATTTTTTCAATGAATGCATAATATATCAAGAATATTGTGTTAAAATTTCAAGTCGATCGGAGTAAAATTGACGAAGTTATGAGTATTTGAGCGTCTGTTGCTCCATGCCGTTCTCTTCTCTTCTGCGTTTTTCAAACTGTTTTTCTGAGACTTGTCATATTTGAAGTCCGTGTGCACGATAACTCAAAATCCACTGGACCAATCGCGTTGAAATTTTGCACAGTACTTCTTCACGTAATTCACCAGGTATTGTCGAGAGCTTTTTTGTTTTTTTTTTAAATAATTACTAATTTTTCAACAACAAATTAGCCGATTTTTTTAGCGAAAATCGGTTTTTTGGCTCCCAAGTGCTACGAAAAATCGAAAAATCAAAAAAAAAATCCTCCCGTCATTACCTCGAGAAACAACTCCTTTAACAAATGCATTTTGATTTTTTTGTTTTAAATGATTCTGTTGCGAGTTATGGTGCACACCGCAAACCAACTTTTTTTCGAGGCGCCTCCGGGGTTTAATTTTCACTCGCTCAATTTTGGATATTTTGCAATGCAAATTTAGGAGAATGTTGTTCAAATGTTACTTTATTATATGTAAATTTTTCAATAAACGTTCATAGAAACGTTTGATTTTTTTTTTGTTTCGCATTTTGCATCTCCGAGATTTCATCAACAGCGCAGACCAACAACTTTTTTAGGACATTTTTTTAACTACCATTTTTGTCTATAAATAGTGACTTGAATAAATCATTTTTTTTTCAAATTTATTTCAAAAGTATATTTACTAAGTATACCAACTTTTATATCAATATCTATAATATAAACCTATCAAAAAATTCACGGAAATAGCTTTTTTTTAGCGTCTAAAGTGAAAATACTCCTTAATTGGGATCCGAAAAACGCTCGAACATTCCTACGTATTGATATGAGAGATATAAGGCTTCAATTTGAAAAATTGAAAAGCTTTGGATAATGATAGAAGTGAAGAAATAAAAAAAAATTCTTCGCATTCCAACGACACGAGCTGCAATGTCGTGAAAAATATCATGGAACATACATGGGGGTAAATTTTGCATCGTTGAAATGCAACGAAAGTTTTTTTTTCCATTCACCTTGATTATTCAGAATCATATTTTGCAGGCTTAGGTTGTTAATCGATAAATGAGAATCCGAAAAAATGTTTGCGTAATTTTCGTAGCTCAAATTTGTCAAAAGAAATTGGGGGAAGGGGGGGTTAATATTCATTCTAATGACGTTCAAGTTTGCATCGTTGCAATGGAGTGATTTTTTTTATTGGCCTCTTTTCAGATTTCAGCGGAAACAACGCAAACATATTTTTAGCATCCTTATTTAGCTATTTACAATCCAAATCTGGAAAATATATTTTGGGATAAAAATAAAAGTAAAAAAATTGAAAATAATTTTCGTTGCATTTCAACGATACAAACTTCACCTCCTGTTCTATGATAGTTTTCACGGCGATGCAGTTTGCATCGTTGGAATGCAACGACATTTTTTTTTTTTAATTTCATTATTCTTATCTTTGTCCAAAGCTTTTTTTTGCACACTGAAGTCGTAAATATCTAATAATAACGCGTAGAGACTTACGAGCGTTTTTCGGAGCGTGAATCGACAAAAAGTGGAGTAATTAAAAAGTATTGATTTTCGTCGCATTCCAATGATGAAAACTTCATTCGATTATTTGTCAGTTTTCGAGAATAAGCATTTCTCAATTTTTCTCTCTCGCGTATGCACTCTCCTCGCAATTTTTTCCCCTTGTGTTATCGTCATGAAGTGCACTATCAGGCACTAAATAAATGACCAATTTAACGCTACCGTAAATGGCTAGGTTTTCAATGCCAAGTCAAAAAAATGAGTATAAGAGGATCAGTCACTTGAGTTGATAAAAAAAATACTTATACCAGTAAAAATACTTATACCAATACTTATGCAGTGCCGTGATTTTTTCATAAAATTCACGCCACATTTTATCACATGTTTCCGCGAACTTCAAAACTCCATAACTTTTTGTGGGAAGGTGGAATTCAGCTTCCCCAGACTGGGTATCATCACATTTATAATCCAATCAATGAGAGACTGGGTATCATCATTTATAATCCAATCAATGAGAAAATGACAAAAAAAATTATTTAACTTCACATTTCGGAAAAGTGACTAAAGTAATAAATAATTACCCCAGCAAACATACTTATACCAGTAAAAAATACTTATACCAGTAAAAATACTTATACAAGTAAAAATACTTATTTTATTCCCATAACCTAATTTCTTCTACCGCACTTCGGTTATGAAAAATTGCGAAAATATTTTTAAAAATTCGTATCTGAAATCCATATCCAGCACCTACAAAAAAAGATTTTGGATAGTGGTGAAAATAAAGAAATGAAAGAATAAAAACAATTCGTTGCATTCCAACTATGCAAACTTCAGCGCCATCTAAATGACTCGCAATAGCTTCAAAAAACTTTCGAGTACATTACATAAATAAAAATAAAAATAAATAAATAATCCTCGCTACAGGGAACCTTGAAAAAAGATTTTTTTTCCCTCAAAAACAAAAAAAAAAATCCGTAGAACATTTGAATAGCTATTTGATACGAGGCATCTGGATTTTCCTTTCGGGCCACCCTCTATACGCATGAGTGTTACACGCGGGCACGTGCGGCTCCGAGACCACAAAAATTCGCCAAGAATGAGATCACGGTTTCCGAGACATTTTTTTGTTTCTTCTTTCTTTTATTCATCGCCGCGACGCATAACGTCTCGGCGACGATGAATTGCCCGGAGAATCGTCAAATGTACTCAAGTTTTTCGGTTCCAGTGAAAAGCAAAGGGGAAGAAAAAAAACACACACGCGAAGAAAGACGAAGGAAAAAAAAAGCCAAGGGAAGAGAAAAGTACAGGGGAAAAAGGCATATTAGGGAGTTGTCACGCTCGAGCGTTCACATTTATGGACATTTTCATCGCGCTTCTTCATATACTATGTATTCCAATATATATCTTTTTTTTGTTCGTCTCTCGGTGTATGGCGCGGGAGAGACTGCGAATCGGCCTTCTCTCGAAGCTCGACGAAGCACGAACAGACAACGACAGAGAAATCGATAGTTCGAATCCTCCTCGCGAAACTCCCCTCTTACCACCGGTCCTCTCGTCCTCCCTTGGCTACCCTCTTACTGTCTAGCTGAGTTTCTTGCAATCGCTCGTCGAACGCCTCTCTCTGTCTCTCTCTCTCTCTCTGCACCCTTTACTCTTACCCTTTTCCGATCTTGCGCTTGCCTGTACCTCGCCATCGCTATTGCACATCGTCTCGCACTTTCCCCAATTCAAGATTCTCCGATGTTTCCATACTGCGCGTTTTTCTTGTTTTTTCCCTCTCTCTTCAGTTTCCGAACTCTCGTTCTGGTCCATCCGTACCGGAACTATACCTAACCAAAGGCTTTCGGAGCCATTTTTTTTATCCATATGCGCACGCATATATATATATATATATATATATATATATATATATATATATATATATTAGGGTGTGCGGAAAAAAATCGATACTTTTTTTTCGGTTGCATCCACCAAAAAAAGGTGAATTAAGGTAAAAAAAGAAGAATCCTCGAAGGAGAGCTCAAAAAAAAATTATTTCGAACGGCGCATTGCATTTGAATACTTTCCATAAGAATAACACAGGAAAATATTGGCACTTCTGAACGTCGTAGTAAAACTGTTCAGAAAAAAATCTCACAAAAATGTCATTAAGATATTCTGATACAGAATTGAATTCCCTACAGAAAAAGTTCTTACGAACAATTAGCTTAGAACAACCGTTCAAGTGGTATCGCTGTCTGAAATTAAATTTTTTATTTAAGCGACGTGCGCGCCATGGCACACGCTGCAAGTGATTTTGCACTCGTAGTGCAAAATCACAAGCTTCACACTAAGGCCACGAACGGGAAACCGCTACATTTTCCCCTCGTTTTGGCCTCGAATCAAGATCTGTCACTGCTACAAAATTTCATTCGTTATTGCAAAGTGAATCCTGTAGTAGGGGAGGCTGCCTCGAAAAAATTAGCTAGTCACTTGTGGTACTTTAACGAGAAAATTGTTGCTTTGTCGTTTTTTGATAATGCTGTGCCGATAAGTGTGAAAGCAAAAATGGGACAAGCTCTGCAATCTCGAGAAAAATCCAAAAATCCTTCCGAGTGAGTACTTGTTAAAAAAAAAATGATTGGGAAATGGTGCTGAAAAAAGACATAAGCGATTTCGTCACTCAAGAATCCTTATTTCTTTTCCAGCAATTCAATTTACCTCATGATTTTTTGAGAGTAAATATTGAATTATGGCCGGAAAATGCCATTTATTTAAGTTGCTTAGATTTTTTTTAACCAAAAGTCGTTAATAACATAGCCGAACGTCGTGTCACTTTGATAGAAGCATATAACGGTTCATTAACAAAAAACGAAGAGCAGCTACAATATTTATTGGGCGTAGTGCAAAATCATCGACAGAAATACCCTAATTGCAACAAACAGACTCTTAAGAAAAGGAACGATGATTATCAAGCATTATAATGTAAAAACAAATTATTTTATCTTATTAAACCAAATTAATTGAATAAAACTTTTCGAAACACGATCAATGGTGGACGTCGTTTCTTTTATATTTCTTGTTGTACTTGATTCTTTTTTGTATCAGAGAAATATTTTGAGAACGATTCCATGCAAATTGTATGTTAGAGCAGAACATTCTCTACAAAAAAAACCTCAAAAAGTTTTTTCGTAAAGCGAAAAATTCGATTTTTACAGCCTTTTGAATTATTTTTTTTTCTATTAATTCAATTTCAGACAGCGATTCCACTTAAACGATTGTTCTGAGCTAATTTTTCGTAAAAACTTTTTTGTTGGAAATTCGTTTCTCCATGAGAATATGTTAATGACATCTTTGTGTGATTTTTTCCTGACGAGTTGCACTACCACATTCAGAAATCCCAATATTTTCCTGGGTTATTCTTATGGAAAATATTCAAATGCAATGCGCCATTCGAAATAATTTTTTTGTGAGCTCTCCTTCGAGGATTCTTCATTTTTTACCTTAATTCACCTTTTTTTGGTGGATGCAACCGAAAAAAAAGTATCGATTTTTTTCCGCACACCCTAATATATATATATATATATATATATATATATATATACACACAGTGTATGTGTGTGTGCGCTTTGGATAATTGCAAATTTATATTAGCCTAAAATAATTCATTATACAGAGTGTTAGGAAAGGTTGATGCAAAGCAATGAACGAGTCAGTACCTAATTTTGAGAAATTTTCCTTAAACCTTATCTTAAATTTTCCTTAAATCCTTAAACTTTGGACTAAGGTAACCTAGATTAGATATGTTCCTAACGAGGTGACCTATCATCCCCCGAAAGCTTTGAATCGACCTTCCTAATACCCTGCATAGAGCTATTTAGTATCTTCGTAAAATAATAAATGAAATTAATTATATTATCCAACATTTTTTGGCAATTATCCGGTGATCGAAAGTTTTGGAATTATCTGAAGTGTCCGAAAATTTTTCGGCCGGCAGTGTACTGATATATATGTATGCATGTATATTAATATATTGATATATTGATATATTGGTATATTGGTATATTGATATATTGATATATTGATACATTGGTATAATGGTATATTGATATATTGATATATTTATATATTGATATATTGATATATGTATGTATGTATGTATGTATGTATGTATATATGTATATGTACATGTACGTATATGTGTGCGTATCTGCATATGAACTCGATCCATAACGGTTCTTGCCGTCGGCGATGATGAGGCTGCAGCAAATACTTTTGCGAGGCCTGGGGTCATCCATCAAACACGCGAAAGGCCACGAGCCAGAAGAGGCTTGAGTTATTCGACTCCCGACCTCCCACACCTCCGTTCCATTGAAAAGAGAAGAACGAGAGAAAATTGAGTCGCGGAACGTGAAGAAAAATAATTCATACACGCCGTCACTTTGATACCGTGCGCGCCTGTGCATCAATCGGCGAACAGTAACGTGAGACGAAAAAATGACTCGGGCTGGCCAACAGCCCGAGTCATTTTTTTTTCGTCCGTTCGTGGACGATGCTAATGAATGATTTATTGGAAATAATGAAGTGTGCGATTATTTTGAGAATTATTTGTCGAAAACATTGAATATTTGATTATTTTGAAATGGTCTTATTCGAAAACACGAAGTGATTGATTATTTTGCGAATTATTCATTGGAAGAATGGAATGTTTGGTTATTTTGAGAATTTTCTTCTTTTCAACGAATGGAATAGTTGATTATTTTGAGACCTATTCATTGGAAGAATGGAATACTCGATTGTTTTGGGAATTGATTATTGGAAGTGTGGGATATTTGATTATTTTGGGAATTATTAAGGCGTTACCCCCACTTGTAGCGCATAAAAAGGCCTTTTTCATGAATTTTTTTACAGAAAACTACAAAACTTTTTTAATCCATCAATATACCATCTCAAAGAACACATCTTGAAGAACTTTCAGTAATTTTTTTTTATTGAAAAATATTACATTGTTTAGTGGCAAATGGCCGTCAATGAAATAATGTTTTTAAATCCACGGTTTGCGGTGACCAACATTGCGGCGAAGTGGATCATCTGAAAAAAAAATGCGGATGGATTTAGTCAAATATAAGTATAAACTAGTCTTTAATCGAAGGATTTTAAAAAATATTCATTTTTCACAAAATGGCGGACAGTCAAAGTTAATGGTTCGATTTTAACGAAAAAAAATCGAATGATTAAAGACTACATTTTTATGTATTAAATAAGCCTGCAAAATTTCAAGAAGATACTTATACTTCAAAAAAATGCAATAAAAAAAATCGATTTTTTCAAAATCGCAAGTGGGGCGTAACCCCTTAAATGGAACAATCGAATATGTGACTATTTTGAGAATTGTTCACTAAAAAGAGTGGACGGCGTGGAAATTTGCATAGTTGGAACGCAACGAATATTTTTTTTTTTTTTTCTTTACATTGACCCTTTTTCGCGTATTTGGGCTACAAAAATCATTTGAACGTTTTTCCGAGTGCTTGGTAAAAATCTACAACGGAAGTTGGCAAGAAAATATTTTCGACAATAATGAAGATAAAAGCAGACAAATCCGCATTTGTTGAATTCCAACGATGCAAACTTCAACACCGTAAAAATGTAATATTCAATTATTTGACGAATCATCTATTGAAAAAATGAAACACTTGATTATTTTGCGAATTATTTATCGGAAGAATGGAATGTTCGATTATTATGACAATTATTCATTGGAAATATGGAATGCTTGATTACTTTGGGAAATATTGATTTTAAAAAATGTAATATTTAATTATTTTGGAAATTAGTTGTCGAAAAAAAATGGAATTTTTCGTTATTTTAGGAATTTTCTTTCGAAAACATCGAATATTTCATTATTTTGAGAATTATTAGTTCCATCGACCAATGTATTCTATAAATTGATGAAATAAAATTATCGGAAAAGATTCCCTGACGATCGCCGCCAAGTTGCTTGATTACTTCGGTGAACGAGGTGAAGAAAGAAGAAGAAAAGAAAAAAAACAAAAAAAAAGAAGAAAAAAAAACAAAAAAGAACGTGAATTGTTATACATCGGGGAATTTTGCCAATTCAACGATTGAAATAAAATAAGAAAGTGACGACGAATAAATAAGAGAATGGGGGTGTCGTTTGTTCAGCGTGGTCCTGCGGGAGTTTCTCGTAGAGTTTTACGTTTGCTTTGCAGAATTTCCTCCGAGCATTCGGCGTAAACGCGAAAGGGCCTTAAAAGGACACACTCGCACCCTTATGCCTCCTCCCCCCCCCCCTATATGTGAGCATAGTCCCGACAGCGAAATAATAATATCGATAGGTTACGAGGCACCGAGGACGAGAAAAGGGACGAGAGAGGGTGAACGTGTAACGAGCGAAATGGAAACTGCGCTCTAGGCGTAGGTGTAGCGGCGCTTGCAGGAGGCCGCAGGCTCGGTCGATCTCACAGGACTCTTCGTTCGCCCCCTCGGTGGAGGGCTCAATATTTCATCGAGTTTATATGCTCGAATAGTGTACACCCGCGATACACGTGGCTGCACACTTTCGAACGAGCAACATTTTGCGACCCCATATACTCGACGCTGCTACGGACACATTGTCCATTGATGTTGACGGCGACGAGGCGCGACCCGAGGCGAACGAGGCAAGGCTTTTATTTATATCTTATATTTATAATTATTAGGTGTACAAATAAGTTTTAGGACAGTTTTCAAAAAATTCAAGATTTATTAAAAAAGAAGTAAAAGACAGTTATTCATCGAAGTAATCTCGATCGCACTGAATGACCTTCAACCATCTCTCAGGTAACTCGCGGATGCCTTTCGCAAAGAAACTTTCGTCTTGCGAGGTGAGAAATTTAGCGACCCATTTTTCCACTTCTTCAAATGTTTTGAATCGCACGTGAGACAAATCGTTCTGCATTTTCCGGAATAAATGATAATCGGATGGGGCTAAGTCTGGTAAATACGCCGGGTGTGGTACAGCTTCCCATCCAAGCGCTAGTAACGTATCCTTGACCGGTTTACCCACATGAGGCCGCGCGTTGTCATGGAGCAGTTTTACTGGACGTTTTCCTTTACCAGAAAATGGACGTTTCTTCTCAATTTCTTGATTCACTTGCATCAATTGATGACAATAGCGATCGGTAGTAACTGTTTGACCAGGTTTGAGAAGTTCATAATACAGTACGCTTTTCATATCCCACCATATGCACAGCATGACTTTGTTACAATGAACATTGCGCTTTGGCGTGGATGTTGTCGGCTCGCCGGGGTCAACCCAATGATATTTGCGTTTCGGATTATCAAAATAAATCCACTTTTCATCGCCGGTCACAATTTTCCGCAAGAAAGACTTTCTATGTTGCTTGTTGTAAAGACTCACACAAATGTTAAGACGGCTGTTTTTATTTTCTTGAGTCAGAAAGTGTGGTACCCACTTTGTTCCTTTTCGAATCTTACCCATTGCTTTTAAACGATAAGAAACAGTTTGTTGAGTTACTCCAAGCTGTTCCGAAAGTTGTTTCTCCGTTTGACAAGAGTTTTCATCCAGCAACGCTTGCAGTTCCTGATCGTCCACCTTTACAGGAGGCCCCGTGCGTTCACGGTCACTAACGTCGAAATCACCTTCTTTGAATCGCTTATACCAATACTCACATGTACTTTTAGATACAATGTTGTCTCCAAGAACAGAACATATCGATTCACACGCTTTCCTAACACTTTTTCCTTGATGGAATTCATAGCGAATGCAGTGTCTAATAAATAGCTTATCGGTGTGCATGTTTAATTTACAGAATTTATAGATTATGTTTGTGACTCCTTTACGTTTCGATACTACATATCAAGCGCCATCTATAATAAGTGAGCGGGACCTTTGAATTAATTTAGAATAGCTGTTATGATACAAAATCGAAGTGTCCTAAAACTTATTTGTACACCTAATATATCTCCGAGGGAGTGATTCTCTTTTGTTTCATTAAAATTGATTCTCTTTTATTACTCGAATTTTTTTCCGCCGTTTCAGACTGTAATAATGGAAAAAAAAACCTTTTGCGAAAAGAACAAAAACCAATTTGCAAAAAAACAAAAACCTTTCGATAATGATGAAAATGAAGAGTAAAAAATAAAGAAAAATCTTTGCATTGTAGCGATGCAAACTTCAGCGCTATGAATTTTTTTGCATGCTGGATTATTTTCTCGGGATTTGGAAAAAAAAAAGGTATGTCGTTGAGCGTACATTGAACTCATTTCGGGTAAATTTTTACGAAGAAAAATAAAAAATTAACAAAGTTATTGAGGTATAGAGCCTGTGGAGGTGAAGTTTGCATCGTTGGAGTGTAACGATTCGATTTTATTTCGTATTTTCATTGGGATCCAAAATCAGGCTTTGTCGTAGGTCGCTGAATGAGAAGCTTGCAAAATTTTTGCGTCATTTTCGTAACTTCAATCTGCCAGAGGAAATTTGCAAAATGAACAAAAAACCATTCTCGTTGAGTTCCAAAGGTGCAAACTTCAACGTTGTGAATTTGTAGCAAAAAATGTGGTCCAACAGCCGGATCGATAACTCGACGATGGTTGGTCGGAAAAATAAAAATAAAAAAGTTTTACGATCTATATAAATGTAGTTCCCGTTGTACGTAGTCGTTTTTGAAAGAACAAAATTTAGAAAAGTAGCGGGTGTTTAATCAAAATAAAAGTGTAATTTTGGCAAAATTTTTACTTCTATTCGGGGGCTTGAAAAATACTAAATTTCGAAAAAAAAAACGGCTGCGTAGAACGATATTCACTGCAAGTACGGAATTTTTGGTTTTTAAAATTGAAAATCGGACAATTATTGCTGGAGTTATGATTCCGGCAAGATCGAGAAAAAACGGGATTGTAAGTTTTAAGGGGTAAGGCCACTGTAACGGCCCAAAAAAAAAGGTTTTTTCACTAATTTTTTGCTCCCGAAATTGAAGGTATTTGAAAAAAAACTTTTAATGGTGTTATCGGGCATACATTAAACTTTATTATAAAATTTTTTTACAGTAAAAAAAAACAAAATGGCGGTTCCACAGCTATTTTCCCGGGACATGTTTTGCTTCCAGGGCTCCGCGGCACGCAGCACCACTGGTGCACTTTTGAATCTAGAACAAAAAAAACCATTAATCTAGAGGGCTATAGCTAGAGAATGTCGATCGGATTTTAAAAAGTATCAATTTTTGTGGATTTGGCGTGCGTTTGAAAAAAAAATTGATTTTTGACGAAAAAAACGGCAAGTTTTTTGTTAATAAAAAATCAATAAATAAAGTTCTTGAAAATTCCGATCGACATTCTCAAGATAATGTAAATGTTCACAGCTGGTTAAAATTTCAAGTAAAAAAAATGAAAATTGTTCGAGTTATGCTGCGTGCCATTTTGAAAAACCATGTTTCGAGAAAAACGCGTTTAAAGTTTTGCGAATAGTTTTTTATTGGAAAAAATTAAAAAAAGAAGTTTCGGAGAAACTTAAACTATTTTTTATTTTAAACTTAAACTATTTTTTAAGCCAATAAAAAAAAATCGATTTTTCAAAAAATTTACAGTGGCCTTACCCCTTAATATAGGTAAATCGTTGCGCTACCTGCTTTTACTAACACGAGTACATTGGTCAATTTTTATCACTGTAACTTTAACTTACACCTTCAATTTAATTAATTTTACTAGTTTAATCAATTTTTTTATTTCATTTATTTTATTAATTCAATCTATTTTTTTATTTTATTACTTTAATCAATTTTTACCTTCAATTAATTTTAACTTCACAATTTTTTTTAAACATTTTTGAATGTGTATATTTTGATAAAGTTAAAAAAAAATCGATTTTTTTACCAGTCACAGTGGTATCCTGCTGCAAAGTCCAGGGTCCAAAGAACAAGTTGATTTTCAATATTTTTTTTTCTGATGACGATATTGGGACGACGAGGTCGAGATTTTACGGAACATTCGTACATAGTCTTCCTAAGATTGAGTTTTTTTTTGTTGTGAAAAAAAATTGATAAACAACGTAGTTAATTATTATTGAAACAGAGTGCCGCCCTTGCTGCATGGCCAATCGGTGTAGGTGGCTCTGGCAACTAGGCTCGTCTGAAATGGAAAATTAAAAAATGTACCCCTAGTGTAACAATAAAACTTCCCTATGGCCGGTGATTTTTTGGAAATGTTGAATATTACGAAAATGGGAATATGTAGAAAACAAACGTTCGATTTTTTACCCGAAGAAACAACGTTAATTATTTATTATTTTATAGGATGAACATGTCGAAAAATTAATTTGATCATTCGACAAAAAATGTTATGAACATTGTCCGAATTTAAAACTGTCCGAATTTCAAACGCATCGGACTAGTCAATTTTGAGATAAGACTTGCACGACGCTGAAGTTTGCATCCTTAAAATGCAGCGATTTTTTTCTCTTCATTTTTCATTTCTTCATTTTTTTTTTCATTATACAAAATCTTTTAGCAAATTGACGTCACAAATTTTCAATAAATATATAAAAGAAATGAAATTCGTGCAATTAAAGAGAAATCACTTTTTCCTGCTCGCCCTTTTTCAAAAAACGCAGTTTCGAAAAAACCGAACAAGAAAAAAGCATTAATAGCAGCAGAGCGGTGGGCAATCCCGCAATTCACAAAAAAAATCGTCATAACCCGCCAAATTAAAGATCTTCAAAAAAATCATTATCGCAAATTAAAGTTACGACCCAAGGCTCTGGACTACAAGAAAAAAGTCATATTTAAAAAATATCCAACTTCCTCAGACCCCTTAAGGGTGAGGATTAACCGCTCAAATGGCGATAATGCCTCGGCGCGCTTTTTGACTTTCCGAGCTGTACCCTTTTTTTTTGCCACGGTTGCTCTCGCCTACTCTCGCGCGTCAACCCTCATCCACTCTGTGCAGTCTTTAAGCTCTCTTGTCATCTCGTTGTCTCTGTGTTCTTCTTTTCTTTTTTTTTTCCCTCAACCGTGGCTTATTTCACCTATGCAGCTTCGTGTCTACCCTCCCCCCCCCCCCCACCCCCTCCCCGCTCTCCTGTCTCTTTTCTCTGTCTTTCGCGTGCTCTCCGTCGTGTACTTTTGCCAGTGTCATAATACGGTATTCCCCGCGAGCGTTAGGTGGAAAGGGCCTCCCTAATGGAGTTTACGTGTAAGAGTGCAAGAGGCAAAAGTGAGATCGAAAGCGGACGGGAAACTCTCGGGAGGGCCGAGTTTCCCGAGGCTTTAGCTTTTATATATATACATATATATACATACATACATACATACATATCCATATATGCATATATACATATATATATATATATATGTATATATGCATATATGGATATGTATGTATGTATGTATGTATGTATGTATGTATATATATAAGTGTGTGTGTGTGTGTGTGTGTGTGTGTGTGTGTGTGTGTGTGTGTGTGTGTGTGTGTGTGTGTATGCATGTATATCATCGACACAACGCGACGCTCTCTGAACCATGGCGATGGTTCGACGCCAACCCCGCAACCTCCACCGACCCCGCGGGTAGTCAAAATTGGAGAACAGAGAAAGATGCACAGCCATCGACTAGACCGTATATACGTACATATATACCTGTGTATATATACACACACGCATGTATGTATATGTATGTGTATATATATATATACATACATACATATACATATATATATATACATACATATATATATATATATATATATATATATATATATATATATACTCACACACACACAAACTTTTGCGTATGTACGTATATAAGAAGAGTGAGTGCAGGCGGCGCCTTTAATTTGAAGGTCCATTCACAACTACCGATTAAGGCGGAATACACATTTACAGCGATAAAAAAATCTATTTTTTTTTCCTTCATTAAACGATAGAACTATACATGTAGAATATTTTCAGAAATTTTCAAAGCGAATTTCGAAAAACTTCAAACGTTACAGCCCGTCAACGCTGTGCCTCACCGCTCGGATTCGGAGCGGACATGAATTTCAAACGCGTTTTTCTCAAAACTGCATTATCAAAATTGGCGTGCAGGATTACTCAAAAACTATTAAGCTGATTTAGTTGAAACTTGGTAGAAATATTCATAATATCGGTACCTTCTACTCGACGAGAATTGTTTTTGAAAAATTGAAAAAAAAAAAACGACTTTTTTCATCCACATTTTACAAAAATGTTGCGTGAAATGTTGATTTTTTTTTGTAGATGCGTGCCATTTTCGCAAATTTGCATTTTATTCGTTTTAATTACCGTCACATGGAAACTATACATGTTCTGACTGAAAAAATGTTTGAACCTTTTTGCAAGTCAAAGTCTACGGGAAGCTAAACTGCACGCGGTTTCGCAACTCCCGCGGCGACCTCGCTGTAACACTCTGCCACAACTTCGTCATTTTGATGAATTAATCAAAACAATTGTTTTGTATGCTTGAATATATTTTTAAGGTATACCTAAAGTTTGATAATTGTAGATGGATTATTTTTGAGTTTAAAAAATCCCTCAATATTACTTATTTTTGTACTGTCTAAATGTATATCCCGCCTTGAGGAGTTTCCGGACAATCGACAAAATATTACCATTTGATTAAAATTGATAGAGTAAATTCTTTGTCATTTACTGAATGTACCCTCTGAATTTAAAAAAGATCGACTACACTGTTTCTATAAATGTGTAATTGATAAAATACTTTTCAATATAGGGAGATGCCTACGCTTATCACTGAATGGCAGTTTTACGCATGAAAAAGTGTGAAATAATGTTAAAAATGTTATGAAAAATCGTCAAATCATTCACTACATTATGACAATTTTGTCATCAGTGCCACGATGTAAGCTTTTCGATTTTAAATTTGATAGAAACGGTGTAGACGATCGATTTAAAGTTTGGAGAGTGCATTCAACGGATGACAAAGAATTTACCGTAGAAATTTGAAGCAAATTGAAACTCTTTAAAAAGAAGAAAAAAACACTAGATTCGAAAAGAGATTGAAGTTTGCATCGTTGGAGCGTAACAAGAATTATCATTTGTTTAATGGCTCAGTTTTTTTTTGGCAATCCTTCGTTACGAAAATCTCCCAATTATTTTTTTAATCGCTTATTTGTAGACCTAGAAAATAAGTCGCCAAGAAAATATTTTGTAAAATAATAATAATGAAGAAATTAATATGTGAGAAAGAATTTTTGTAGCATTCCAGAGATGCAAACCTTAAGACCGTGATTGATTGTCCAATCACCTCGGTCTTCTCTCAAACAAAATCATCTTTGTCGTCTCCCAAACATAACACTAGCAAGTGAACAAGCGAGTGAAACTTTTCAATAAGATCGCAATTGTTATGCTATTGAAGTTTCCATCATTGGAACGAAAGGAAAATTTATATTCATATTTCTATTGCCTTATTTTTGTTACCATACCGAACATTTTGTTTTGAAATTTCCATTGCGGATCTGCGGAAAACAATTGAGAAAAATGCTTGAGGAATTTTGACAGCTAAAATCGGCTACAAGACATTTGAGAAAGTAAAAAAAAAGTAATTTTTATTGCACTCTAACGATGCAAGCTTAAATCCCATCAATTTTTTGTTATTTTATATTCATTCGAACCGAATATTCAATGTATATTTATTCATTCGTTGATTTATTTATTTATTCGTTAATTCATTCATTTATTTATTTAATCATTTATTCATTTATTGACCTAAGGACTATCTTGAGCTGAACAAAAGCACATCGACGATTCTCGTATCGCACCTGTATACTTTTGCAAAAAAAAATGTATACTCGAGCCCTTTAGTTTCTATAAAGGGCTAGGAAAGAGAATATAAATATGTGCGAACCGAATGGGAAATATGCAAATTTGAACGAACCGTTGACAAAAAGAATCACATTTATTCGTTAGGTATAAATTTCTCCAATGTGAAAGTACCTTAGGGATTTACGGGCCACGAGAAAGCCGGAAGCAGAGTGAGAAATTTGCTGTAGAAAGATGCAGGGTGTGAAAAAGGTTGAGACAGATAGAACGAGAAGGGGTGGAGGCGAAGCTTCGGAGAGAGACAAAGTAAGGGAGGGGGAGAGAGAGAGAGAGAGAGAGAGAGAGAGAGAGAGAGAGAGAGAGAGAGAGAGAGAGAGAGAGAGAGAGAGAGAGAGAGAGAGAGAGAGAGAGAGAGAGAGACAGAGAGAGAGAGAGATGAATTTGTCTCGAAGGGCGGCGGGGGGGGACAAGAGTCGAGAGGGTACAGAACGCTGCGAGCGCTAATTTTATTTTACGTTGAGCGAGAACTCCCGGATAATTCGATGTCAACGACTCGACCTCAGGCTTGAACTCCTGAACGCAAAGGCTTAAGGTCCCTAGCCAGAGCTTCTTTTTTTTTCTAGACTTTCTTCACCACCATCTCCACCTGTATTTCGTGACTCCAATCGATACACGAACACAAGCCTGCCGATAGTAAAACGTTCCTTCGATTCGGCAAAAAATGTCAAACCGAGTAAATATACCGAAATGCGACAAAAAAAAGGAACTACGCGTGGCAAAAATTCGCACAGCACGGCCACGTCGATATTAACACCTTCGAGCCCAAATCGAATTAACGGTGGGAAAAAAAAAACATTTCGCCACAGGGTGACCCCCCGGGCTTGGAGGAGGAAAAAAAATGGAATACAACAGGGTCGTGGCACGGGATAACGCGACCGAAGGGAAAACAAAAGGGCCTCGTCGGCCATTGTGGAACTATTGAAAATAAAATAAAAAATAAAAACAAAAACAACAATGAAATAAAACGAAAAAAAAAAAAAAAAATGGCACGAACCGGAGCAGAGTGTGCAAATGAGGGAGGGTGAAAAAAAAGCGAGTCTGGCCTCGTTTATACTTTTCTCCGATACTTCGTCGCTGTTTCTCCGCCTGTAATCGAGAATTCGTGACGAAAGAGGTGAAAAAAGCTTCACGCGACGTTCCGTCGTGAAAAAAAAACGCGACAAAAAAAAAGAGAGAAACGAGAAAAACGTCGAAGATACTGCGGCGCAGCGAGAACGCGACGAGGATCGTGTATATATACTCGCGAGTAAAGTTACCGCGAGGGAAAATTGCGCAAAAAATATTCAGCATCGATGAGTGAGAGGAAAAATGTGAATAAAAAAAAAAGCTTGAAAGTATTGGCGAAATTCGGCTGGGATGATGTCGTAGCGAGCGATGGTATTGAGGTGTTTGTATTAGTCTAGTAGAAGAGAGACGAAAATCCGGCACTTTTTACCGTAGAATATGAATTTTTCACTGAAGGTAGATAGTTGCCTACGAAAGTAACCCCGATAAAATGTTGCCCCTCAACTCGCCCCAACCCTAAGAAATAGGGGTTGAAAAATTAAAAATCACCGCATCTCGATAATTAATAGCCCGATTGAAAAAAGTTTCAAACAAAAGTTGTTTGGAATAATAAAATTCGTATAAAGTTATCCGACGTCCAAATTTCTATCTTTGAAAATAGCGGCAAAAAAACGATTCGAAAATGCGTGTGCGAGCGGAGTAGACATTTTCAAAGATAGGGGATTGGACGCGAGATAACTTTATACGGATTTTATTATTCCGAACAACTTTTGTTTGAATTATTTTTTGATCGGGCTATTTATTGTCTAAGTACGGCGAATTTAAAGTTTTCAACCCCCATTTCTTAGGGTTGGGGCCAGTTGAGGGGCAACATTCTATTGGGGTTACCTTCGGTATGCAACTATCTACCTTCAGGTAAAGATTCATATTCTACGCTAAAAAATGCTGGGTTTTCGTCTCTTTTACTGGACTACGTCGCTGAGATGCAACGAAAATATACTTTTTTCCGTATACACCGCATTTAGACTACAAAAATCACTGAATCATTTTTGAACATTCTTATTAGGGATTTACACCCCAAAGTCGAAAAAAAAGAGTTTAGACGTTAAAAAAATGAAAAAATAAATAAGGATTTTCGTTGCATTGCAACGATACAAACTCTTTGGAACGCAACGACAATTCATATGTATACTTTTATTACAATATCAGATCTTTTTTTAAAATTTCAGTCGCAAATCTCCCGAGAAGCATCTCAAAAAATGGTTCAGCGATTTCGGTAGGCAAAATCTGCTGAAAGAAATTTGAGAACGTAAAAGAAGCTATTTTCATTACTCTACAACGATGCAAACTTCAATCCCATTGATTTCCCATCCTCATCCCTTACACTCGTTAATCCAAAAGACCCTAACAATGGGGTTGAAGTGTGCATCGTTGAGATGTAACGAAAATTCTTATTTCACTTATCAATGTCCGTATTATCGAGAATCATATTTTTTTGGATTTAGGCTCTAGATCGCTAAATGAGAATTCAACAAATTCTCTGTGTGACTCTAGCAGCTTGAATCTGCCTAAAGTAATTTGGAAAATGAACGAAAAATTCATTTTCGTTGCATGCCAACGATGCAAACGTCAATGTCATTTGGGTTGCAGAATTATCCATTGATAACAGTGTGTGTGTATGTGTGTATATATATATATACATACACACACATATATATATACACACATATATATATATATACTTTTATTTTAGATATTTAGGCTGTAGATCGCTGAATACGAATTCAAAAAAATCTTTGTGTGACTCTCGTATCTTGAATCTGCCTAAACAAATTTGGAAAATAAACGAAAAATTCATTTTCGTTGCATTCCAACGATGCGAACTTCAATGTCATTTGGGTTGCAGGATTATCCATTGATAACAGGATGCACACACACACACACACACACGCACACGCACACGCACACACACACACACACACGCACACGCGCACACGCACACGCACACACACGCACACGCACACACACACGCACACACACGCACGTACACACACGCACACACACACGCACACACACACACACACACACACACACACACACACACACACACACACACACACACACACACACACACACACACACACACACATACACACATATACAGTGGATATAAATCCACTGTATCTTTCGTATGGTGAAAAATTATCTTTCGCCAACTGTTTCGGTCCGGAACGAGCGTTGGATAAAATTGCACATCGTCACTTTAGGACGGCACTCTCGGAGTGCGCCCAAAGTAGGTACAGAGCCGTAGTTAAAGCTCTGACATGAGTATCGCTGAAGCGTGAAATTTTTTGCAGGTTGCTCTATCTCTCCCCCTTTACGTACATACATCATACCTTCCGCCGTTGCAGATCTACCCATTTTATGTATCTCTTGCTCTCTTGCTCTCTTTTCGTATTTCGCCCAGCTCTCTTTCCCCGACCTTTATGCCCTTTTCTGCGACATCCTTTGCAGGGCACTCGCTCGCCCTTATACTCCACATGTTGTATGTATCTTTCCTGCTATTTTTTAAAATTCTCTTTCTCTCTCTCTCTCTCTCTCTCTCTCTCTCTCTCTCTCTCTCTCTCTCTCGCTCGTTTGCGGCGGGTAGTGCACGTGCGATCTCGCGAGCGAATTTTCCTCGCTCCAAATCGCTCCTAAGTAAGATCTCGTGAAGTGTTATTTTCGCTGCCCTTTCTCTCTCTCTCTCTCTCTCTCTCTCTCTCTCTCGCTCTCGTTCTCCACCCTTTACTCTCCTCTTTGCGTTCCATTTACGTGTGCGATGGCATTGCGAGACTAACACAATCCCAAGAGGTCCACATCGGCGAGTAAAATGGCATGTGGGTGTAAAGTGGCCGTATGTGGGCTCACTGTACCGCAAGGAAGAGCTCAGCTCCCGGCTCCTTCACCAGGGCTGAAGCGCAGTCGTCGGTATTTTTACCGAGTAGAGTGCTGTTGCTGCTGTCTCTTCCTTACTGTAACGTCCTCCTTTTTTACAAGTCTACACTCGACAGTGAGGAGAGAGAGAGAGAGAGAGAGAGAGAGAGAGAGAGAGAGAGAGAGGTGCTGTGCGCAGTTTCCACGTTTCTCCCAAAGGCTATTTCCCGCATCTCCGCTTATACACCACACGTTTTTACTCATCTCCCATACGAACTCCACGCAACACTTTTCTGTCCGCACGTATACCTGAGGAAAGAGTTAAGGGCGGGGTAAAGTATTTAAATTTCTTTTTTTCCTTTTTGTTTAATTTTTTTAATGAATGCATAATATATCAAGAATATTGTGTTAAAATTTCAAGTCGATCGGAGTAAAATTGACGAAGTTATGAGTATTTGAGCGTCTATTGCTCCATGCCGTTCTCTTCTGCGTTTTTCAAACCGTTTTTCTGAGACTTGTCATATTTGAAGTCCGTGTGCACGATAACTCAAAATCTACTGGACCAATCGTTTTGAAATTTTGCACAGTACTTCTTCACATAATTCACCAGGTATTGTCGAGAGCTTTTTTGTTTTTTTTTTTAAATAATTACTAATTTTTCAACAACAAATTAGCCGATTTTTTTAGCGAACATCGGGTTTTTGGCTCCCAAGTGCTACGAAAAATTGAAAAATCGAAAAAAAAAATCCTCCCTTCATTACCTCGAGAAACATCTCCTTTAACAAATGCATTTTGATTTTTTTGTTTCAAATGATTCTGTCGCGAGTTATGGTGCACACCGCAAACCAACTTTTTTTCGAGGCGCCTCCGGGGTTTAATTTTCACTCGCTCAATTTTGAATATTTTGCAATGCAAATTTAGGAGAATGTTGTTCAAATGTTACTTTATTATATGTAAATTTTTCAATAAACGAACACTATTCGTTACGCCAAAAAAAAAAATCTTAAAAACATGCGTTTTTTTCGCCGAATTAACCTTACCCCGCCGTGAAGTCGCGATGGAATCGACAAAATATACATGAATTATCATACGAGAGCAGTGTCGTTTCGGCGTCCCGCGATTGTTTCTCTCTCTTCTCCTCGTTAACGTTTCTCCTCATTAGCCCTCCCCACTTTGCAAGAATGATCCAAGGTAATGTCGCAGTTTGCATCGTTGGAATGCAACGGACATTTTTTTTAATTCACTTTTTTCAGCGTCAATCGAAATTGTTTCTCGATAGATTTAATAGTTCTCCAATGAGGAGCTTGAAAAAAGTTCGCCGAAGCTTCGATGTGACTAATATTCTACTGATTTTTAACTTCCGGCAGCCGCCCTCATCGGGGCGAGGGAGTGAAAGTTCGAAAAAATCGCATTTCCGCTGCTCAAGACATTCTCAGCGTTTTTTTTATTCGTCTTATAGAGGGTGTCTCAGAACTGAATGCGTTTCCTGGAACGAGGGGTCGGGGGTGAAATTCTGAGTCGATTGATATAAGCATGTGTGGGTCTCAGATCAACCACTGAATTATTATCAATTTTTAAAGGCGGGCGCACCTGATTGGCCCGCTTTAAAAAATTAATAATAATTCACCGGTTGATCTGAGACCCACACGTGCTTATATCAATCGACTCAGAATTTCACCCCCAATTCCCCATTTCAGGGAACGCATTCGGTTCTGGGACACCCTGTATATTCCTAGTGACTGGGGAAAGCGTCACGATATTAGTTACTGCATGAATTCCATATGAATATCCAGCGTTTCATAGCCAAAGTCAAACGAGTCCATCGGCGTGTGTCGTGTCTGTGCATACGTACACGTACAGACGGAACAATAAACACGTAATCGGATAGTCGTTCATTATCGATCCAACAAGCGAATCCAATGGAAACGAATCCCGCGCTTCTTTGCACTTTCCAGGAAAAATCGTCGCTTCATCGATAAGACGATCCACAAGCTGAATCATCCTCAGTCAAACGGTGTATTGATAAAATTATCGAAAATCGAATAGTACGATAAGCATTCCTGGAATGACAGCGTTGTTACCTTTTTTTTTTCGTTCTTTTTTCGATAAAAACAATCATGGGGATATCGACGTTTCTGATATGACTAGTCGTGACGACTGCATAGTACAGTCGTGCTGTATATTGGAATCGGAAAAAAAAATAGAAGAAGGCTAGTTTTTTGACAGGTGATTTTGTAGGTGCCACGGGTGCTAAAACCAAGTTTGCCTTAAAATCGGGGGGTAGGGTTTTTTTAGGGAATGGGGGTGGATTAATGCCAAACTACAACCCCTACGAGGTCGGCGCCGGGAGACAAAATGTTCAGAAAAATCCGGGCTTTAGTTTTGTCCACAGCGCCGAAGTCGTGGAAGTTCATTTTGGGGGTGAAAAAGTGGGGTGAAATTTTGAAAAATCAGTTTTCATTCGATAACTCTTTAGGACAAATGCATACAATTTTTGTTCAAATGGAAACGTTGTAGCCTTTGAAAAGACGCGTCGATCGAGTATTCGATCAACCCTCTCCGATAATATCTTCACCCCCAAAAGAATTGTTGAAGAATTAACAATAAAATTGTTTATTGAATAACTCAAAAACAATTGATTTTTCAGGGATGGTTCAAATGTACGAAATGTAGAGAATAATTTTCTCTGTATTTTCGTTCCTATGCAGAACCCTTGAATTTTGCTTTTTCGAACCCCTCTCAGGGGTTGAAAATTCAAAATGAAATTCTGGGAAAACTATTGACCGAAAATAAAGAGATACGAGTTTGGCGCTGTGGACAAAAATCGTTGAGGGTTCAAGCTACAAATTCTTCCACGGCGGCGAATTCGTGCGGTCAATAGTTTTCCCAGAATTTCATTTTGAATGTTCAACCCCCGAGAGGGGGTGGAAAATCACAATTCAAGGGTGGACCATAGCAACGAAAATATGGACAAAATTGTTCTCTACTTTTCGTACGTTTGAACCATACCCGAAAAACCGATTGTTTTTGAGTTATTCAATAAACTATTTTTTGTTTTGTTTTTTAACCATTATTTGGGGGTGAAGATATTATCGGAGAGTGATGATCGAATACTCGATCGACGCGTCTTTTCAAGGGCTACAACCTTCCCATTTGAACAAAAAGTGTACGATTTTTTTCTAAATAGTTATTGAATTAAAACTGATTTTTCAAAATTACGGCCCACTTTTTCACCCTCAAAATGAACTTCTACGATTTCGGCGCTGTGGACAAAACTAAAGCCCGGATTTTTCTGAACATTTCGTCTCACGGCGCCGACCTCGTAGGGGTTGTAGTTTGCCATTAATCCACCCCCATCTCCTTTCAACCCCTAAAAAAGAACCCTACACCCCGATTTTTAGGCAAACTTGGATTTAGCACCCGCGGCACCTACAACATCACCTGTCAAAAAACTAGCCTTCTTCTAATTTTCTCCGATTCCGAGTTTTTTCAGCGACAGCACGACTGTACTAGCACGCGAATTCACTGAACATTTGCGATAATCCAATTCTTGCGGAGCTCGTAACTTCCTTGGACAAAGTAATCTTCGTTTTTTCTTTCTTCTTTTTCTCGATTGTGAAAATGGACAAAGTTTACGAGTAAGGCGGAGTGTGAGCGGAAAAGCTAATAAGAGTGAGTGAGAGAGAGAGAGAGACCCCTCTCTCTCCCCATCCCCATAGGAGGTTGTAAAAAAAAGAAGCAGCACTGCACGACGCAGAATCTGTAAATCTGCCTGTAAAAAGCCGGCTGTAAATCGTATCGTTTGACGTTACGTCGTAAGAAGAGAAAAAAAAACGGATTGTGCTGGAAACTCGTTTGTTGCGGAGAGTTTTGTGCACTCGTTCCTTAAAAAAAAAGAAAAAAAAACGAGCGAGAGAGAGAAAGAGGATGGGAGGCTGTGGAAGTGGATTTCTCGTTGCTCTGCAGATGGATATAAACTCGATGAGTCTGGAGGCTTCACAACACCGGAGGTATATTACGCAACATGGTAACACGTGGCTTTGGTGTATTCGAGATCTCCTTGGATGACTTTCGTGCGTAAAGAGAGAAAGAGAAAGAGAGAGAGAGAGAAATGGTTGTGCTCGATGTTGGTGATGTCCCATATCGTTTCTGTGCGTTGGGTATAAACGCGCGTACAAGACGATTCGCTTCTACAGGGTGCGCCAGAGAAATTTACTTATTTGAAAAAATTCCCGCGCGGAGAGTTGGGCGGGTAGAGGGGCGAGAGGGGGCGCATCTGGAGGGGGAAGTTCCCAAGTTTGTTTCTCCCTCCAGTCAGTTGCCATCATGCTCTGGTCTAGAGAGCAGCGGGCCTTCGCAGTCGAGAGCTTCTTTTCTAACGGTCGCTCACTTGTTGCTACGCAACGTGCCTTCCGCGCTCGCTTTGAAATTCCTTCTCACAGACTCGTTCCTGGCCGTAATTCGATTCTGTCGTGGGTTAACTCATTTCGGGAGTGTGGAAGTGTCGCTAAACCCAGAAATGGACTTCAACGGACCATTAGAACTCCGGAAAATGTCGAAAGAGTGAGGCAGTCAGTTGTGCGTTCTCCCCGGCGTTCGGCTCGCAAACACGCAGCTGCCATGGGAATTTCTGACACCACTGTTCGACGAATTCTCCATGAAGACCTTCAATTTCATCCCTATAAATTGGCTGTTGTGCAAGAATTAACTGAACGCGATTTTGTTGCCCGTCAAAATGCATGTGAAATGCTGGTTGACAACCTGCCTGAAGACGCGGTCGTTTTTTTCAGTGACGAGGCTCACTTCCACATTTCCAGCTGCGTCAATAAGCAAAACATGCGTTATTGGTGTGGTGTAAATCCACGGGAGCTTCACCAGAAGCCACTTAATCGTGAGCGAGTTACTGTCTGGTGTGCGATGTCGGTAATGGGAATAATTGGTCCTTATTTTTTTGAAGAAAACGAACGCGCAGTTACCGTGAATGGAGCTCGTTACAGGAACATGATCGAGGAATTTTTTCTTCCAAGACTCGAAGAAATGAACGTTAGGAACGTGTGGTTTCAGCAAGATGGAGCCACAGCACACACAGCACGAGACTCAATGAATTTGTTGCGACAACATTTCCCCGATCGCCTCATCTCTCTCAGAGGCGATCTCCAATGGCCGGCACGCTCTCCAGATTTGACTACATGCGATTTCTTTTTATGGGGTTATTTGAAATCTCTGGTTTATGTCGATCGACCACGGACCATAGCACACCTCAAGAACAACATTCGCGACGCCATTGCCAACATACCGATTGATATGCTGCAAAGAGTGGATACGAATTTCAAAAATCGACTTCATCAGTGTATGCGCAATGGGGGTCGCCATTTATCCGATGTCATTTTCAAGACTGCATGAAAAAAAAAAATTGGGATATTGTATTCTCAAATAAAAAAAAAAAAAATTAAAACAGTAATTAAAGTACTTTTGTTTTTATTGACCTTTCAAATAAGTAAGTTTCTCTGGCGCACCCTGTACGATATTTTATGCCAATATTTACGATACGAAACACACGTATACTCGTATGTATACAGAGTGTCCCGTTATGAAAGGATAATCCTGCAACTGTCGATAGGTCACATCGTGTCCTACTATATGCTGCAATAAAAGTAATCACTTGTAGAAATGGCATGCGAAAAACCAAAAGCAAATGATTTTCATACCGAAAACTGTGGGGCTTTTGGGTAAGCCTACGATCGAGCTGAAACTTTGCACAAGCCATCTTTTTAACATTTTAAGACAACCCCCAAACGGATTTTTGGTGACTCGCGATAGTTTTCGAGATATTGAATTTTTTTTTTTTTTTCAAGGGCGCGGTTCCGAACCCCCCCGCCGACCAAGCTGAAGTTTTGCACAAACCTTTCTTTTAATATTTTAAGATAACGCCTGAAGGGATTTTTGTCGACTGGCAATAGTTTTCGAGATATTGAATTTTTAAGTTTTTTTTTTAACGCGCTTTTTTGTTTGTCCAAACAAAAATACTCAAACAATCCCAAAGGAACACAAACTCAAACAAATCGAAATACAAAAACTATAGCGCGTCGGGGTCGGTACATTACCCAGAAGTCCGCGGATTTCGCGATAAAAAGCATCTGCTTTTGGGTTATTAATATTACTTTTATACCATTATTATTATATTTATATATAATAATAGTATTGGGTATTATAATTACTTTTATTTAACCCGGTAAAAAAAAATACTCGCGGTTATTTGTTTTATGCAGAAAAGGGTTCTTGTTAACGTTAAATGTTGAGGAAATTTTATGAAAAAAGATCTTATGCAGAATTTCCATACAAACCAATTCGAATATTAGACTTTGATAGCCTGCGGTGTAAAAAAAAAATATCACTACGCATATCGTGCAAATTACTTTAAAAAGTTGCTTAGTTATTTTCGATTCATATCATTTGTCGAAATGGCATGTGAAATACCAAAAAACAGATTATTAATATACATATATATACATATATATATATATATATATATATATATATATATATATATATATATATATATATATATATATCGTAAGCCCCAAAATCGCGAAAACCGTGCGACGTTTACTAAACTGAAATTCAAGCTTGTAGTAGGTCATGATCTGACCTATCGACAGTTGCAGGATTATCCATTCACTGCAGAACATCCTGTGTATGTTGTTCTCGTATACGTAGCCGTATTTCGATTAAAAAAAAAACATTCACAAAATGGCGGGTGTTCTAAAAAAGTGTAATTATGGCGCAATTTTTACTTATATTCGGGGACTCAGAAAATACAAAATTAAATTTTAAAAATTGGGATTAACCATAGCTACTGCAATTACGGAAATTTAGGTTTGAAAAAATTGAAAATCGGACTTGTAGCTAGAGTTATGATTTCGGCAAGGATTTGAAAAAAAAAAACGATTTTTAATGTTTCAGAATACGTAAATTGTTGCGCTGCCTGCTCTCATTGAATCGTCTGTAACTTGATCAACGTTCCATATTTTATCTTGAATTTTTTTTTCACATATTCTCGAATATGTATTTTTGAGAAAGTGCAAAAAAGATCGATTTTTATTTACCCGTCACAGTAGTGTTCCGCCTTCATTAACGTTCTGCAATATTTTTTGGTATTTCGTGGTCACCCTACGGTCATGATATTGCACATTGGTTTTGTTTTCTCGTGCTCTACATTCGTCGTCAATAATAAAGGGGCCACGTCCCTTGAAAAAGTAGAGGTGACCTTGAAACCTGATTGATACCTCCACTTGAAAATAAACCTAAGTCTACTAAACGTACATATTGACAAGTCATTTAAATTTAGTCTCTGACTTTTCGGCCTAAAATCAATATTGGCAGGCTTCTTCGAGTCACCAACTACTTGTGAATGACCCTCTATATGTATATTTGAGAAGAGAAGGAATTTAACACCCCCTCCCCCATATGTAAAAAGAACCTGAAAAATGGAAATTCTTTTTTTGTTCATCATTATTTTTCTGTCGAACTCTTCACTGAATATCGCATCGCAGTTCACTTTCGGCTTTTCTCAGACTCTGAGTCTTCGATTATGGGAATTCTTTGCTTTCTCCGTGTTCCCGTGCCCCTTAAGCTTCTCTATCACGATGCACCGTACACGAAAAGTCACATCGTCGTTTCACCACTAAAGTCTCCGCTATTCCGTCCAAGCCTGTGCAACGGTGTCTCGATTGTCATGACGTTGCTGCTTGCATTGTTGGACTGCATTTTTTTATTTCGCTATTTTTATCATTATCCATTTTTCCATTTATCTATTACATTATCGGTTAGACTTTTTTGTGCAAATTAGGGCCGTACATTTTTTAAGAATAATACTCAGAAACGTTTCTACGATTTTCGCAGCCTAAATCAGCAGAAAAAAATGTGAGTAATCAAAAAACATTCATTTTCGTTGCATTTCAACGATGCAAACGTCAACGTCAGGTGACGTTTCATGTTTCCCGGAATCCTCTCTCTCTCTCTCTCTCTCTCTCTCTCTCTCTCTCTCGCTCTCTCCCTGATTTTCCGTCGCTCTTTCTGTCGCCCCTTCACAACCGCCTCTTCATATCAGCTCTCAGATATACATCCGGGAATCGTAAGAAATTATGATTTCCCGATCGTTGTGTCGTTCACGTATATTATTGGCGCACGCAGCGATCGAGAGATACGACAGCGCGTTATGAAAAAACTCTTCGGCGTGGAAACAAACAAAAAAATAGAAACGTCGGAAAGAGGGGAGAAAAAAACATGAATCGTCAGCGGGGCCGGCGCGTTTCCTTTGAAGTTGTGCGAGACAACAAGGGCAAACCTTATCGTAAATTCCGAACGACTGAAGGTCTGAAACACTTGGACGGGGTTGCGATGACGGATGAATCTTCGAATGCGAATAATAACGATTTAAAAATATCGCAGGCATTGCATTTGATCTGTTAAATAAATTTATATATATATATATATATATATATATATATATATTTTTGTGAAATGCAAGTTTCACCCACAAAAATATATGCAAAATAAAACAAACTCGCAATTAATTGTACAGTGTAAAAAATCGATGAAAAAAATGTTACAATTCAAAAGACGTTTTTTTTTAGTTGTTATTTTTTCCCTTTTTTTTAGCGATCAATCATTCTCACAGACGTTTTTTCGCCAATTGTTTTCCGTTCCACAGATGGGTCCCTTTGCTATCGTATTTGCCATGTTCTTTTTCGTCTCGCTCGCGATTGCGTCGCTCGATTCACCTGTGCAACGACGAGCGGAGAACCGAGCGCGAAAGGACTCGGCCACTTGAATGGGATCGAAGCATAATTAACGAGCAATTATGGTTTGTTAGTTTCAGACGACTCGAAAAGTGTGCTCGTGCTCTTTTATCGGTCGTAGCCTAGTTTAGAGTTAACACCTGACGTTTCCAACAAGACCCCCCCCCGTGCCTCCCCTCACAGTTTTTTAATCGCGTTACACATGAGCTCGTTATACAGACAGAACGCCTATCGCTTTTATCTATCTCTCTCTCTCTCTCCGGCTTTTTGTCTCGTATTATGTCTGGCAAGGTAAACATTAATAGTCGTATGTTTTTCGTCTGCGGTCCATACATCTTGCAACGGCCTATGTACGGCACACACACACCTACACACACACACACACACACACACACACACACACACACACACACACACCTACACGCACACACACACCTACACGCACACACACACACACACACACACACACACACACACACACACACACACACACACACACACCTACACACACACCTACACACACACACACACACACACACACACACACACACACGCGCGCGCACACACACACACACACACACACACACACACACACACACACACACACACACACACACACACACATACACACACACACCTACACACACACACACACCTACACACACACGCACACACACGCGCGCACACACACACACACACACACACACACACACACACACACACACACACACACACACACACACACACACACACACACATGTTTCGTAACTTGCGTAACATATTTTAGATTACACGAAGAAAACGCTTTTCTTGCCTCATTCTCTCTCGCTTTTTTTTTCTTCTTTAATATATATATACGCGCAGCAAAGCGTTCGTACTTCTCTCGACTGTTTGTATTTCTCTTGGTCGTCGTGTATGACGTAACCGAGCGTGTTTACGCAAAGAGATATGCCCGCGATCCACCTGAGGCTTAACTCGCGTTTCTGTATACCGGGTGTCCACGAGTACGAGAAACATTTACCTGGGAAAATTTTGAAAACGCGCTTTTGCGATAAATTTTTTTTTCGGAATAATGTAGGTCGTTGAGGGTGAAAATTTCCTTCGATCTTGACAACATTGTCAGTTGAATTGTATCGTAAACTTTATCGCGGATTTCTTTATCGACGGAGTCGAACGGCAGTTTGTCACTTTCCACTATCCCGAGCAGATTCCTCGTTGTAATTTCACGTAGGAATCCAATTTGTATGATAATATCCCACATTGTCGAACCAGGGCCCGATACGATGGGGTTTGCATTGTTGAACAGAAACGGAAATTCTTTGGAATTTTTTGATTATTTATTTTCATTGTTATCTGAAATTATATTTTGGGGATTTTGGTCGTAGGTGGCTAAGTGAGAATTGTGGGAAATGTTTGCACGATTTTTGTAGGTGAAATTTGGCAATGAAAAGTTGGGAAGTGATGAAAAAAAATCGTTTCGTTGCGTTGCAGCGATGCAAACTTCGACGTCGTTCGATACGATCTTCGATGAATCCCATGGCATTTTGTACATTGAATTTTCCATATATATATATATATATATATATATACACACACACATTAGGGGGGTTAAACAAATAGATTGTTTTTACTCAAAGGAAAATTGAAGTATGTAAAGAAAAATAAAGTTTTGCAAAATTTGAAGGTTCTAAACAATTTTTTAGTGCTGAAACGCCTTTTTCATGAATATCGTAGTATTAATTTTTTCATCTCGATGCAGAAAATGCCTGATCCAGTGTAAGCCTTGATTTAATTTTTTCTGTAACGATACACAATTTTTATTTTAATATTCTTTTTTTACCATAAACAATTTGTATGCCTGATCCCGTGTAAGCCTTGATTTCATTTTTTCTGTAACGATACACAATTTTTGTTTTAATATTCTTTTTTACCATAAACAATTTGTATTTTCAGATTAAGAATCAATATATGTAATTCGCTTGTGAAAATGATATCAATCACTTGATAAACAAGAACACGGTGTTTACATTACTGAAAGTCTAACAAGTATGCGTGTTTTTTTTGAAGTAATATGTTGTTTTGAAAAACGAAGATCAAAAACAATATCTGTTGCAAGTTGTGAGCGATCACAGAAAAGCCCATCCGTTTTGCGAGAAGGGAAATTATTATTCCGCTCGATTTTCGGAGTAATTACGTAAGTTTTTCAAAAATCGCATACTGCGATCCAGAAAACATATTTTTTAAACATCGTTTGAATTTATTATTTGTATTAAAACTATTTGAAATGAAAACGACCCGTTTATGTTAACTTAGAAAATGCTACAGAGCATAAAAAGTTTTGAGAAAATTATATTATTATGATGTCTATTGGCGGGGAAAAAAATTGACGAAAAATTGAAAAAAAAATGCAAAAAATGCAAAAAATGCAACCTAAAAAAATGTTTAGACGTCTCAAATTTTGTATGAATGACTTTTTCATAACGTGGAAAAAAAATGTTTTTTTTAACCACCCTAATACACATACAAAATGTAGATGTCAGAAAGTATAAATCTTATCGTAAAAAAGTATAAATCGCTTAAAAAAACGTATATCTTAAAAATCGATTTTATTCGTATATTTTAAAAATCGATAATTATCGTTTATTTATTTTACTGCACTTTGACGTAATATCACTACACACGTACATGCTCACGAAGCGTGCAGGTTATGTTTCAACACGCCGACTTTCTTTTTCTCGTGACTTTTCACGTATTTTCGATTCGAACGTGGTAAGAATTGTCAAACGACGTACGGTGCAGAATCCAATTGGATCCCAATGAGGACTCCCCGTGTGCATCGTATTGAAGTTTCCATCGTTGGAACGCAACGAAAATTAATTCTTTTTCATTGATAACATTTCTTTTTGGCCAATTTCGACTATGAATTTCATTCGAACGTTTTCGAATATTTTTTTATTACAGATTTACTAGCTCAATTGGCAAAAATAAATATTCCGAATAATAATAAAACTGAGGCAATAAGAGCAAATCGTTGCAATCAACCGGTGCAAACTTCAACGTCATCCATGTACGTGTCCCTATAGAGATGTGGGTACATCTTGGGCCTCCCCGACAAATTTGTGCCCGGGATCACGAAACGATATTTTTTATCTCGAAAATCCAAAAAAATTGCGGTTGAGTGGAAAAAAAAATCTTAAACGACGTAAATGTGGAATTTATGACATTCTACACGAAGTGTCTCCTCGAGTCACACGAGCAATCACGTTACAAAAAAAAAACAATAATTCATTTACAGAGGCTGTCGCGCGTATGGAAAATAGGGAAAATCAGGAAAATTCAAAATAAAATTTCCTCCTGAAATAATCAGCGAGAAGTCATGAAATTTTGAAAATTCTCTGGAATTCTTCCAGAATTTACTTTTTGCAAGAATTACGAAAAATGAAACTGTCATTGAAAAAAAATACAAAAATATTTTTGTATATCCTTAATATTTATAGTGTTCTTCATCCTATACAAAAACAAGTTACTTTATTTTTGCAAGAATTACGAAAACTAAAACTGGCATGAAAAAAAAAATTGAAAACTATAAAAATAATTATTTTTGTATATCCTCAACATTTATATTATTCTTCATTCCATATAAAAGAAGATATGTTAGTGCCATCACTAGAAAATAAAAAAAAAAAACTAAAAACTCATTTTCTTCAAAACCCTATGCATTCGATTTTTCGATACACAAGCACACAATTATTATTGTCGATGAGTGTTTATATTTATTTTCTATTCATTGGCACCGACATAAAAATTTCTCTTTACAATAAAGAACCGGTTCCGTATATACTTTTAATGTATTTTTTTTTCTTTACAGTATTTAAATAATTATTCGAATTTCAGTTAAAAAAAAAAGAATTCTTTTAATATTTTTGACATTTTCATAATATAAGAAATTATGTTCTTAATTTTAGCCCAATCCCCCTGGAATATTTGCAAAATCTTTGGGGAAAAGCTGGAAAAGTGAGGAAATTTCTGAGTCAATAATGCGTAACAAGCGTGTATTTTAATTATGATCGGGACACCCGGTATATGTGTAAATATGAAATACTATTCATACGACGCGCTCGGATAAATGTGCAGCTCCTGTCACCATGTGTGTCGTATAGTATCGCGCGCACTCATTCGTCTATATATATATATATATATATATATGCTTTTATATCTTGTATAATATTTTCTCTCGCCGCGCTCAAGCCTGCCGATCACGTCGTGCAGCTGGCTCGAAGAATGCTATTTTCCTTTTCTTCTTTTCTTCTTCTAATTATTCCCACCGTGCGATAGACCGTGCGTGCTCTCGACCACTTGTGTTATTATTTCATACCCCGTCTTTACGCCCGATAATTTTAAATTGAACTTGAGCTTTATCGAGACGTTTGTCGACACCGAGATATTGAAAGGGCCTACGTGACTGACATTTCCTTTTTTAAAATAAACTGCTTCGTAATTATTTTCAAAATACACAAGTTTGACTACTTGAAGAAAAAAAAAATATCCGTCGTGTGTGTATGCAGGCAGAATGGTTAGTTTGAAGACATTCGAGTTCGAGGACCGTCCTGACAGTAGACAAACGTTCCCCGCGCCTGGAGACTGGGGCTATCTTTGTACCTTTAAAATCTACGATGCATTGGATAAAAAGTGATATATCGTTTAAGGGGTTATATACAAAGTTGGGGCTCGAAAAATCGACAATTTTTTTGTTGCATATTCTAAAAGTGTACATGCTTTCGAAAATATCTGTGCGGAATTTCATTCAGGTCGGAGCACTAGATCGTAAATTGTGCCGCGTTTTCTACTGCAAGTATAGGGCGAAATAAAAATACAACGTACCGTCGTCGTGAACGTGATAACTCGAAAACTTTTCAACCGATCTTCATGATTTTTTTTTAATTGTTGATATTTACAATCTCGTGTACTCGAGCGGTTCCTTTTTCATGAAAAAATGTGCGATGCTTCTAAACAATTTTTTGTTCGAAATTCTCAACACCTCAAAGATCGATTTTTTTTTGCAAAATGGTTCTTGCATTTAAAAAAAGTTTTTTTCGGTAAACAAACCGTTCAAGTACACCGAATGACATTCTTGTTCAATAATTTTTTGACTTTTTTTAATTTCAGTTGAGCGGTTCGCCTTTAGTCACGTTCACCGCAAGCCTCTTTAAAAAAAAAAGGCTTTTCGGGGGAAGGGCCATAAGTCCTACAATTAATATTTTTTTATTGTTAAAATTCTAATTTTGTTCTCCGCGACCAGTTCCAACAAACTGTATTTAGTTTTTTCCAATAAAATTTTCATAACGTGTTTAAAAAAATTCACGAACACATCTCAATGCTTTCCATCAACTTTGTATATAACCCCTTAAGGCGGGATATACATTCAGACAGGAAAAAAATAAGCAATATTGAGGGATCTTTTAAACTAAGAAATAATTATTCTACAATTATCAAACTTTAGGTATATTTTAATAGTATATTTAAGTATACGAAACATTTTTTTTTTAATTAATTCGTCATCAAAATGGTACGCAATTGCAATAAAAATCAACATTTCACGCAACATTTCTGTAAAATGTGGATTAAAAAAAGTCGTTTTTTCCAATTTTTCAAAAACAATCTCCGTCAATTAGAAGGTACCGATATTATCAATATTTCTACCAAGTTACAACTCAATCGACTTTATAGTTTTTGAGTAATCCTGCACGCCAATTTCGATAATGCAGTTTTGTGAAAAACGCGTTTGAAGTTCACGCCCGCTCCGAATCCTAGCGGTGGGCACAGCATTGACGGGCTGTAACGTTCGAAGTTTTTCGAATTTCGCTTTGAAACTTTGGGAAAATATTCTACATAAATAGTTCTATCGTTTAAAGTAAAAAAAAAAATAAAGAAATCGATATTTTGATCGTTGTAAATGTATATGCCCCCTCAAAAAAAAAAAAAAATACGGGTGTGTTGACAGCCACGAGGCACTCTTGTTAATAGCTCTACTATCAGGGCAGATACTTATCAAATTTTGCTTTTTTCCCTTGCGAATCCCCAAACGAACTAAAAGTCTCAGAGCGACGGTCATTGGGTCAGAAAACGTCGCCACTTTTTTTTTCTCTCAATTTTTGCCGGAAAAATCAACGAACGTGCAATTTTTTCGTGTTTTACTATCGCAGCAACATCGTATCATTTGGCCAAGTGTACAATCGCGTTATACCCAAATCGTGAATCATCGTCGTGCGCGTTTCGGGAAAATACGGGAAAAGTTTCGGTGCCACGAAGTCGGGGACCCGTTTCGGGAACGCTTGTACGACAGTATGGGAGAGAGAGGGAGGGGAGAGAGAGGGAGGAGAGAGAGAGAGAGAGAGAGAGAGAGAGAGGGGGAGAGAGAGAGAGAGAGAGAGAGAGAGAGAGAGAGAGAGAGAGAGAGAGAGAGAGAGAGAGAGGGAGAGAGAGAGAGAGAGGGAGGGAGAGAGAGAGAGAGAGAGAGAGAGAGAGAGAGAGAGAGAGAGAGAGAGAGAGAGAGAGAGAGAGAGAGAGAGGGAGACTTTTTCGAATGGCTTCTCTTATTTCACTCGTACACGAGAAAATATTTCTTTTCTTCACATCGCGACTCTCGATATTTTTTTTTTTTTTTCGTCCTTATATGTACTCACACACATACATTCTCTTTGCGCTTCGTGATATATTTACGAGGTACGATCTTATTTACGACGACGTAAAGAATCGAACGAGGGCCTGATTGCGCGATTCCTCGACGACGATTGTACATAGGTATAGATGTTTATTCCTGATAAGAGATAGCCGAGAAAGCCTCGATCCTTGGGCGCGCACATGTTTCTGTCTACACGTGTATATATATACACATACAGGGTGTACTGTCATGAATGGATAATCCTGCAATTGTCGATAGGTCACATCATGTCCTACTATATGCTGGAATTTTAGTTTAGTAAAAGTTCCACGGTTTTCGAGATTTTTTGCTGTATGTTTTTTGAAAAAAAAAAAAAAAAAAAAAAAAAAAAAAAAAAAATCATCCGCTTTTGGTTTTTCGCGTGCCATTTATACAAATGATATGAATCGAGAATAACTAAGCAACTTTTTGAAGTAATTGGCACGATATGCGTAGGGATTTTTTTTTTACACCTCAGTCTATCAAAGTCAGATGTTCGAATTGTATGAAAATTCTGGCCAAGATCTTTTTTCACAAAGTTTTCTTAACATTTAAGGTTAAAAAGAATACTTTTCTAGACAAAACGAATAACCGAGAGTATTTTCTAAAAAAACGGGGTCAAAAAATGTTATTATTTGTGGAAATGGCATGCGAAAAACCAAAAGCAGGTGATTTTTAGATCGAAAACCCTGGGCCTTTTACTAAACTGAAACTACAGCATACAGTAGGACGTGAGATTGAAGTTTGCATCGTTGGAATGCAACGAAAATTACTTCCTGTATATCTCGCAGCTAGTCTTCGTTGTGAAAATCCCTCAATCATTTTTTACGTCGCTTAAAGATCTAGAATTTTTTCGGTATTTTTTTTTAAATAATAAAAATCAGCGAATAATAACGTAAAACAAAACGTTCGTTGCACTTGAAGAATGCAAATTTCAAGACCATTGTAGGACACGATCTGACCTATCGACAGTTGCAGGATTATCCATGCATAGCAGGACACCCTGTACACAAACACACACACATACACACGCACATATACACGCATACATACATACATATATATTAGGGTGGCCGTTATTTAGGCTTTGGCGAAAAAATTCGATGCCACTCCAAAAATATAATCAAGGTGTATGAAAAAAAATCTGTGTAAAGTTTGGAGGCGCTCGAAAAATTGGAACACGCGCCACCGAGGGACTGAAATTTTAAATGTGAAATACATGTATTTATCCCGCGCATCAATGATTTTTTTTTTGCCGAGTATAATATTAATGAGAAAAATTCGAAACTTGGTTCACTTATTGTGCATAGTATGGTGTACAAAACCAATTTTTTTTCATTCATAATTTTGTTAATGACAAGCTCTGTAGAGTTTGTTTTTGTTAATGACAAGCTCTGTCCCTGTCTTCTTCCCTGCAGACTTTACATTTTCGAACTAAACATTTATTTTTTATTTTATTTGAAATTTATTTGAAAACAAATATAAAAAAAAAACGAAATATGGGCATTTCTACAGAGCTTGCCATTAACAAAATTATGAATGAAAAAAAATTGAAAAAATTTGGTTTTGTACACCATACCATGCAACATAAGTGTACCAAGTTTCAAAATGGTGTTGAAGTTTGCATCGTTGGAACGCAACGAAGGTTTTTTTTTTACATTTTGTTTGCCATATTCTTATTATTATAAAATATCTTTTTTTTTAGATTTATATTGTACGTCGCAAAGTAAATATCTTAGAAAATGGTAAAATGCTTTTGGTAGACAAAAACTGTCAAACATATTAAAAGAACTCGGAAATATTTATTTTCATTGCGTCCCAACGATGCAAACTTCAACACCATGTTTCAAATTTTTCTCATTAATATTATACTCGGAAAAAAAAATCATTGATGCGCGGGATAAATGCATGTGTTTAACATTTAAAATTTCAATCGCTCGTTGGCGCGTGTTCCAATGTTCCGAGCGCCTCCAAACTTTACACAGATTTTTTTTGATACACCTTGATTATGTTTTTGGGGTGGCGTTGAATTTTTTTCGCCAAAGCCCAAATAGCGGCCACCCTAATATATATATATATATATATATATAATTATTATAGCGTATATTATTATATACGCTATTGTCTTTGGCAAATACTATTCATGACAAAAATACGATATATTTTTTTTTCACAGAGAGCTTGCAAACCCATTAAAAATCATTTTTTTCAGTCCCAAAATCATCGCGCAAGACCCTTAAAAAAACACATGGCCACCTTATAAAAGTCACCCTGTATATATATATATATATATATATATATATATATATATATATATATATATATATATTTGTGCGTACCACGCTCGTAAAGGCATTTTGTTCCAAGCATAAAGTTCCCCCGCATATAGGGTATTTCGTAACAAATTAGCCAATCTGCGAGGTTTAGTGTCAGCGATTTTTTTTCTCTTTTTTTAGCATTCCATTTGTTCTCGGGAAAAGAATGCTCCATTCGGAGCAGAAACAGCATCGGTTAGTGCACACGCGACCGCAACGTGTAGTGCACGCAGGTAAAACTCAAAAGTTTATGCTCTCGGTTGCATTCTCTCTCTCTCTCTCTCTCTCTCTCTCTCTCTCTCTCTCTCTCTCTTTCTCACGTATACGCGGAATCGTTAAAGCCCGTGCTCTCGCTCGCGTTATATAGTTTCCGGTTATTTTGAGAAACGCGGAGCCCAATGACTCCAAGTTCCCGTGAGACGAGGTTCGTACTCGGCACGGAAGTTTACTAGTGGCGCCGCCTCAAAGCGCAAATGAAAGAGACAGGGGCGAGGGCCACTACGACGCTAATATTTATATGCGTATCGGTTCGCCAATAATCCTTGGATATCTAGTAATGTAAGTAAAGGGTACTTAATAAGGGGGGTGGGGGGCTGAGAGGGACAGAGGGAGAGAAAGAGAGAGAGAGGAGACATTCGCCAGGTACTGACCAATTAAAAAATAAATAATAATCGTAATTAAAAAAAAATTATCAAAATTACATTTAAAAAAAATATTCCAAGTAAAGGTGACATTGCATATCTATTTCAGTGCCATGTTTTACACTTTGATTTTCGCATTGCGGGAATGTAACGTTTTTTGAAAAATTACCTAAGTTAATTTTTTGCCGCCAATTTTAGCTGTAAAAATCGGTCAAACGTTTTAACGTAATGTTATTAGAAATTTACGACACCAATTTGCGAAAGAGAAACCTTGGGCAATGATGAAAATGAAGAAATCAAAAAAGAAGAAAAAAATATCGTTGCATTCCAACGATGCAAACGTCAATATGATAATATTTTAACATTATTTATCAGGCATACCTCGACTTATTATTATCATTATTATTATTTCTTATTGACAGAGAGGAGCCTTTCCTTCTCGCCTTTTTTCCTCCTCGCAGCATTATGTTGACACAGTATCGACACTATATCGAGCAATTAAGGAGGTTGGAGCGTTAGCCATAATCCAAGGTTAAATTTAATAAAAAAAATACATGTTATTGTTTACACTATACTGAGTCTTTACGAATTTTTTGAACTTTTTTCACCACCAAACACCAGAGATAAAAAATAGTTTAATGTATGTAATTTAACGTGCGGTTAGATGGGCAAGACTTTCACACAAAAGGTTATGTAATTTTTATTGTTATTTAGCCCCAAGATAAACCATTTCTAACAACGGATTAACGCAAACTGAACCTTTGTGAACATTTGGAAAAAAAATCCTCATCTTGCCCATCGTAGACCATGGGCCAATAATCTCGTGACGTAAACATGAATAGGCATAATTATGAATTACTGAAAATTTCATTGTGAATTGTATAAAATATTCGTTGCCGTAGTTTTTTCATAATAATCATCGATAATGTTATGCTTTTTCAAGTTGGTAGTAACACAAAAGTTTTTCTACTTTACGTAATAAAAATGTTAAAATGCATAATTTTGCCCTTTAATTATATATTTGAAAAAAATAGCATATATAGAATAAATATGTACCTCGTATGCATTTTTTTGAGGTTCGTTGAAAAAAAAAATGAATAAACCGTCATTTGACCCAACTGAATCGCTCCAAACTCCTTAAGGGGTAAGGCCACTGTAACGGCCCAAAAAAAAAGGTTTTTTCACTAATTTTTTGCTCCCGAAATTGAAGGTATTTGAAAAAAAACTTTTAATGGGGTTATCGGGCATACATTAAACTTTATTATAAAATTTTTTTACAGTAAAAAAAAACAAAATGGCGGTTCCACAGCTATCTTCCCGGGACATGTTTTGCTTCCAGGGCTCCGCGGCACGCAGCACCACTGGTGCACTTTTGAATGTAGAACAAAAAAAAAACCATTAATCTAGAGGGCTATAGCTAGAGAATGTCGATCGGATTTTAAAAAGTATCAATTTTTGTGGATTTGGCGTGCGTTTGAAAAAAAAAATTGATTTTTGACGATAAAACGGCAAGTTTTTTGTTAATAAAAAATCAATAAATAAAGTTCTTTAAAATTCCGATCGACATTCTCAAGATAATGTAAATGTTCACATCTGGTTAAAATTTCAAGTAAAAAAAATGAAAATTGTTCGAGTTATGCTGCGTGCCATTTTGAAAAACCATGTTTCGAAAAAAACGCGTTTAAAGTTTTGCGAATAGTTTTTTATTGGAAAAAATTTAAAAAAGACGTCGCACAGGACCTTTTTTTTCTTATTCTAGAGGGTTTAAACTATTTTTTAAGCCAATAAAAAAAAATCGATTTTTCAAAAAATTTACAGTGGCCTTACCCCTTAAGGCGGGATATACTTACATTTAGACGGAAAAAAATGAAGCGATTTTGAGGGATTTTATTAAACAAAAAAAGATTATTCTACATTTATCACACTGTAGGTATACATTAATAGTATATTTGAGTATACAAAACATTTTTTCAAAATCATTCATCATTAAAATGGCGGAGCTGTTTGATTTGCAAAAAAAATCAACACTTTTTTTCAGCTAGTGCATGTATAGTATCTATTTGACGGTAATTAAAATGAAGAAAATGCGAATATAAGATAATGGCACGCATTTACAACAAAAATATCAACATTTCACGCAAAATTTCTGTGAAATTTGGATAAAAAAGTCGTTTTTTTGCAGTTTTTCAAAAATAATTCTCGTTAAGTAGAAGGTAGCAATATTATCAATATTTCTACCAAGTTTTGACTCAATCGGCTCGATAGTTTCTGAGTAAGCCTGCACCCCAATTTTGAAAATGCAGTTTTGAGAAAAACGCGTTTGAAGTTTACGCCCGAGGCGCAACATTGACGGGCTTCAAAGTTTGACGTTTTTGGAATTTTGTTTTGAAACTTTGGTAAAATATTCTACATACATAGCACTATAGTTTCACGAAAAATTGAAAAAAAAAAAAAAAAACGATTTTTCGATAATTGTAAATGTACATCCTACCTCGAATAAAACTTTTCCAGCCTCGTGGAAAATCCCCCGCGCGCAATCGAAAGGGAGCAGTGGAGGAGAAATTTCCGCTCGCTTCGAATCTCCTCCGCGTTTGCCCTTATCGTCGGCCCCCGCGTCATCCTAAAGCGAAAAAAAAAAACAAAAAAAAAACAAATCGATCCAACGTCACTCGGCTGGAGTGCGTTACGTAAACACCGTACTTACGAGGACCGTTCTCATTTTTCTCTTCTCTTTCCTCTCGTCTGCTTTTGCCCACTCGAAGAAAGCTGTACAAACGGGGTGGCTGAAGGGATGGAAGGGCCGGAGGATCCGCGAGTCTGGGGCAAGTGGGAAGCAAGTGGCGAGGGGAGGGTGGGGAACTTTATCCAGCGAGTGTACGTAGGGCTGGCGAGAGGAAGGGCTCGCCCTTGGCGAAGGGTGGGCCCTTCACCCAAAGGGCGGGGGGGGGGGGGGGTGGAAGGAGCGCGGCGACGGAAAGAGCAAGAACGACAATAATTCACCCTCCACGCTCCGGCTCCTGGAGTGATTAAAGAAGAGGTAGAAGGGCCCGTGAAGGGCCAAGAGACACCCGCAGCCGTGCAGCGAGAACAAGCACGACAAAAAAAATGGGGGACGGGGTACGATCGTCAGCCTCGTCTTACCGAGGAATTATTTCGGAAAACATGCCCACAACTGCTGTACAAACAAAGATATTCGACGATGAGCGGACGAGATAAAAGAAGATCGGCGGGGCGTTGAGAAGGGCGAGGGAGGGCCGGAAGGACCGAGCAGGCGAAGGGAAACCACGGGAAGTGAGTGGCAGAGTTTTGACGCGTAAAAGATGACGGTGTGTGAAGAATTAAGGGGGGCGAACGAACCAGGGCGAGAGAGAGAGAGAGAGAGAGAGAGAGAGAGAGAGAGAGAGAGAGAGAGAGAGAGAGAGAGAGAGAGAGAGAGAGTGGGTAAGTGCTACGGTGAATAAGGGTTGCGGATCAACCCTTATTCACGAGAGACGGAGTCACTCGGAAAAGAATTTGAAGAAAGAGCAAGAGAGTCCAAGAGGGAGAGAGAAATGAAAAGTGGCCGGAGTTGCGGACTAGTGGTTGCGTAACCGAGGACAAAAAACCGCCACCCCCCGTACATCAAAGGGAAGCGTGTGCTGGCGCCCATAGACCCAAGGGAAGCCCGAAGAATGAGTTAAAAAATGCGGACGAGCTTTACGAAATGCAAGCTCGAGGAGGAGAGGGTTGAGGGCCGCCTTAGGAACCCTCGGGTGTTATATGTACTCACGTTTACCACTTTCTGACAGTATAATGCAGGGAGAGAGAGAGAGAGAGAGTGAGAGGGGTATAGAGGATAACGATGTTTTATGTATGTAGGCGCATTTTGTGCGACTTGTGCGAACGTTTATGTGCATGTATTTGTTATTGTTGACACACACCCACACACTGCAATCCTCTTGCCCCGACACAATGCACAAGGGTGGAAGAAACGAGTTTTAAATGAAAGGCCATTTGGTCGTCGAAAAATCCGAGTGCACCGACACGCGTTCTGTGCTGTGACGTATGCCACGGGAGCACAAACATAATGACGGAACTGCATGAACTTGGGGACCAAAGAACCGGTCGATTTTCAATATTTTTTTGTGACGAGAGTATCGGCATTAGGAAGTCGGGATTTTACGGACATTTGATGTATAGTCTTGGTAGGATGGAGTTTTTTTTGTTGCGAAAAATATTGATAAACAACGGAGTTGTTTATTATTGAAGTGCATGGATGGTGTTGAAGTTTGCATCGTTGGATAGCAACGAAAGTTCCGTTTTACATTTGATTTTCCATATTTTTTATTGCTATGGGCGATCTTTTTTATAGTTTTATAATGTACATCGCGAAGTATCTTAAAAATGGTTGAGGGTTTTTTGTCGGTAAAATTAAATTCGTTGTAGTCCAACGATGCAAACTTCAGCATTGTCTCCATGGGGGGTAGGTGGCAACGAGGCTCATCTGGAAATGAAATATTGAAAAACGTAGTTTTAGAATAATTATGAAACTTTCCCATGACCGGATAGCTCTATGGAATTTTGGAATTTCCGAAAATGACAAGTAGAGAAAAAAAACGTTCGATTTCCGAGCTGAAAGACAACTTTGATCATTCGTCGTTGATAAATGGATGAATGTGCCGAAAAGTCATCGGGTCGCACGATGGAAAATGTTATAAACTATGCTTTGTCCGAGTTTGAAGTGAATCCGACCAAGAGACTTTTAGATACCCCCTACACCGTTTTCGTAAAACCTAGTTTCGAGACGCCTCACAAAAATTCTCATAACTCGGCCAACTTTTGAATTCTTTGCAATTTCCTTGTTGCAAATTAATATTCAAGTTCCACGTCTATAACACAACTCAGTATTTTAAAAAATCGTATTCTTGAAATTGCCTGCGAATATCTCATACTTATCTGCCTACATGGAAAATTGAATGCCTCATGCCGGCCTGTTTTGCCCGATTTGCAATTTGCGCGACATATATTCCCGCACAGACGTCCAACGTTTATCCGGCCAGTCGATAAAACGTGACCGCGAGACAGCTGACGCGATATCTTCCGGACCAATCAATTTTATATCCCCCCCCCCTCTCCGTGCTCGTCCAGCAATTTCAAAGATTGCCACTCCCCCCCAGTACCGAATCCGATAGTATACCGTTCTCTCGGCGTTCCCTCTTTTTCCAGTATTTTCTTTTTGTCATCTTTCGTCTCTTTTCTGTCGCTTTCCTCTATCGTGGTCGTACACTAGCCCGACACTACTCGCCTCACAGTTTTCTTTCACGGCCCACACTTCCCCTACCCCACAATTCCCCCACCCCACACTTCCCCCACCCCACACTCCCCCGCCCCACACTTCCCACACCCCACACTCTCCCCACACTCCCCCACCCCACACTCCCCCACCCCACACTCCCCCACCCCACACTCCCCCACCCCACACTTTCCCACCCCACACTTCCCCCACCCTTCCTCCGCCGCCCACCCCCATTCTCAATCTCTCGCTCTATCTCTACACCTCTTTTCTTCTGTCTTTTTGCTGCGAAGAAAAAGAGTGTGACGCGTTGGAATAACGGATCGTGTACCGGGGAGCCGAGGAGATAAATGACTTTCGAGGAACTTTCGGGACTCGAGGGTATAACACACGTGTAGAGGGTGCGCGGCTGGGAGAGGATATCTTGCGAGGGAATGAAGGAGAGGAAGAGGGAGAGAGAGAAAGGATCTCCTCTTGAACCCGAAATGACGTCCCCGAGGAAATATATCTGTGAGGCCAATCGCGGTGTCACTCTCCCGGTCCTCTCCTATATATACCAGCCTCGTTTTCTCACCCTTGCTCCTCGCGAATGTTTTTCTCCGCGATGTTTTTGCCCACACGGGCGATTCCCCGATCTGCTACTCCGGGCACTGTGACGGGCTCGATAATATTTCCGATTCTTCGGAAACTTCACTATATTTCGGCCATTTTTTTTCTCGTTCTTTCGAAACTTCGTCTCAAGAGCAGAATAACAATAATAATCATCAGTAGAGGTGCGAAGATGTTGCAATGACTTAAATTAATCATTTAAGACGGAGAACCAGTTCTGGAGTACGTTTTTTTTGTGTGATTTTCATGATTTTTTTTAACAAGGAGTGAATGGATAAAATTTATTCGAACTTTGGGAATATTTTATACACATTTTCAAACGAATATTTTGATTTCTTGGAAGCATTTCCTCGGAAATTATAGAACATGTGAACTGCCGCTCATTGAAGGTCGTCATTAGACTTTGCTATTTGTGTACACTCTGGAGGCGGCAGTTTCAATCGGAAATCACTACGGTTTCAAGATTACTTTAGGAATATGTTTTCCTTCTATATGAACCCAATACTGACGAAATAAATTGAAAATTGCTATTTCTAGAGGTCTTTAAAAAAAGGGTATAATTTTTTCCATTATTTTATAACTTTTTTGCTATAAAAAAATACACCTTAAATGATGATAATACCACAAATTTAGGTTCATATAGAGCGTAATTATATAAAGAAGGTAACTGTCACTTTATAAAATGATAGGCGAGAAACTTTTTGAGCTAGAGTGTACACAAATCGATAAAAAAGTCGTTTCGAGAAAAACGCTATTAAAAAAAAATTACCAAAAATAACAAATTGAAAGCAGCAATTAATCTTTTATACTGCCTATCAGTTAATTAGCGATTAGTGTCACTAACAATTTATGGATAAACAAAAATCGATTTTCCGAGTCAACTAAACTGGTTTCCTGCCTTAAAAATCTATATTAGGACGTTGAATAAATTGTCGCTGTTTGACAACAGATGACATTTCGCCGAAGTGTAAACAACTTTTTTTCCATAGCGTTAAACATGTCAAATTTCATCTCAAAAAGGCGTATTTCTAGAAATACTCAAAATTTCGAAGAATTTCTCGAATTTCAAAGAAAATTCTGCATCTGAAGCGCACATAATTCTTGTTGAACCTTACGGCGACCATGCTCTGTCGAAAACAACGTACAGATATTGGTTTGGACGGTTAAAAAATAATGACTTTATTGTGTTGAATTGGAGGCATTACTTCATGAAGTCTGATGTCAGACGCTAACTGAACTTGCAGAATCATTAGGAGACGATCACACAACAGTTTCGAAACGTTTGAAAGTATTGGGAATGATGTTTTTAAATATCATACTTTAGTTAAATTAAATTATCAAATTAAATATTTAAATTAAATATTAATTAAAATTAATTATTTAATTAAAATAAATTAAATTTTAGTTAAAATATCAATTTTAACGAAAAAACAGCGAGAATTTATTCAACAGCCCAATATATGTTCCCGATATTCCTTACGCCGAACGGTCACCCATCCGACTGTTGGCACCATCCAATGCTGCACAGACGCAACGATTTTTCAATTACTGAAATTAATTGTTTATATATATATATATATATATATATATAAAATTAATTTCAGTAATTGAAAAATCGTATATATATATATATTCCACACGCCGAACGGTCACCCATCCGACTGTTGACCCCGGCCAATGCTGCACCGTTGCAACAGTCCCCGTGACTTTTGCTACACGTGGCACTTTGTGTAGTCGATTTGACTTTGGCACATGCAACTTTGACTATGATCCGTGGTACGTGATCTTTCGTACAAAGACGAGTCAGGTATACGGAGGAGTCTTTTTTTCGAGCCGACCGCATTCGAGCCTCTTCGGCACGAGGGCCCTTTGTATTTGGGTCCAAATAACGAGGGCTAAGGTGAAATCGGATAGCCTCGCGAGGTCCCTCGGAGCGCCAGGTCTCGTTCCACCTGTGTCCCGAAAACACGTCGATTGTTGGGTAAGCTTGAAAAAGAGGAGGACCCACAATGGTCGCATTGTAGTCTCTTGGCGCACCTTACACGGAGGAATATTTTGAAAAGATTCGCCGGGATTTGGCTCGTGGTCGAATTAGCGCTGGATGGGAGGGGTGGGGAGTAGGGGATGATTCTTCTCATCTCGATGAGAGTCAATGTGAACGAGCACGATTTTTTTTGCGCGAAGAACGATTGAACAAAAGATAAAATGAAAAATTACGTACAGCAGGGCGTTTTTTTCTTCGTTGTTTTTTTTTCGCCTTTTTCTCGCAAGGAACACTTTGGCCTCCGATTTTTTAGAAACTCGTGTACGGGCCTGAAGGAACGAACATTTTTTTTTACTATTGCACCTTTTCCAGGGCGTGTTCGATGGGAAATTTTCCGCTGATTACGAATATCATGGAATTTTTGTTGAAAGCTTGATATTAAGGTGGTTAATCGTGAAAAAACTGTTTTTATAAATATGTGACATTTTTTAAATAGAAAATGAGGGTTTGGTAAAAATGAATAGTGAATTCGTATTCAGGAGGTTAAGATATATCAATATGGAGCCATGACATTTTTTTGAAAGTCCAATTTTTTTCCCACCGCGGCAAAAAAAAAAGTTTTTCACTGAAACACTCGTCATTTTGTTGCCTTTTTTACTTGAGACTGATTTTTTCGCTCATTCTCTTCGCGATCGGTTGCCCTTCACAATGCCACTTGAAGCAACAAGCTGCTATCATTTTTCGATTTTTGGCAGAATTTCAAAGTCGGACCATTCATTGTTGTGAATTTTTCCATACATGCTTTGCCTTTTTTCGGCTCTTTTTCAACTGGATTTTTTTTAGAAAACTTATAGATATGTCAGGCTGGAACCAACGCCATTGTGAGTCTGTCAAAGTTCTTTTCAAAACTCCCCAATAAATCTCCGTCACCCGAATAGAACCGATGCTACGGGTGCTTGAAATGTTGTGATTTGGGAAAAATGCTCGCAACGGTCGCAAATTTTTTTTATCGAATTTTCAACTATTTCAAAGATCTATATGATGGGAAATTTTCTGCCGATTACGAATATGCCCGAGTTTTGGCCGAAAGCTAAAACTTTCTTATGGAAAGAAACGGTTTAGGACGAATCTAATGTTAAATTCGTGTTCCAAGCATGAAAATACATCGAAATAGATTTAAAAAAAAAATATATTGAAAATCTAAAAATTTTTCGCAATTCGGCCAAAAATAAGTAGCTTCACTGAATCGCCGATAATTTCTTTCCTCGCCGGATTTGGAACTCCACTCGGTGCTCATTCTCTTCGTTATCGTTTGCCGTATAAAATGCCGTTTGACTCATCGAGATACGATTATTTTTCGATTTTTGGCAGAATTTCAAAGTCGGACCATCGATTCTTGCCGATTTTTCCATATCCTCTTCAGCCTCTTTTTCGGCCATTTTCCAAACGGACTTTACGCGCAAACCAATTGAGAAATCGGCATTCTCCAACGCAATTCTCCAAGTCTATTAAAATCCCATTCAAAACGGCACAATAAATATATGTCATACGAACAGAACGGCCGCTACGGCTCTTTGAAATTTCGCTATTTCGGCGATTCCGGGAAAAACGGCCAAAAACGGCCCGAAAAAAAATCGACTTAAAAACCGTTTCACGGGTCTATCTGATGGGAAATTTTCCGCCGATTCCGAATTTCTACGAGTTTTCGCCGGACGCTCAAAATTACGCCGACAAAATCCGAAAAACGTGTTTCCAAACACTGCCGACGATTTCGACTGGGAATTCCTTCGTCGGCATTGACGCAATAGTGCGTCAACCTTTATTTCCCTATTTAACTTGCTCTGATTTGAAATTGGAGCCTCGCTCGGGGGTTTTTGAGCTCGCTGAATCCGAATTCGAAGTCAAAATTTGCAAATTCAAAATGGCGGCGCCAATATGGCGGACAAAAATAAAAAACTTTACCCGATTTAGATGAAAATTAGTACTTCGGGATTTTTGAGATCGCTTATTACGAATCTGAACTTTAAGTTTAAAAATTCAAAATGGCGGTGCTAGAATGGCGGACCGACATTGAAAATTTTACTCGAATCAATCTGTATTATTTGTATTTCCATTCACCGTATTTGTTCGTCATTGTGAATTCTTGAATTTTGAGTTCAGATTCGTAATCGCCACCCTCACAAAAACCCCAGAGTACAAGTTTTCAGGATAAAAATTTTTCCTGCCATTGTGGGCACTTTTTGTCGAATTCTCTCTGCCAACGAAGAGGTTAATGGTGATCTTGTATTCACGGGCTAAAAATACATCGAAAAAAAAACCCAAAAATACCATTAAAAATCCGCCGATGAAAAAAAAACCTAATAGGTTTTTAATGCTCCGCCGCATACATGAGTTTTACCAAAATCGAAGGCGAACACCATAGTGAAGTTTCTTGCAAGTCGCAGCCTCGTACCCCGGATTCCCGAAGTACCGTGAGGGCAAAGATGCCTCAGCTCCTGCGACAAATATATAGGACGGGTTACAGGAAGGAGAGCGAGAAGGGTGACGCCGGGAGACAGTTCGAGTTTCGTGCGGTTTGCCACTCTCGACCCACCAATCTTCTCCCCCCCAACCTTTCCCTCTTTTTATATCGGTTCCAGACAATAAAGCCCCGAGGTCTTGTTTTGCCTTCGGCTGACCACGCTCTGGCGAAACTCCCCCGGACGAATTTTCTTTTTTCCCGTCTTCGTTTCTTCCTTTCTCTCTCTCTCTCCCTTTTTTTTATTGTTTTTGCTTTTCCTGCTCGCCACGAGTCCTTTTCACTTGTCTCCCTCCTTCGGCCCTTTCCTCCTCGATTCTTTCAGTACTCCCTGTCTCTCTATTGCTTTAGTGTTTTCATTTCTATTTATAACTTTTGTCTCACTTCCGCCCCCGCTTATGGACCCTAGACATTCCCTGACAATTCCATCCCTCTTGACATCTCTCTCTCTCTCTCTCTCTCTCTCTCTCTCTCTCTCTCTCTCTCTCTCTCTCCTCAACTCCAACCGTTCGACGACAGAGGCGAGATGCATTGTGTGTTTGGCCGGTTATTGTCTGAAACGTCGAGGAAACAGAGTCGGTTTGTGTTTGAAGATTTCACTCCCGGCGGTGAGGAGGAGAGCGCGAGGGACCGCGAGCGACGCCGTGGGGAAAGGGAGATGGAGATATTCCGCTCGGTCGACTCTTCCGGCACAATTCGACGGCGACGCCAAAGAGTTGCGGAC
>OZ023323.1:34811079-34836048 GCA_964007375.1 Ophion obscuratus
TTTAAAAAAAAAAATTTGACGCCATACGAGTTATGTTTTTCTCACTTGTCACCACATTGAAATATATCACGGTAATTTTTACCGTAAAATTCACGACACAAGTTACTTTTTAATTCTCTCCGTGTAATAATAGAAAAAAAGATAATTATCGGCGGCAGTTGAGAGACCGTTTTTTATGACACATTGATACCTTGAGTGTTTGTGAATGATGATAACATTCGGCGTTGCAATTATAGGGGTGTACTTAATCTTTTTTTGGTTATCTAGAAACGGAAAATATGCGAGAAGAAGAACGATTTATTCTTTTTATTGCAGGGAGAATGAGAATTATGTGCCGAAGGGCGTTTTTATTCTGGAGCACCAATAAACATGATCTTATCTGATCTTATCTTACCTTACCTAATTTATGTTATCTTATCTCATCTCACCTAAATTTATCTGAGCTTATCTCATGTTACCTCACCTAATTTACCTTATCCTATCTTACCTTAGCTAAATTCATCTTATCTTACTTTACCTAAGTTTATCTTATCTTATCGTATGTTATATCTTACCTTATCTTGCCTTACTACATGTAAATTTATCTTATCTTATCTTGTGTTACCATATCTCACCTTAGCTCACCTCACGTTACTTTATCTTATCTTATCTTATCTTATCTAATCTTATCTTATCTTATCTTATCTTATCTTATCTTATTTTATCTAATTCACGGGGTTGACAAAAACGTGTCCAAAATCCATTCGCAGCGTCTGCGCTCGTGGGTACCCAATTTACGTGTCGAATCTTCGCTCGTCAAATGTCTTCCATGTCATTATTTTTTCATGTTTATTAACGTCTTTTTCTCTCCCTCTTTCTGTTTTAGGTAAGAGTGAAGCTTGTCGCTGCGTAACTAGCAATGCATCGTGCGACGTTGCCAAAGAGTGAGTCTTGAAAAAAAAAAACCTCATTGTGCATTTTCCATCCTGACGCGGATTTTTTATCGTCGCGTACTTGCGACAATATTGTATCCCGATTGCGTACAATTTTAATATTATTATTATGACCTGGTGCGCGAGTGCAAGCGCCACTGAAAACAACAAAAAAAGCGATTTTACTCTTGCATCGCGATTTCGCGAGAAATTTTCATGCAGCTTGGATTTTGCTCGTTCGGTTGAAATTACTCGGAGACCGTATACGATAATTCGGCGGTTCATTATTATTTTATGCTCGCATATAGGTGCGTGTCAAGCCGCGAGGACGCGAGAGAATCGCACGGACGAGTGGCCTCTGTCCCCTTTATGTCCTAGAAAATCCATCCTGATACTTGTCATGCACATGCACGAGATAAAGGAATATACATAGGCGCACACAGCCAACGAGCTTGTACATCCCCCCGTTGAGCGAGTGGACATATTAACGGACTCTCGCGCTTGCAAAGCTTTTCCGCGTTGCGTATCTCCTGCACTATGGCGATGCGGAGAGGGGGGGGGGGGGGTGACGTAAATCCGTGGCTGGAGGTATACGGTGCATACATATATATATGAGGTCGTCGAGAGTCCGAGGTCCGGGGCCTTAAATCCGGGCTTATGAATGCGTAATGTCCATGATTCTCTCGCGACTACCCTCCGCTCTCGTGCAAACCGTATCAACCGAATACCGCGGTATCATGGTGTAATGCAGATCGTCTGCAATTTCTGACGCATTCTCTTTCTCTCTTTCTCTCTCTCTTGGATTTACTTTTATTAACTTTTGAATTAAATATTAATTGTATTTATCAATCCGTGTTTTGGATCTTTGGATTTTCCTTCTTCCTCTTTCGTGATTGCTAATTTAATTTCATCAATTTTAATATCAATTTAATTACGTTTTTGCTTCTTTTTGTTTTCTATTAATTTTAATTTTTACTCATTTTAATTTTGAGTCCTTTTCATTTCTGTTCCGTTGAATCATCGTTAAGTATTATTTTTTTACTCTTTTTTTTTTATTTGTGCATGTGGAAATATTTTTGGGACTAGAGATTTTTCGGATTATGTTTTCGTTGTTCCTCGTTGATGATTTAACGTGATTTGATTATTTTTTTCATTTATTGAATTATGCCTTTGTTAACTTTATTATTTCATTCACTAGTATTTTTATTCATTTGACCTTTGGCGCTTTTTCATTTCTATTTCGTTGGATGTCGGTTGAGTGTTACTTTTATACATTTTCTCAATATGCGTGTCTACTTATGAGTCTCTCGAGGGTTTTCAGATTATAATGCCATTGTCTTGGTTATTTCACTTTTATAACTGACGCTATAAACAACCACTCGTATGCGTAGACAGTTGGTCGATCGTATGTAGGAAATCAGAAAGATTGATTGTTGTTTATATTGTTGCTATTGATAATGCCAAGCATAATAAATTCGATCATTTGTTTATGCATCTCTCTCTCTCTCTCTCTCTCTCTCTCTCTCTCTCTCTCTCTCTCTCTCTCTCTCTCTCTCTCTCTCTTTCTATCTAAGCAGGGAAGTTTTTGGAGACCTCATTTTAAAATTCTTTATCATTACTTTATATTGAGCTTTTTTATTGTATCGATTCATTCCAAAAAAATCAACGTCAGTGGTAAAAAATAATTTTGAAAAATTAGTCTGCTGCTTTTCTCAAAATAAGTCTTCCATAATTGTATAGTATCACTTGGGACCATAAATGCACACGTGGTTTGCGTGCCAGAGGATGACAAGTCCTAGTGCACTATTGAATAAATCTATTTATGTATCTATTCATCTCTCTCTTTTCAATTTTTTATTTAATTTTATTCTACTTATGCTTTTTACATTACATTATTTTTTGTTATGTTATTTTTTTACTTTCGTGTCATTTTTATTTCGATTATATCGCTTCTCCGCTTGTACATTTTATTTTTACTATATTACTATGTAAATGGTAAGCCATGCCATTTATGATTTCGATCCTATTGCTTCTTGTTCGATGCTTCTCATCTTTGTATACGTTATTTGTTATTTTTTGTTATTCTGACCACTTTGAGTGGTGTTTTTATAGTTTTGGTACTTTATTAATTTATTTTTCTTTACTTGTACCTTGTTGCCTAAAGGATTAAAGACATATAATAAACAATCAATCAATCAATCAATCTAACTATCTCTCTCTCTCTTTCTCTGCCACTGTTTATCTCCTGGCGTTTTTATTCCAATTCATATTTTTCGTTTCTTTTTCTATATCTCTCATTGCTTCTTCCTCCTGCCCTTTTTTCTCTCTGTCTCACCGATAATCGTGGAAGACGCGTTTACCGGTTCTCCCCTGAGATCGTTTTTATCGGCTCTTGGTAATGGCAAAGACGACCATATAAATCGATGGTTCGATTAGACAAGTGACTTCCATGACCAGGAGAAATGTGACTGGCGTATAAGAAAAAAAAAAATCATCTGCGCCTATGCTTCTCTCTCTCTCTCTCTCTCTCTCTCTCTCTCTCTCTCGTATGCATATGCACCTGTGTCCATGTGTGTGTATGTGCGTGTACGTACATCCGGAAGGGAAGATGAGCCCGGCTTGCTCGAGCGTCGAATTATATCATAATAAGCCGCGTAACTCGATATTCTCATGCGCGCAAGAACAACGCGGGGGACAGCGCCATACTATCCCGTTGAAATTTTATCCGATATATGTTAAAACCTCGCCGAATTATCGATGGTGCCTACGAGCCTATCTTTCGACCGTCCGCTCGCGAAATAGAATAGCTTGTTAATTGTCTCAGCCGATCGTTGAAGAATTAAAACCATCTGGATAAAATTGAAAGAATTTAAAGAGCATAAACAATACCGCGATGATCAATGACCGATCTTCGATTGGATTGGAAAGAGAGAGGCTGCGTTGTCTCTTTCTCCCTCTTCCTTGTTTAATAGCGACAAATATTGATAGCCGTGCGAGGCTTTTGGACATCGTATTGTCGGCAATGGGTCGCGGTGGTTGTTGCGAAAAAGGGGCTATCTAGCAACGAGCATCGAGAACCACGAAACTATCCAGTCCCGTGAATGCACCGTCAATATTAACCAAATACAATTCATAAACATACAGCCATAGTTGTGGCCAAGGCTGTATGTACCTTTTCGCCTCTTCATATTTTCACTGCATCATCTTTGCTTCAACGTAACGGCGATAAATTAATGAGACAAATCGTCGACTATCAACCAAAAATGACGATACAAAAAAATTTTGGAAAAAAAATCTAAAAAAAATGTAGACACTCCAAAATGACATAATACAACTTTTTACTCCTTAGACTAAATATTCCAAACCTCATAGTTTTCAAGTTACGCCGCGCGATGCCGGTTTATCGGCAAGCTGCCGTTTTTTTGAAGAAAAAACTAAATAACTCTGCGAAAAAAAATCGGAATTTTTTTTTCTTTCAACGAAACCAAAGCTAACGATGTCCTTTTCAAAGATCTCACCACCAAATGGTGAGATTACTAATTTTCAAAGTCGAGCTCGCGATTTTGCAAAGTGCGAAAATCGTGAAAAATCGGCATTTTCAGAATAGCGTATCGGGTACAAAAAAAATCGCAAAAATAAAAACAAAAAAGTAAAATGAAGCTGGCTTTGTCCGCTTCAAAACCCCGTTTGGTGAATTGATTTACGATTCTTTCTCGCCGATACGTTCGATTTTTTGTCTGAATATCAAATTTACAGTGTGCCGAATACTCTTGGCCAAGGCTGTGTATAGGGTGTATCAAACGACCTGCAACTTTAATTTATTAATAAAACGTATTATGTATTTGAAAAGTACGAAAATGCTGGACCATTGGATCTCTGGCAGGAAGTAGGAACAGGTATGGGAATCCATAAGGATACATGGTGATCAATTGTCTCCACACTCAACATTAGGCAAAACCCAATGGTTTTTGAATTCCCATCGGATAAACGTACCCACATGTACATTAGAGCCACTCCAAGGATCGTTGTTCCCTAAAGTCAATGATTTAGTGTAAAAAAAAGAAAACGATTTAAGAACCAGCTTCGAACCAACCAAACGTGCTCATAGTCAACACTGGGGTATAACGAGCTCGAAGTATCTTTTCTCCATTATATATATATATAAATATATGTATGTATATAAAGAGAGGCGGCGAGCCGCGTGAAGGAGACGATTTATCGATTTGGTGTTCTCGATGCGGCCTCGGGTACATGAGCCAGCGGAATTATCGCGCCTCGTCACACGTGGCCACACTGTCGCTCCTGCTTTGCCCATCCGTATACAGAGACGTATACCTCGGCCATCCGCTGCCCGGACGTTACCATACCAGCGGAGCATTGTAACCATATGCGTCTATATATATATATATATAGATAGACGAGTATACATAGATGGATGGATTCGTCAGCTCGTAAGGTAGACTGCGAGAGAGAGAGAGAGAGAGAGAGAGAGAGAGAGAGAGAGAGAGAGAGAGAGAGAGAGAGAGAGAGAGAGAGAGAGAGAGAAGTAGTGTTGTTCAGATTTCAGCACGCGTGTCCGTCGACCCGTCGTTCCAACGTTCACGTGTGTGCACCTACGTATGCCTTGGTATGTTGTGCCCAGTGACAATACCACCGCAAACGCGCGCAGCCTTCATTTACCCACTTCACCTACCCCCCCCCCCCGGCCCCCCCCCCCCATTCGACCTATCTGGTCGCAGCAGGCGAGTCGCGAAGTTTCACACAGTACGGCCTGTACATCGGGAATGTGTTTTATGCAGTAGGGACGGCCGTGTGTTCGATCCCGGCACATTGTACACATTGTAACGGCGTATTAGATACCACTGGGATACGTGATATCTGAATATATCGCGGCAATCCGTGTAACGCAGTATCTCTCGTCGCCCCGGGTCCGGATACGCGAAATGACGATTCGGACGTCGCCCCCATGGTCTGGGTTGACCCCCCCCCCGTGCACCGGGGGGGGGGGGGGGGGCGTGCGTGGAATACCAGGTTAGTCGTCAAAGAGGCACTTTGCTCACGTGGCAATCCTCGAATTTCTAGACCAGCTGTTACCTCATCTTCTCAAAAGCCGGCGATTCCCCAGGTCTTTTTTACCCCCACTGTCGAGGCGGATGACGCGGTGGAAAAATGCGTCTGGGCGAGGCTGTGATTGACCGTCTCGCGAATAATTGCCACGTGTGTAGGAGAGAGAGACGGAGAGAGGAGAATAAAGCATCGGCGGGTTGTACGCCTGTTGCAACTCGAAAATAATTCATTTTTGGCTTTTTTTTTAGGAAACCGCGATGTTGCATTTTTACGAAAATTAGGTATACGAAGAAGTATCATATGAAGAACACTTTGTAATTTTTTTCGTGTTAAAATATTCAGGTATAATCGATTTACAGTCGAAGTCCGGGAAGCACTTCTCGAAAATGTCTTTTTCGATGAGCAGTAATGTTGACTTAAGGGGCTATACCAGTGAACACTGAAAATTTGGGTGATTTTCGGGAAATTTTTTGGAAGAAAAGTACTCAATTAGATGTTTCGGAAAATTAATAATATATTTGGCTATATTTGACCTATATTACATAATTTTTTCATAGAAAAATATTGGGATCCAAGCAACTTACCCGCTGACTTCGGCGGCGCCAAAAAAAGTGTATGTCATTTCGCAGAAGTGTAAACAGTTTTTTGTTCATAGTCTTAAACATGTTAAATTTCGTGCCAAGAAAATTACATTGAAGTTGACATCGTTGGAACCCAACGAATGTTCAGTAGCCTGCACTTTTTTTGGCAATTTTGGTTTACGAGAATAACTCAAACTTTTTTTACAATCCTTATCAGATTTCTACATTCGTAATGTACAGGACAAGAAAGAAAAACGAATAAAGAATTCTCGCTGCATTCCTATGATGCAAACTTAAACATCATCACAAAAAAGAGCATTTGCGGGCAATTTTACTGCACTACTTTATTATCAAAAATAAAGATTTTGATGTGTTTATTCGGAGGCATTACTTCATGAAGACTCGTGTCAGACGCTAGCTGAACTTGCAGAATCATTTGGAGTTGATCACACAACAGTTTCGAAATGTTGAAAAGCATTAGGAATTATTTTTTTAAAAATAAAGCATCCATTTTCACGAAAAAACAGTGAGAACTTATTCAACATCGTGATATATTTTTACATCTAGAAATGGCCCCAAACATTTCAGAAAGATCGATGGAGTAGGTTTTTATATATTTTGCTCACCGACTTTGAAAACGTATTTTCGAGAAGAAAGCGTTTAACGAGGTTATGTTTGACGAGCGTCAAACATAACAGCCTATAAATCCGTCATTTTTGATCCGATCACCTTGAGATTTTCAGAGAGCATTTACAAGATATGAGGTCAGAATTTATTGGTTTTGAAAAAAGTGATTTCCGACTTTTACAACTAGATATCACCCCTTGAAAGTAATGCAACACAAGCAAAAGAAAAGCCAACGATGCTGGGACATATTTGATCCCAGAATTTAGTCAAGTTTAGCGAAGGCAGTGTAGAAGACACGCTGGGATCGGAAAAGAGCGAGAGGGGGAGAGAGAGAGAGAGAGAGAGAGAGAGAGAGAGAGAGAGAGAGAAGGAGAGAAACACAGCACGGGAAAAAGCTAAGGAAGAAATAAAATGATTACCTTTGCGGAAATCCGGTCTCGAGGGGCTCGTATCAACGACGGCAACCAAAGCGGAATGATTTTGTTAGACGATTCGCCGCTCCTGAGTTTCTTCCCTCCATTCCTATGGCTCTCCTCCCACGCATGCCTCAGTTTTCCCTCATTTGACTCGCCATTAGACACGCCTGACAAGGTCCGACGTTGCACAATCAAGGTATATGAGGAAATTACCCCGATAAAGTCCGCCCCCCCCGGCTGCCAAATTGAGAACCACCAGCGCGAACGTACACTCCCGGAAACGAAGATGGAAAAAAAGGGACTTGAGCCTCCAACATAAAAAATTTCTTCCGCACTTTTAGTTAGTGTTTTTTTCTAAACCTAAAATGAGACTGACAGGTCTTTTCGCACGCACCCACGTGGGGAGCCGTTGAATAGGTATTTGAAAATGGAATTGAGGTTTCGTTTGCCACTTTCCATTCTTAACACTTCGTCCGTAAACCTGGGTAATTCGTGTCCGAGCCAAAACTACTTTCCTACTGAGTTGCTTAATTCATTTAACACAAAACATACGAACAAAATGTGATTTCCTATAATTTTATGATTGATAGATTACGTTGAACGTTTCGAGCACTGGCATGATTTTTTTCAAAAATTCTCGAATCTATCAACTGGGTGAAAAAACGGCAGCACTTGAAATACCCAGGTTTACAGACGGTAGGTAGCGGAAAAACGTTTATAGACGAAGTGTCAAGAGAGACACCACTGTGACACGCCGAAAAAGGTCGTTTTTCACCATTTTTTTCGTTCGCTAGATTTTTTATTTGGGATTTGGAAAAAAGGCATGTTATTGAGCATACATCGAACTTATTTCGTGCACATTTTTATTTATATGAAAAAAAAAAAAATTAACAACGTTATTGACGTATAATAGTGCCATCGTATAAAAAATGTCAGCCGGATCGATAACTTGACACGGGTTGGTCTGAAAAAGAAAAAATAACAAGGTTGTATAATCGATATAAATGTATTTCTCGTTCTACCTAGTCGTTTCACGAAAAAAATCATAAAATTCCGACTGTTAAGAAAGCGCGTAATTTGTGCGACATTTTTACTTATATTCGAAGTCTTGAAAATAATTTAAAAAAAAACCGGCCGCGTACAGCGATGGCTACTGCAATAACAGAAATTTTTGTCACTTCGAAAAAATGAAGAAAAAAAATCCTTTCTTTTCAACCCATACTAGGGATTGTTACTATTCCCTCTTTTAGATCATGGGTGCTTGTAAATATGGACTTTTCTCTGTGTACGTGTATATTTGCCGTTTTGAGGGGTGACGGTGATAAATATGCCGCGATAAACATGACAAAGCCAAAGGGGGACGAAGCGAGACGAAGATAAAAGTGGTAAAGTATACATTGCGTGTAGGAGGTATGGATATAGCTGCGCGCACACACACACACACACACACACACACACGCACGCACATGCACGCACGCACACACACACACACACACACACACACACACACACACACACACACACACACACACACACACACACACACACACACACACACACACACACACACACACATGGATGTATTGAATAAAATGTACTAATGTACGAGGGGGTAGCCCAGTTGTGCGTGCACAAAACTATTCACCACTAATGTTCCTGCGCATACGACCGTCCACCCACGCATATAGACACATACATTGATAAATATAAGTTTGATAATATATATATATATATATATATATATATATATATATATATATATATATGCACGCACACACACACACACATACACGCACGCACGCACGCACGCACGCACACACACACGCGCACGCACGCACGCACACACACACGCGCGCGTATACGCATGCACGCACACACACACACGCGCATATATATAATCATATATAATATATGATCATAGGCAGATGATATTGGGGTCTTTCTACTCGAGGATCGTCTTCAAAGAAATCAGATGGGTTAAAACTCAACATAACGGGCGCGCGCGCATACACACACACACACACACACACACACACACACACACAGATACACACAGGTAAAAATATATTTACATTCCACATTTTTTTACACAGAGACGTATATGTGCACACCTACGTTATTATTGTAGCGTTCACCATAGGAACGCGCCGGATGCGAGAACGCTACCGGACGTGTGGTCGTAAACTCAGTATTGACGGCCAAAACCCGCCGTTGGGGGTTCCGAACGTGAGCTCCAGGGAGCGGGCAGGGGGGTGTGGTGGGGTTAGCAAGACACTGAAATACAGGGAAATATACGGAAATACAAAAAAACGAAAGAAGAAAAAAGAAAAGAAACAACGGCATGCAACGATCCGGAAACGGGGGAGGAGAGAGAGAGAGAGAGAGAGAGAGAGAGAGAGAGAGAGAGAGAGAGAGAGAGAGAGAGAGAGAGAGAGAATGGAGAAAAATGTATGCACGGGATCTTCAGGAGCAACGAGACCTTTTTTTCCGATCCTATCGAGATTGCAACTGCGCGGCTCCGCGAACTGAGCGAAGCTCCGGATTGCGCGTATCGCCGAAAGAAGAAGAACGAGCAAAAACAGCACTTGAAAAACTAAGCAGCTTAAGAATAAGCTCCATATGGATTTGACGCGAAAAAGCGATTCGCCATTTCGCAAAGTCGGGAAAAAAATGGAAAAAAAAAAACAAACAAACGGAAACGAAGAACCGATGTAACGGCTTGGAGATTGAAAACGATGAGGAACAAAATAAAAACGGCGACGCAACGAAAAACGTTTGAACCAAACAGGCGGCGCGAATCATAAAACCAGGCAGTTTGGATTGTCCAATTGGTGTGAGAAGAGAGAGGGAGAGAGAGAGAGAGAGAGAGAGAGAGAGAGAGAGAGAGAGAGAGAGAGAGGTGGGATCGGGAGGATTGGCAGCTGAGAGACAAGGGGCTGCGTTCGTACACATTCATTTATACAAAAATGTCTATGTAGAATCGACTAGGCGAAATAACTATTGAAAAGTCACGCTCGGTGGTTACGAACCCCGAGTACCAGGGAGTTCCACGCTGTGTACTACACGAGACAGACGATGCGAATACATCTAGACGTATGTAAAAAAAAAAAAAACAAAAATGGAAATGTATTTTAAAAAATGTACACTCGGCTGGAGGAGAGCCGAGCGGGAGATTCGTCGGTGAAACATGCGGGGGTGTGCGTCATAACATAACACACACTCTCTCGCACGGCACGCACACGGTCACGTATCTCGGAACACGGGAGGAAGTTGTAGAGTGAACGAGCGATGGAACGACTCTGCGGAGCGAACGAGTCCCTGCTATGGCACTCGATCAAAAACAGTTACAACTGTTCCAGGCGCATCAACGAAGCAATATATATGTATAGGAAGAGGGAGAGAGAGAGAAGAATGTATATGTATGGGATATGTATAGGAAAGAGAGAGAAAGAAGATATATATGTATAGGAAGAGAGAGAGAGAGAGAGAGAGAGAGAGAGAGGGAGAATTACTCTTTCTCTCTGAACAACAATGCTTCGCTGTACTTGGTTGAGATTTTTAGATTATACGAACTTTCGCTTTACCGGGCTTGACGTACTGCCATGGATTTCCACATACCGGTGATCGTAGTACTACGTTTAGGAACGCATTTGTTCTGGCAGCTTCTTCTGTTCTCGTTGTTCCCCTTGCTGTTGGATCGACACCTAGCCTTCCTATTTTCAAGAGCAGACTCTTTGGGCATCTCTTGGCATGGTGTGTCCAGCTGCTGAACCTCTACTTCACTCTTTCCTTTTTTTTGATATTTTGATTTTATTTTTGATTTGTATTGCCGTTCTGCTTATATTCTGATATGTTGATTTTTTTTATTTTTGATTTTATAGCTTTGTGCTTGCGATTTGTTATGGCTTTTCTTGATTTTTTAATTATATTGCTATATTGTCTCTTTTGCTGTTTATTTTTTATTTGTATTGCCCTTCTGCTTATATTCTGCTATGTTGAATTTTTCATTTTTGATCATGTAGCCTTTCTGCTTGCGATTTGTTATGGATTTTCTTGATTTTTTAGTTATATTGCTGTATTGCCTATGATTCGCTTTTTATTATTTTTTATTTTTGATTTACATTGCTCTTCTGCCTATTTAGCTATGTTGATTTCTTGATTTTTTATTTATATTGCTCTTTTGCCTGTTTTGCTATGATGATTTTTTTATTTTTGATTCATATTGCTCTTCTGCCTGTTTTGCTATGTTGATTTCTTGATTTTTGATTCATATTGCTCTTCTGCCTGTTTTGCTATGTTCATTTCTTGATTTTCGATTCATATTGCTCTTCTGCCTGTTCTGCTATGTTGATGTCTTGATTTTTTATTCATATTGCTCTTCTCCCTGTTTTGCTATGTTGATTTCTTGATTTTTGATTCATATTGCTCTTCTGCCTGTTTTGCTATGTTCATTTCTTGATTTTTGATTCATATTGCTCTTCTGCCTGTTTTGCTATGTTCATTTCTTGATTTTCGATTCATATTGCTCTTCTGCCTGTTTTGCTATGTTCATTTCTTGATTTTTGATTCATAGTGTTCTTCTGCCTGTTTTGCTACGTTGATTTTTTGATTTTTTATTCATAGTGCTCTTCTGCCTGTTTTGCTATGTTTATTTCTTTATTTTTTATTCATATTGCTCTTCTGCCTGTTTTGCTATGTTGATTTCTTGATATTTGATTCATATTATCTATACTATTTGATTCATATATAGCTTTACTGCTTATGTTCTCTTATGTCATTTTTCTCATTTATATAGCTCCTTTCTCTATGCTTGGTTATCCGTTTCGATTTACTTTAATTTAAGGGCGTTAGAGTATTTTGACGAACCAAAAATCAGGGTGAAGTAAGAAAATTGATTTCGACGGCCTAAGATGATTGAAAAATCGTTTTGACATTTATTCGTATGTACATTAACAAAATTGTGTGCCAAATTTCATTTTAAAAGGAAGAATAATTAAACAAGTTATAAACAATTTTGACTACCTGGTTGATCTGAAGAAAAAAAAACAGTTTTTTTTTCTTAAAGTAGATAATATTGGCTAAGACTTGATCGATTTTTTTGTTATCGTTTTTCAACGATTAATAACTTTTTGTTCTTTGCTTTCCGCATTTTTCGAGCAAAAAGTAACATCATTATTGTTAATACCTTCAATCTGCGATTCCTTCACCATATGTTGGGCCTTTCTCTTTAATTTTAGTTGCTCAAGCGACGAACGATTTTTCATTCATTTTCACACTATCCCAACCCCTTGCTTATTCTTTATTTTTATACTTTTATTCTTGTTCTTTATATGTAACCTATTGCCCAAAGGTTAGTACCAACGCATATAATAAACCATCCATCAATCAATCCCTCTCCCTTCCTCCAACAACCCCCACCACTTGAAACGCCGGAGGGGGTAGAAACAAAGCGGTGCTCGCGGGGAAGCTGAATTGACCAGAGACAGAAAGATTGGGTGAAAGAGAGGAACAAAAATGCAAAAAAAAAGCCTCGCAGGCAACGAGCTCCCTGCGCACACGGGAGCCAGTGGGGTGGGGGAGGGGGGGCTCGGCCAGTAATTGCGTGAAACGCGCTAGTCGGATAAACCGCAAAGGCAGAAGCGGATATGCACAGTATTCGGTGCTCTGGCCACGAGTTTGGCTAACAGGAATGATAGTGAAAGGACGAGAGGGAAAAGCCGAGAGAAAGAGAGGGACCGGCGTCAGAATGGACCAAGGGGGAGGGGGTGAATCGTTTCAACCTGCAGGGAGAGGGTGAAAAGAGAATTTTGCGGGGGTCGGGCTCGGGTTTCGGTGGTTTTGACCGAATCGCAAACGCGGAGAGTGAGCCTGGGCGGGGGGAGGGGGGGGGGGGAAGAGGAGAATGCTTCGCCGGAGAATGGGAGATTGGTGGCAATAAAATTCAGGCGTTAATCAGAATCTTGTTTTCATGAGAGAGGGCAAAGCGCGCCTCCCCTGGTGAACGGGGTACGAGCTCTAACGAGGGCTGAGGGTAACTGGGAGGACGAGAGATCGAGAGGGGCAAGAGGAGAGAGAGCACATTCGTCGGCCATTGTATCATTTACACAATTACACGTTTCCATTCCCTCTGGACCCTCTCTCTTTCTCTCTCTCTCTCTCTCTCTCTCTCTCTCTCTCTCTCTCTCTCTCTCTCTCCCTCTCTTCCTCCTCTCTCGCGGTGTTTATACATTCCATTTGTCGTAGGGAATGGTCAGCGTGTATGGCGAGCGGAATATACGAAGCCACGCGGAGCCGAATGCACATCGATCCGAAAAGCAACAGCCACGTCCAGACGTTTGAGACGATCTATGAGACTGCCATTCTCTCTTCCCTTTTTGACGGATACGCGGGACCATTTTTCACCACCCCCCCCCTGCCATTCGCCCACAAAATTGCCGCTTTTTTTACACTTCTCCGGGAACTTTCTCGTGCTCTCGTTCGACAGCCACACATGCGTGAAACGGGGAATGGCATTTTCACTCGAGCGAGGTTCGGAGTGCTCAAAAAAAAAAAAACGAGGACCGTCGCGGTTTTGCCGGAATGCGGAAGTCAGCCGCGGCATGTCGAAGAGTATGGCAGAGAGAGAGAGAGAGAGAGAGAGAGAGAGAGAGAGAGAGAGAGAGAGAGAGGGTGGGAGAGAGGTTGGGAGGGAGAGAGGGTGGGAGGGAGAGAGGGTAGGAGGGAGAGAGGGTGAGTAGATATACAAGGAGAGTTCTGGCTCAAATGAGGGCGAGGGGGTGCAGGTAGAGGGGGGCCGGAGGGGGGATGTCGCGAAGCTTCTCGAATGTTCTAGAAGGTTCTCGATGACCTTGGAATATATATTTCTCGATGACCTTGGGAGGGGGGTGTCGGGTTACAGAATATGTCATCGTTAAAGGTTGTGAGGGGGAATTTTCAGGGCCAGATTTCCGGGAATCGTTTATCCATAATATATATATATATATATATATATATATATATATATATATATATATATATATATATATATATATAAACTCAAATATATAAAGTTAAAATATATATAATAAACTACGCAGTTGATTTAGTGATGACAATTCATCGATGCGATGGCTCAGTAGGGGGCATTTTCATGGACAGATTTCCGGGAATTGTTTATCCCTCGTTAAATATACAATAATAATAATGAACTCCGCAGTTGATTTAGTTATTATATAAAAATAATAATAATAATAATAAAATGTTGACTTAATTGGGGGGTAATATGAGTGTGTTCTCGAACGTTCTAGAAGATTCGGTTATAGTCTACTGTAGTGGATAATAAATGATGACCTTCAATCATAACTCCATCGTCAAGGAGAGATGTTCTAGAATGTTCGAATATTCTAGAGAGTGGGGGGGTTAGGCATATAAAGGGCGGACTTCTGCGATGCTCCATCAGTTGTCTTGGAGTAATCGCTGAATGCAAGATCATAAAGCGGAAAAATTGAAAGCGAGAATTGAATTATTTCTGGAAGACATTAGCGAAAAACTCATTCAGTTGAAAAGTGACATCGATAGTCTGTTCAAAAGGCCCTCTCATCTAAATATCCGACAACAGCAACAACAACAACAATCAGAGCATCGACTCGTTGGAGTCATCATGAACGAGCTAACTCCGGACGAGATGCGGCAGTTGTGCTGTCTTCCACCATACATATGCGATTACGAGGATGCTGTGGTTAAGCTTTTTGGAGATGTTGCGCCAGAGGCTGTCTACGACTTGATCAACGATATACTGGATTTTCACGAGAACGTGAAAAAAGTGAGACGAAAGAGCAATCAAGAGATGTGTGCAGAGTGCAAATTTTTGCACGAATCAATTAGCATTATTGATTAACATGTGCAGAGTCTACATCATGACATCGATGAACTGAACACAAAATTGTACCAAATAAAACGCAAAATAGAGAGCAATACGCTTTCAGAGGAGGACGAAGCGGTTAATGATTTGATACATCATACTCGAAATGTGCACAACATTGTGGAGAATGTGAAAGAGTTTATGGAGATAATACGCAACGTAAAGAAATAAATAAGAGAAATAAATATTGTTTTCACCAGAATTTTTTTATTCGCATAAAAATCTTACCCCTACAAAACCCATTCATTTTTTACATCAATTTCTTAACATTACCACTGATCGGATTATATTCAACGATCCGATCATGTAAAATCACGCAGTATGCGGATGTTTGGGGTGGGAAAGGATTTTCCGATTCAAATTCCAAACGTATATCCACTGGTCCTGACTTGAGGAACTCGTTTTGTTTCGAACAATCGATAACAATGAGAACAATGATCCGCGAAAATATTGTTCTTGAGCGAATTTCTTCAAACTCTGAGTTATGGGATTTCTCGTATCGTCCTGGCTGCTCATTCTTGATGTGTGTGTATCGAAAGAAAGCTCGTTGACAACTGAGAGAGATGCCTTTATAAGCATGCTCCTCAAGCGTTTACTCGAATCTGTAAAAGGTATAGGGTATTTCCCTTTCGAAGATCACGAGCAAGTAATCAAACCTGAAGATGCTCGACCAAACTCCGTGATGATTTTCGATGATGTGGCCTGTGAGAAGCAGGACAACATGAGAGCTTTTTTTTGCATGGGTCAACATCGGGATGTTGACTCGTTCTATCTCTGTCAGACATACGCTCGTATCCGCAAACACCTAGTTCGTGATAATACCAATCTCATAATACTTTTTTTATATACAAACAGTGATTATATACACCAATGGTATTTTTTTTCCATTGGAATCACTTTTTTACAAAAAATGTACCGTTGCGCATGTCATATCCCTATAATATATTTTTGATTAACTACCGTATAAATCTTTTGAGTTTGTACTGGTCTCGTAATTGGCTCCTTGGTTCGGTATTCTTCGTTTATATTCAACGATATTGCTTTTTGTATTTACATTTTTTAAACTCAACGATGGACCATTTTTTAATGGGAGGAATGCATTATGCGGGAGTATAGAATTAAATTTGAAGAGAGTAAAAAAGGCAATCGATTGGATGTATATTTTTTTACACGTATTTCATTCCTATGTACAGTGTCGTTTTTTTTGCGATTGTTTCCCTTCACAGATGTCGTGGAATTCCAGCCGTCTAGTGCATCATCTTCGAGATCGATTCTGAATCAGTCAACGACAACTGAAGAAAACTACAACAGCTACGGATATTGCTCAATCCGGCGCGGAACTATTTATGCGCATAACCGCTGATGAGGATGATTCCGATAACAATCAATTCGTCCGTGAAGATATCGTAATGCGGGAAACGAGAGAAATTTCGGAAGTAATAACGAAACATGTGCGTGATCAATTACATCCTCTATGAGTATACAATATACTCATTTTGAGTATATTGAGTACATGAGTATACAATAGACTCATATACAATATATACAATATACTATATATTGAGTACATGAGTATACAATATATTGTATATTGAGTATACATGAGTATACAATATACTGTATATTGAGTACATGAGTACACAATATACTCATAGAGGATGTAATTGATCACGCACATGTTTCGTTATTACTTCCAAAATTTCTCTCGTTTCCCGCATTACGATATCTTCACGGACGAATTGATTGTTATCGGAATCATCCTCATCAGCGGTTACGCGCATAAATAGTTCCGCGCCGGATTGAGGAATATCCGTAGCTGTTGTAGTTTCTTCAGTTGTCGTTGACTGATTCAGAATCGATCTCGAAGATGATGCACTAGACGGCTGGAATTGCACGACATCTGTGAAGGGAAACAATCGCAAAAAAAAAACGACACTGTACATAGGAATGAAATACGTGTAAAAAAATATACATCCAATCGATTGCCTTTTTTACTCTCTTCAAATTTAATTCTATACTCCTGCATAATGCATTCCTCCCATTAAAAAATGGTCCATCGTTGAGTTTAAAAAATGTAAATACAAAAAGCAATATCGTTGGATATAAATGAAGAATACCGAATCAAGGAGCCAATTACGAGACCAGTACAAACCCAAAAGATTTATACGGTAGTTAATCAAAAATATATTATAGGGATATGACATGCGCAACGGTACATTTTTTGTAAAAAAGTGATTCCAATGGAAAAAAAATACCATTCGTGTATATAATCACTGTTTGTATATAAAAAAAAGGGGTAGCTACCTTCGAAGCGGGGCAATGGGTTCGTTGCTGCTGGTGTGGCCGTTGTCGTCGATCGAATGAGACCCGAAAATGTGGAATGTACGCGTGTTCGGTTCGCGGCTATGGTTTCGTCAGTGATAATGGTATCATCATCAGTGTCGGGCACATCGTCGAAGTAGCCATCATCGTCGTTGTCGTCGTCGACGTTAACACTACCTCGACGATTTCGTCGTACCATTGTAGGTACAATTACCGTCGTTACGGGTAGCCAAAGAGGTACCGAAAATGAGACATCGCCCACGCGTTGCGCCGGCAATTCCATCTCTCTAAACCGCGTAACACTCCGACAAACCGGACAAATGTTTTTGCCGTTTACAGTAAACCACTGTCTCGCGCAGCCGTCGCAAATGATGTGATTACAATCGCGCAAACGACACCGTTGTTCGGCCAATTGTAAACAGACAGGACACGTTACCTGGACGCGCGTCCAAACGTTCATCAATTGACATTGCATTTCATAATCTCCTTCGATTGTTCCGTTCGATATGTCAAAATTGCCCACGATGAGTTGTATGTTTCATAGGCTTATCGAATTATGCTCGTTGGATATTTTCAACAATATGTCTTTGTATTCGCGATACACCTATTCAGTCTCCCTTCCAAATGCGCAATGAGCTCGGTATTGTGAAGCACCAATTCTTCTAGTGTCTCATAATTAGCACGTTCGTTGTTCAAATGTTTACGATAATCAGACTCCAGAGCTCGGATCATTATTTCATGATCATCCAATTGGTTTCGCATAGATGATGTAACTGTATTTACGAGACGCGCTTCTTGTTTAACAATATTTTGCATTAACCGTACAGTAACAGCATCATTCTCTTGTATGGGATCAGCAAGATTGCGCAATCTCTTATTGTCTATGTCATATTGGCCATCGAACGTAATTTTAAATCCATCACCAGGAGGACCACGGCTCCCCCGAGGACCGCTTTCACCTTTACTCGATAATTGTCGTCCAAACTTGTCTATTCCAAACCAATTGTCTATTCGGCGACTTTTTAAATATCAATTCGAGCAAACGCGGGGAGAGTTCATAAGTATTGTTCTGCACTGATATGCGCTTGTCGTCAAAAGTCACCGGTGAATCGCCGATCTTCAAAACACCGCCCGCCAATTTACGAACACCGTATAAGGTATCCAACTCTTTTCCTTCATTCCTTCCATACATTTGCAAATACTGCTGGACAAGTGATTCGCTGGGTGGATCGGATTGCGCAACAGATGAATTCTTCTCAGATGTATGTGGTACGTGTCGATCGACTTCTTCATCGGATGTTTCAAGAACAATAGATGAATCCTCCGCCGATAATGAATCTGATACATGCTCATCATCATCATACGCAGTTCTGAATGTGCTATCGAAATCCTTTTCTTCCTTCAAGGCTGGTTCCTCTTTTTTCAGTTTTTCCTTCTTAATATTTTCCAGCATTACCGATTGATCGGCAATTTTACGGAGAGGAGTCACTATGGGTCTGAAAACTTCATCCATGACCCGTTCCGTGGTCTCTCTGCCTAATTTTATAAGTTTATGCTTTCGTCGAATCGCATCACTGGCGTTTGCGATTTTTTGCAATACGTTTTTTCCCTCGTTGAATTTTGCGCTCTGCATGTTGATACCATTAAGCTGCCACACACTGACTGTTCTCATCTCCCTGATGCTTGTATATTTATAAAGCAATCGAACCCTCTTCGATATCGACCAGCATTCAAGTCTCTGTCCTTGTCGATCACTACAAAAGAATATTTACCCCCGTTCCAGCATGCCGAACACAAATCTTTGAATTGCACGTATGACATATCGGTATTCACACGATCGTCATAGATATGCCGCAAATTCATTTCATCATGGCGGAAAAGTATTATGAGATTGGTATTATCACGAACTAGGTGTTTGCGGATACGAGCGTATGTCTGACAGAGATAGAACGAGTCAACATCCCGATGTTGACCCATGCAAAAAAAAGCTCTCATGTTGTCCTGCTTCTCACAGGCCACATCATCGAAAATCATCACGGAGTTTGGTCGAGCATCTTCAGGTTTGATTACTTGCTCGTGATCTTCGAAAGGGAAATACCCTATACCTTTTACAAATTCGAGTAAACGCTTGAGGAGCATGCTTATAAAGGCATCTCTCTCAGTTGTCAACGAGCTTTCTTTCGATACACACACGTCAAGAAGGAGCAGCCGGGACGATACGAGAAATCCCATAACTCAGAGTTTGAAGAAATTCGCTCAAGAACAATATTTTCGCGGATCCAAGAACGCTGACGAGAAGGTTGACAAAATTAGGGAAAGTGAGGCATTTTCACGGAACGTTCATTCTGGCAAATACGGTGTTGTTGGCGATACGACGAAAAAAAAAGTATAAATAGGCTATACGTGAACGGAATCTCCTCAGTTAAAAATTGACGAGGATCATGGTCGTTCGCATGAAGAAACGTGGCAGAGGATTTGTCAACGATTTGATCAATAATCTCCCTTTTGAGCTACATATACCGGGCTATCAGTACTGTGGCCCTGGCACGAAATTGGCAAAGAGACTTGCACGAGGTGATCGTGGTATTAATCCGTTGGACGCTGCTTGCAAGGAACACGATATAGCGTACTCGAAGAATCGTGAAAATCTCCAAGCACGACACGAAGCGGACCAAGTGCTTGCGGAAAAAGCCTGGAAAAGAGTTATTGCAAAAGACGCTGATATTGGTGAAAAAGCAGCGGCTTGGGGTATAGCGAATACAATGAACGCCAAAACAAAGCTCGGTATGGGTGTGAAGAGAAAGCTCGGTATGGAACGGAAGCATGGAAAGACGAAGATGACACTGAGACAGGTTATCAATGTAGCTAAAGCATCAATGGGTGGTGTGAATCCTATCAGATCGGCCCTCAAGGGTGCACGTGACGCAGTGAAAAAGGCCGTCGGAAGAAGCAAAATTAAATTACCTCGCATCCTACCGGTGCCAGCGAAAATTGGCGGTTTTCTGCCATTTCTTGTGCCTATTCTCGCCGGGCTGAGTGCCACCGGAGCTCTCGCTGGTGGTGCGGCGGGTATAGCGAAAGCTGTGAACGATGCAACCGCCGCCAAACGTCAATTGAACGAGACTAAACGACACAATGAGACAATCGAGGCTATTGCGTTGGGCAAGGGACTTTACCTGAAACCCTACAAGAAAGGCATGGGTTTGCATCTACGCCCCTACTCGCCAAAAAACACATAAAGCTACCACACCGAGCACTCACTGATTTCGATCTAATGAAGTATGCAAAAGCCATGAAAATTCCTCATTTTCGTGGAGTTTTCATGAGAAACGAATTGCCCAAGAGTGGACCGCGAAATTGCGAATCGGCTATTGTGAATCTTGACGATAAAGATGGTCCAGGCACACATTGGGTTGCATACAAAAAAATCAACGATGACGTCACGTACTTTGACAGCTTTGGTAATCCTCAACCACCTCAAGATTTGCTGAAATATTTCGGTGCTGGTAGCACTATCAGATACAATCATGAAAAATATCAGGACTATAGTACTGTCATATGTGGTCACTTGTGCTTAAAATTTCTACGTGGATATCTATAAAAAGATACCCATGTATCATGAAGCATCAGTTGAACGTTAACTACCATGGGTGATTCTTTCACGTTGACACTTTCGAGGGTGAGCTCTACTCTGGAAGCTCACTACTTTCCCCCTATCGAACTATCACCATTCAAACATTATACCCTCGGACTCGTCGAATTGCTCACGTTCAACTTCATACCGAACATCGATGTGGGCAACAATAAATTCTATGTGGGGCAGGAAATCGTCACCATACCGACCGGGAGCTATGAAATTGAGGATATCGAGCACTATTTACAGACTACACTGTCTAGCAGAAATATCTCCATCAACCTGAGACCAAACAACAATACTCTGTGCAGCGAAATCGAGTGCAATCAGCAGATCAATTTTATGCCTGAGGATTCCAGCGGTCGACTGTTGGGATTCACAGCACGCAAACTGGAAGCCAATATCACGCACGAGTCCGAATTACCCGTAGCCATTCTCAAAATCAATTCTCTGCGAGTCGAGTGCAACATTACCACGGGTGCTTATATCAATGGACAACGAGTACACACTATTCATGAATTTTTCCCCGTTATTCCACCAGGAGATAAGATCATTGAAGTACCTTCTCACATCATTTACCTTCCGATTGCCGCACAGTCAATAGATCATCTTCAGCTCAAACTTGTCGATAAAGACGGTCACTCGGTGAATTTCCGTGGAGAAATTATAACGATAAGATTACACATTAAATCGGCGTAATGGGAATTCTGTTTCATGCGAAAGTTGGACGAAGCTATAAGAGCGAATCAATATGTTCGAACGCAATCAGTCGTCGAGCAGCTCTCAAGGTGAAAGCAGTCAATCGTCGAGCAGCTCTCAAGAAGCTGACACACCAAAACATTCAGTTTTTGAAGAATTTGGGCTTGAAACTGAGGGGAAAAAGTGGATCTGCTGCTGTATTGTAATTGCTTGCTTCGTACCATGGAAGAAATCCTGACGATACAAAAACCAATTATCTTTGATGAGTCTATCGCCCACTACGAGACTCATGCGCATCAACTGTTCGCGTCGGCAAGTTTCAACAACAACGATGAAATTCGCATTTCCGTTCAACATCAAGACTTGTGCTTGCTACCGAGTAAAAGCTCATTGCACGTACTTGGAAAATTAACGAAAATAGATGGAACTCCAGTCGAACACACACGACTTGTTAATAATGCCATCTGTCATTTGTTTGAAGAAATACGTTACGAGCTAAACGCTCTTGAGATCGATCGTAGCAAAAACCCTGGTCTCGCGACACTCATGAAAAATTACGTATCGCAGAGTCCTGGGCAAAAGACTCTGATGGAAAATGCTGGCTGGCTTGACACAAATACTACCACAACATTGACGGATAACAGCGGATATTTTGACCTTTTGATGCCGCTCAATCTCATTCTCGGATTCGCCGAGGATTACAATCGAATTGTCATCAATGCTAAACACGAGCTGATTCTTACGAGATCGAACAACGACATGAATGCCATTGTGCAGATCGCAGATGGGGCTGCTGCTGCTGCTGAACAATTCAAGCTTTCATTGCTCAAAATGGAATGGATGATACCCTATATCAGAGTATCGGATTAACGAAAAGTTCAGTTGCTGAATTATCCATTATTGTCGGCCACCTCGAAACACGTCTGGGTCAAGAAAACATCGACGCAACTTGAAAAACCTCGCTATGTCATTCTAGGATTTCAGACCGCGAGAAAGAATAATGCAAATAAAAATGCGAGTCATTTTGATCATTGTAATATTCGCGATGTTAAGCTGTTTTTGAACTCTCAATGTTATCCTTATGGTAATTTGAATCTCGACATTAATCACTATCAATATGCTCTGCTGTACGATATGTATGCAAATTTTCAAGCGTCTTATTATGGCAAAGAGTCCGAACCATTATTGAGCAAAGCCGATTTTATAAGATACGCTCCCCTCATTGTTATCGATTGTTCGAAACAAAACGAGTTCCTCAAGTCAGGACCAGTGGATATACGTTTGGAATTTGAATCGGAAAATCTTTTCCCACCCCAAACATCCGCATACTGCGTGATTTTACATGATCGGATCGTTGAATATAATCCGATCAGTGGTAATGTTAAGAAATTGATGTAAAAAATGAATGGGTTTTGTAGGGGTAAGATTTTTATGCGAATAAAAAAATTCTGGTGAAAACAATATTTATTTCTCTTATTTATTTCTTTACGTCGCGTATTATCTCTATAAACTCTTTCACATTCTCCACAATGTTGTGCACATTTCGAGTATGATGTATCAAATCATTAACCGCTTCGTCCTCCTCTGAAAGCGTATTGCTCTCTATTTTGCGTTTTATTTGGAACAATTTTGTGTTCAGTCCATCGAGGTCATGATGTAGACTCTGCACATGTTTATCAATAATGCTAATTGATTCGTGCAAAAATTTACACTCTGCACACATCTCTTGATTGCTCTCTCGTCTCACTTTTTTCACGTTCTCGTGAAAATCCAGTATATCGTTGATCAAGTCGTAGACAGCCTCTGGCGCAACATCTCCAAAAAGCTTAATCACAGCATCCTCGTAATCGCATATGTATGGTGGAAGACAGCACAACTGCCGCATCTCGTCCGGAGTTAGCTCGTTCATGATGACTCCAACGAGTCGATGCTCTGATTGTTGTTGTTGTTGTTGCTGTTGTCGGATATTTAGATGAGAGGGCCTTTTGAACAGACTATCGATGTCACTTTTCAATTGAATGAATTTTTCGCTAATGTCTTCCAGAAATAATTCAACTCTCGCTTTCAATTTTTCCGCTTTATGATCTTGCATTCAGCGATTACTCCAAGACAACTGATGGAGCGTCGCAGAAGTCCGCCCTTTATATGCCTAACCCCCCACTCTCTAGAATATTCGAACATTCTAGAACATCTCTCCTTGACGATGGAGTTATGATTGAAGGTCATCATTTATTATCCACTACAGTAGACTATAACCGAATCTTCTAGAACGTTCGAGAACACACTCATATTACCCCCCAATTAAGTCAACAGTTTATTATTATTATTATTATTATTATATAATAACTAAATAAACTGCGGAGTTCATTATTATTATTGTATATTTAACGAGGGATAAACAATTTCCGGAAATCTGTCCATGAAAATGCCCCCTACTGAGCCATCGCATCGATGAATTGTCATCACTAAATCAACTGCGTAGTTTATTATATATATTTTAACTTTATATATTTGAGTTTATATATATATATATATATTATGGATAAACAATTCCCGGAAATCTGGCCCTGAAAATTCCCCCTCACAACCTTGAACGATGACATATTCTGTAACCCGACACCCCCCTCTCAAGGTCATCGAGAACCTTCTAGAACATTCGAGAAGCTTCGCGATGACCTTGGGAGGGGTCAACATCGCATCGATGAATTATTATCATTATCACTAAATCAACTGCGCAGTTTATTATTATTATTATTATTATTATATATATATATTCCAAGGTCATCGTGAACCTTCTAGAACATTCGAGAAG
>OZ023323.1:34836248-34843748 GCA_964007375.1 Ophion obscuratus
GAGTAAAAGTGCTTTTGTGTGAGCTACCTCGTATACCAGGCTCCTCTCGTTGGCCTTTCCCGACGATTGGCCCTCTGGAGAATTGTGCACGTATGTGCCTACATATGGTAAGACCCACGGATCGATCTCCACGGACGTCGCACGCACTGGGATCACTTTTTTTTCTTTGCCCACGGGATTTAAGGCGAAAGTCTACTTGGGATGCTACATTTATTGTCAGCTACGTATTCGCAAACTCGTAGAATTGCAACGATGTTCACAATACTCCGTACAATATACAGGGTGTTACAAAGGTCGATGCAAAGCCTTAAGGGGGTTATGGGCAACCTCGTTAGGGACATATCTAACCTAGGGTACCTTAGTCTAAAGTCTAAGGATTTCGAGTTATCAGGGTAAGTATGATTTTTGGAAAATTTCCCAAATTAAGTACAAACTCGTTTATCTCTTATGTTACTGCAATTTAAAAAAAATAGTATTAACATAGCATTAAATAAAATTAACAAGTTTTAATTATTCATCACGTCCCATTCAGTTAGTTGTGTGGATACAGATGATTGTATTGGTGTTTGTCCATTGAATAGACATTGAGCTGAGACGCAAATAAGTTTTTAGTTACCAATGATTGTCTGTTTGAATATTATGAACGAGTTAGTACCTAATTTTGGGACATTTTTAAGGCTTTGCATCGACGTTTCTGACAACCTGTACGGTACAAAATTTTTGAAAATACTCCGCAAATTTCGGCAAAAAGGAACAAAATACTCTGCAAAATTCGGTAAAAATGTTTTTCAACCCTAAAATTTGATACAAAATGAAAAAATACTCTGTGAAATTTGGCGAAAAACCACAAATACTCTGCAACATTTGGTACCGAATAAAAAAATACTCTCTGCAATTTCTGCAAAATAAAAAAAATACTCTGTAAAATTCGGTTTAAAGTCAAAAATACTCTGTAACATTTGGTACCAAATACAAAAATACTTTCTGCATTTTCGTACAAGATACAAAATCTTTTGAAAAATTCGGTAGGAAAGAAAAAAATACTCTGTAAAATTTGGTTCTAAATAAACAAAAAACTCTGCCATTTCGTACAAAAACCCAAATGTTTTGTAAAATTCGGCAGGAAAGAAAAAATACTCTATAAAATTCGGTACGAAACAAAAAAAATACTCTCTGCCATTTCGTACAAAATCCCAAATGTTTTGTAAAATTCGGTAGCAAAGAAAAAAATCCTCGGTGCAGTTTGGTACGAAATACAAACTGTTCTGTAAAATTCGCTACAAAAAAAATACTCTCTACAATTTCATATACAAGAATAAATTACCCTGTGCAATTAGATACGAAATGCCGAATGTTTCGTAAAGTTCGGTACAAAATGAAAATTGCTCTGTAAAGAACGGTAAAAAAAATAAAAAATACTCTGCAATTTGGTACTAAATGTAAAATGTTCTATAAAAATCGGTACAAAATAAAAAATACTCTGCAATTGGCTACCGAATGCAAAATATTCTATAAAATTCGGTATGAAACAAAAAAATCTTCGGTGCAATTTGATACGAAATACAAACTGGTCTGTAAAATTCGCTACAAAACAAAAAAAAATATTCTCTACAATTTCATATACAAAATAAGAATTACTCTGTGCAATTTGGTACGAAATACCAAATGTTTCGTAAAGTTTGGTACAAAATGAAAATTGTTCTGTAAAGAACCGTAAAAAAATAAAAAATACTCTGCAATTTGGTACTAAAAGCAAAATGTTCTATAAAATTCGGTACAAAACATAAAAATACTTTGCAAAATGTGGCACAAAACACAAAAGTTACCATAACATTCGGCAAAAAATAAAAACCACTGAAATTTGGTACGCAATGAAAAAACACTCTACAATTTGCTACAAAATGCAAAAAATTCTATAAAATTCGGCACAAAATGTAAAAATACTCTGTAAAATTCAGCAAAAAATAAGAAATACTCCGTACGATTTGGTACGATCCACAACTGCAATAGTTGCCTTGGACCAAAGCTGCCCACGAGGGATCGTCGAACTATTGCGTTCTTGCTTACCCCAAAAATTTAAAAAATTATAATAATTTGCATACAGCGGGTCCGATAACTAATTTTCAAAAACGCGAGAAAAAAATCGGGGTGGGGGTACAAAAATTATTTTGAAAAAAAGAGCGACCCATGAGAAGAGTGCCACTTGAGGCGAAATAGTTCGTATACGTGTGTAGACACGTGCACACACGTGTGGGTAAACCGTATAAGCTTTTCGCTCGGCGACCACGATTTGGCTTCGCGGTACCCGAAAACCCGACGTAATACGTGGGGAGACCGGGAGTCGCTGTAATTACGCGGTGGCTTGCGTGGGCTCTCTGCCTTTGAAGGATCGTGCAGCGAAGGGATGAGTGAAGAGGGACACGGGAAGTTTATATGAGAATCTCACCCCCCCCCCTCCCCACTCCAACCTACCCTGTTAACCCTTTCTCGAACACGCGAGTGGATACGCAGCGCACAGACATTAATATACTCGCATATGTGTGCGTGTGCATAGCCACGCTTTCGCAATTGCACGAGACAGTAAACCAGACGCGAAACACACTGGAACGCGTCCGTTGTCCTTCGGACTACTCTAATAATACTCCGTTGTAGAGAAGTCACCGAGTGAGACGAGCCTAAATTTTCCGACCTCCCGGCAGAACCCTCGAAGACTCACCCTTCGAGCCTCCTCACGGAAATGAGGAAAATAGCGAAAAAAAATAAAGGGCAAACTTTGAGCGGACAACAATGACGGGAAATGTGAATTTTTGCACTTTTCTAAAATGTGCATACGTAGTTGGAATGCAACGATATTTTATTTCTGCAACGGGGGGTAATTCGGCAAAAAATAATTGACAAATTAAAAAGAATTAATTTTTGTTGCATTTCAACGATACAAACGTCAACGCCTACGTGCGGTATCATGTGTTTTGCTTTTTGTTTCGCACTCGTTGGATTTCGCCTCTTCCCGTTTCTTTTCTCCCTTCCTGTCTTGATCTTGTGCTACGAGCTCAATAAACCTAAAGCCCGGTATAAACGACGAAAAGGACGATTTTCTCTGGCGCCTCCCATTATTTCTCTCGTATCCTCTCCCTTTTCTCTCTCGTAGCCCACCCTTCCTAGCCCACCCTTCGTAGCCCACACTTCGTAGCCCACACTTTGTAGCCCACCCTTCCACATCCTCATAGCCCATCATTTCATAGCCCACCCTTCCTCGTCGTCTTCTTTGGAAAAGGGGCGGTCGAAAGAGAAAAACGGAGCAGCTGAGACGGGCGGGGGGGTATATCCGAGTTTCAACATTTCTTCTCGTTTCGCGAGTAAGCGTCAGTTATATGTAGCGAGGCGTGTACCCGAAGAGATCTCTCCCCTATTCCTGTGCAGGGTACGGAGAAAGAAATGAAAAAATATTATAGTCTAATGCAAACGAATACTGGGATAACCCTCTTTTTCATGATTGTACGTGTATATTTTTTGCATTTGTTTATAGGGAAATGTAAATTCGAAGAAATTCGAGCTCGGATACTGTCCTCGTAGTCTATTGAGCCGTGACTAAAATTTGTATGAATTGAAGTTTTTTGACTCCAAGGATTGTTGTTTCGGCAAAATCGACGGTGTGGTTCGAAAATGGCAAGGATCGTCTACAAATTTATCAGATTTGTTGATGTTTGACATTTCATAGATATGACGGTTTCAAAATTGCGTAATTGGTTGAAAAATAATCAGCTCCATTGGATTTCAACTATGCAAACTTCAATCTCATTACGAGGCACTGGATTTTTTTTTGGATCACACTTTTCGGGCCACGCTCTATATATACATATACCGAGTGTGCCATTTTAATCTTACACCTGATTTATCTCGAAAAATACTGCTTCGATCAAGTATTGAGTATAATAAAACTTTTGGGGTTCAAAGGGGGCATTAAAAAAAATTGGTTTTCTTTGTCGAAAATTCAAAATGGTGACGTTAAGGTGGGCGACATGTTTTTTTAAAATGGGATCATGAATTTTTTTTCACCAACAAATTTGTCAGGCCAAATCTAACAACCTTTGTAGGACAAGTTTTTTTAATAACGTTTGCAATTTTTAGGTTGGAATACCATTTTTTTTACTATTTTAGCGCTTGTTTGGGTTTGTTTGGGTTTTCTAACAAACCCAAACAAAACTCACACTTTTGTGTGAGGTGCATTGTGGATAGCGCTAAAATAGTCAAAAATGGTATTCTAACCTAAAAATTACGAACGTTATCGAAACTTTTCTACAAAAGGTGTTAGTTTTGCCCTGACAAATGTTTTGATGAAAAAAATGCATGATCCTATTAAAAAGAAACACGTTAATCATTTCAACGTCGCCATTATAAATTTGGGACAAAAAAGATTTTGTTTTTTTCGACCCTTCCTTGACACACTTATATTTGGCCACGTCTTTGACACGCTGGGTCAATTTGACCCGGACAGTACTTTATACACCTGTCCTCAACAAAGCTTCGGTCGGTTTTTATTGAAAAAAATCCGGAATACACTTTAAACATTTCCTCATAGGTCCTCATGGTTAATATTCGGAAAATATAAAATTGACTTGTTGTAAAATTGAATTGTTGTAAAATTATTGAAAACTTTTAGTTTTGGAAAAGTGAGCATTTTATTTCAAATTCGTCCGTGTCGAAATGACCCAGTGCGTCGAGGAAGGTCCCCACTTTGAACCCTTAAGGGATAACACCATTCTAGGATTTTGGAAAAATCGTTTTTTCTTTTGCTTCAAAAATACTTTGGGGTCATAAAGACAATATGCAATTAGTCCATAGCTCATAATATATCGATTATAATTTTCGTTGGTTTTGTTCCAGGTTTTGTACTTCACGAAAAAACCGTCCTCCCGTGAAGCTATTTGTAAAAAACACGTTTTTCAAGATAGGCTCTGTCACCGTCATTTTGTATGATAATTATAATAGTTTTTTTTTCCATACTTCAATATGTGTTAAATAATCGCTCTCAAAAGAAATCAGGTGTAAGATTAAAATCGGACACCCGGTATACGTATAGGCGATGTATCGCAAGCTATTGAGCAAAAGATCGTAACTGAAGTAACTCACGGTCTCAAATCCCCGGTGTTTCGCGCCTTTTCATTTGACAGCAGCTCTTTTATATATATATATATATATATATATATATATATATATATATATATATATATATATATATATATATATATACAGGGTGTCCCTCTTATCTCTGCCACCCGAAATAACTGGGTAATTATCGACGTCACAAAATAATGTTCCGGACAAAAATTGTACGGTGTGAAGGGAACCATCGAAGGCGACCGATTTTTTTTTATTTCGATTGAAGCGCTGACGCGCAGTGAAGGTCACCTCCACTTTTTTTTCATGGAATGGTACATTTTTTTCAACCAAGTGGGGCACCTCAAGCCGCACAAAAAACATTAGGGGGTCGTTCAAGGTCACTCAAGATCACCCGTTAAAATGAAATACAAATATAAATATCTCGGATCACTACCAAATAATTGATAGTGATCCGAGATATTTGGATTTGTATCATTGTTACTGACCTTGAATGACCTTGAACGACTTTGACCCCCAATGTTTTTTATGCAGCTTGAGGTGGTTCACAAGATGGTTGAAAAAAATGTACCATTCCATTTTGAAAAAGTGGAGGTGACCTTCACTGTGCGTCAGGCCTCCGCCGAAGTAAAAAAAAATTTGGTCGCATTTGACGGCCCCCTTCGTACCGTACAACTTTTGTCTGGAACATTTGATTGTGACATCGATAATTACCGAGTTATTTCGGGTGGCAGAGATAAGAGGGACACCCTGTATATGTGTGTGTGTATATATATATATATATATATATATATATGCATGTATGTGTGTGTGTGTGTGTGTGTGTGTGTGTGTGTGTGTGTGTGTGTGTATGTATATATATACACACACACGTAAATATGTATAGCGAATACACACGTTTGAGCGGTAAAGGGCGAGGCGAGGGGGGCCGTCGCAGTTACGACGGGAATTCTGGTGTTTGCTGAGGAAACATGGCGGATGCCATTAAGGGGACTCCAATAACATCGCTCACAATAAAGTGCGCGCGATTCTCAGCCCGTAATACCCACGTAAGTACGTAGCGACACTCCCGGAGTCTGCTCCTGGCTGCTGGCAGGAGGAGAAACGCCCGCGAGCTGACTCTTTACTCTCGGTGTGATACGGCGCGTATACACACGCATGCAAACACCCAAAACTTAAATGTGCACGCACACGTGTCAATGTATACAGGTACGTTGTTTTTCCTCTTCAATTTTGCTCCACGAGGGTTGGAGCAGAAATTGGAGCACTTTTTCGCACTTGGTACGTGCGTACGTTCCTCGTGAAACCGAGACAAACGCAGAAAATGCGAAAAACAATTCAATAATAATAACAATTAGTTAAAGTGCGAAAATATAATAACGCTTAAAAACGCAATTTAATAATAATAATAATAATAATAGCGAAAAACATAATTGAATATGTAATCGTAATTATTATATATGTCGCAAAATAGTAAAAAAAATAATACGACAAACATAATTCAATTATGAAAAGAATCATGTGCGATCCCATATAACTTAGTGATGGCGAAAAATATAATTCAATCATAAAAATAATAATTCGTTGTGGTGCGAAATGATTTGAAAAAACGATGTTGGAAAAACATATTTCTTCAATTCGATATTGATTGGCCTCAACGTGAGGAAAAAATAAGGCGGCCACACAACACGAGAAGAAACGCTGGAACTAGAAATTTAAAAAAAAACCTATTTCAATAATAATGATAATCAGCTATAACACTCTGTGAGAACTTTCGTAGAGAATGATGTATAGGTACATCAAATGTTTCGAGCATACGACGCGCACTATAACGTGCGATATGACGAAATACACGACGGTAGGACCGAGATCCAACCACCGAGAGGAGTCTTCGTGCGAAAAAACATTCGTAGTGGCACTCGAATGTTTCACCGAAACGGTCGTACATACCATGTCCTTATAAATACGGGTATATATGTCGTTGAATGCATATTACACACACACACGCACACACACACACACACACACACCCATATATATATATATATATATATATATATATATATATACATATATATATATATATATATATATATATATATATATATATATATATATATATATATATATATGTATATGGGTGTACTTGCGTACATTTCCGAGAAATATTCATAAAGTCTGTTGGCAATATATATTTGAATATTTTTGCCGAGTGCACCGCGGAAAAATCTCTCCGGGCTTATGCGGAGATGTCTTCGGAGACATCTATCTGTATTGTCGCATTATACGACTGTGTCATATCGAAACATTTATTTTCATGAGATTACGAGCTTTTTTAAAATTATATATATATATATATATATATATATATATATATATATA
>OZ023323.1:34848748-34853748 GCA_964007375.1 Ophion obscuratus
CATCGCGTAATTACCGGCCTCGTTAGAGGCGAACGAGTATAGAAGGCAGACAGGCTAGTAGGAGTCGTATTTAATTAGTGTTATCACCCACAGTACATACATACCAGACATTGCCAAAAACGTTTTGTTCAGCTACGATACTATTATTATTTCTAATTGCTCGAGCGGCATTTCTTTTTCTTGTCTTCCCCTCCCCCCCCACTCTCTTTTCAATTAAGTACAAAGTAAATAGACGAAAGGGGTGCGTGAACTTTGGGGAGAGAACCGGAATTCTTGGCCGTTCGGCATTTTCCTTGAAACTTTTTATTAAAACTCATACATGTGATAAAGCATTGAACACTATTAGACACGTATTTTTTTTATCTGCGGAAAAAGGACTTTAAGGGGGGAAACCCCTTAAGGAGTTAGGCCACTCTGGAGGCCGAAAAATAGGCTTTTTGGGGATTTTTTTTTCAGCCAAACTGCATAATAAATGAAGATTACAAAAAGGGGTGTTTATCATACATATCAGTGACTGTATACAATAATTTTTATGAAGCGATTCATTTCAAAATGGCGGCTGTGCAGCGTCCGTCTCAAAACTGCATTTTTTAAGTTGGCTGGAAACACAACTCAGACAATTTTCAACCGATTCACTTGAAATGTTGAATATATCTTGAAAAATACATTGTCAATGGAAGTACGTAGGATTTTTGTTTTATATTGCATAGTTCATTTGTTATTAACAATTATCCGACGATTTTTTCGGCAAATTTTTCACTTTCCAAAAATATAAATATTTTTCCTTGTATGCCACTTTTCTTTTACATCTCTGCTGTATCCTTGTCAATGTACTTTCATCTAGTAGACGATGTGGAACTTTGCATCGTTGGAATGCAGCGAAAATAATTCATTTCCCACTGCAATTTGTTTCGGGGAAATCAAAAGCGTTTGGGATTTTTTTTCATACTCATTGGAGATCTACAACATAAATTTTCCAAAAAAAATTCCGATAGCAGAAAAAATGGAGAAAAAAGAAAATAAAAAAGTATTTCGATTGCATCCCAACGATGCAAACTTTAACAGCATACTGGTGGCCTGGGTACGATGTCATTTAAGGCGTTACCCCTATTTGTAGCGCAAAAAAGGCCTTTTTCATGATTTTTTTAAAAGAAAAATACAAAACTTTTTTAATCGACCAATAAGATTTTTAATCGATCAATAAGATCGATCAATAAGAATTTGAATCAATCGAAGAAGAAAGAACACATTTTGAAGAACTTTCAGTAATTTTTTTATTGAAAAACATTACATTGTTTAGTGGCAAATGGCCGTCAATGAAATAGTGTTTTTATATACACGGTTTGCGGTGACCAACATTGCGGCGAAGTGGATCATCTGAAAAAAAAATGCGGATAGATTTAGTCAAATATAAGTATAAACTAGTCTTTAATCGAAGGATTTTAAAAAATATTCACTTTTCAAAAAATGGCGGACAGTCAAAGTTAATGGTTCGATTTTAACGAAAAAAAACGGCCGTTTTTTGGCTATAAAAAGGCCATTTTTTTCGAAAAAAAAAAATCGAACGATTAAAGACTACATTTTTATGTATTAAATAAGCCTGCAAAATTTCAAGAAGATCGGTTCATTAGTGTTCGAGTAATCTTGGTCACCGACTTCAGAAATGCCATTTTGAGAAAAACGCGTTTAAAGTTTCAATTTCCGGTCGTTTGCACAAAGGATTCTTCTCTTTCAACGCTCATATCTCAGTCAATTTTGTTCGGATCGACTTGAAATGTTCAGGACATATTCTCAGATACTTATACTTTAAAAAAATGCAATAAAAAAAATCGATTTTTTCAAAATCGCAAGTGGGCGTAACCCCTTAATGAAATGTTCTTGCAAATGCTCACAGATGGTAGTCTTTAGAGTTTCCTGCGATCTGTTTTCGATCTTCCTTTCATCCAGTTGCGATTTTCCTTTATATTTGCGATTTTTTTTAATTTTCGTTTTCGTTTCTCTTTTAATGTTCGTTTTTCAATTCGATTTTCCTTTTTCTCTTCTATTTTACTTTCCATTTTCGCTTTTCTTTATGTTTGCGTTTTTCTTTAAAAAGAATTATTTTTTTCTTTATTTTCGTATCCCGTCTCTTGTATTTTTTTTAAATTTTTCTTCGTATTGCATGGAGAGCAGATTGACGTTGGTTTGCGTTGTTTTTACTCTCTTTATTTTCGGTTGATTTATATAGTCATTTTTTCTTTGTTGTGGCAATAGTCTTTTTTATTGCTTTTTATATTTTTTTTCTGTATTGTAAGAAGGACTGTGTGCCAGAGGGCGCTTCCGGTCCTAGTAGGGCTAATAAACCTAATCTAATCTCCCTCCTCCCCCCTCTTTATCTCTGTTTCCGACATTTACTTTCGTCCCTCCGTATTGTCACTCCTTTTTCCCAGTTTTCCATACTCTTTCCGGATTCTTGATTCGTGCCTTGATGTTTGGGTCATCACAACAAAAAAAAGAAGGAAAACAACATTTTTAACACACACTCCCGAGGCCAAGAGAGCGAAGAAGCTTGCTCGGGGATATTCGGCTACACGTAAAGTTGCCCAGACACAAGGCAAATTCATTTTTGAAGCAATACGAGTTTCTTGTATCCGCTTACGTAATAAATTAATCGTATACGTCGAATGAAGAAAATCACATCGAAAAGTCGTGTTGTTCAGGGAAACGTACGTTTCGAAACGGACCACGCAATTTGTACGGCAACAAGTTACTCGTTTCATCCACAGATATACGGTGAATAAAAAAAAAACGAGGATAACATTCTCAGATGCTTGGGTTGCGTGATAGGTCCGCTTTATTGGAATATCGCGTAGTTTGTCTCTACCTACACACACGACGATATCTCGAAAATTACTTTTAGATATATGTCAGCATACTTAAAGGTAATTCGGGCACCTTTTTGTCACTAACGATGATGCTTCAACGGAGACTTTGTCCTTGGAGTGCCATATTTCAGGTGTTTACATTTTATTTTTTTTAAAGGAAACGCGTAATGCTTTTTGAGTGCGGTTTTTTTCTTGTTTTTATTCATGATATACAGAACGTTAAAAAATTTTTTTTGAAAAACCAAAATTGCGGCCGTTTCAGCTCCGCGAAAACAGGTCCTCAAATCGCGAGAGGTAAACGGCTGACATCACTGCCCCCTCTTTGTTGATCGGAAACACAAATTCAAAGCGTATTATCAATCTATGACCCTTTGGTCATGGAATGACGGATGGGTTTTTCGTTTAGTACAAATTTCGGAAAATGGCGGCAATTTAAAAAAAAATCGAATTTTCGCGTTTTTTTTCGCATAAAAAGATAAATAATAAATGCAAAAATGTATCTATCGAAAAAACGATCCGTCATTCCGTGAAGACATATTTTCTGAGTATGCTCTCCAAATTTCGGGTCGATATGTTAATTACAGCGGTCAGGAGAATGTCAGCCATTTTAAAAACGTGTTTTCGAGAAAAACGCGTTTAAAGTTTTATAATGTGTTTACACAAATGTGTTTATAATTACCGCTAATCGGCAATGCCTCGTCCATAGAGGCATCCCTCCTCTTCTTCTAGCTGCTCGTGTTGAGCCGCTAACATCTCCCGCTGCTCAATCCGGGACAAAGTCTCCCTTAAGGGGGGGGGGAGATACTTTTAGGCGAGTAAGAATTTGCTGACTTCCATGATTTTTTTCTTTAAGGCCTTAGGCCACAGTAACGATTATAAAATCATGTGCGAATTTAACAATTTTTTTCATACGAAAAAGTGATTCACTCATAAAATTAATTACACATTTATTTAGTATGAATATCAAGCTGTTAGAAAATATATATATTTTTTTTCGATGTACAAAATGGCCGACTACTCAAAACTTCTCGAAACAGCTTTTTTCCCATTGGCGTGACAAATAACTTCAACAATTTTCACTCGATTTACTTCAACTTTAAAAGTTATGTTCCTAATTGCATTTCGCAGAGAAGTACGCCCGGAATTTCTGATTAATCGAAAACTTTTCATTTTATGAGCAGTTTATAAGCAGTTATAACGAAATTTTTCACTAAAAAATCATTTCTTAAGGAGGTTGGAGCGATTCAGTTGAGTCAAATGACGGTTTATTCATTTTTTTTTTGTTTTCAACGAACCTCAAAAAAATGCATACGAGGTACAGATTTATTCTATATATGCTAATTTTTTTTAAATATGTAATTAAAGGGCAAAATTATGTATTTAAACATTTTTATTACGTAAAGTAGAAAAACTTTTGTGTTAATACCAACTTGTAAAAGCATAACATTATCGATGATTTTTATGAAGAAAAAAACTACGACAACGAATCTTTTATACAAATCACAATGAAATTTTGAGTAATTCATAATTATGTCTATTCATATTTACGTCACGAGATTATTGGCCCATGTTTTACGATGGGCAAGATGAGGATTTTTTTTTCCAAATGTTCACAAAGGTTCAGTTTGCGTCAATCCGTTGTTAGAAATGGTTTATCTTGGTGCTAAATAACAATAAAAATTACATAACCTTTAGTGTGAAAGGCTTGCCCGTCTAACCGCATGTTAAATTACATACGTTAAACTATTTTTTATCTCTGGTGTTTGGTGGTGAAAAAAGTTCAAAAAATTCGTAAAGACTCAGTATGGTGTAAACAACAACATGTATTTTTTTTATTAAATTTAATCTTGGATTGTGGCTAACGCTCCAACCGAACGAATAAAACAATATTTTTTAAATTCCGTACGTACTTCTCTAGGTATTCTAATGTAGATTGACTAGAAAATCATACTTCCACTGCGGGTGATAGCTCGAAAATTTTGACATATAATCACGCATTTTTCGGAATTTTTTCAGATTTTCAAATTGGGGCGTTTTTTTTCGGAAAATTTTTTTTTATTTTTTATTACGGGTTGTTTCGAAAAAATGTAAAAAGAATCAGGGCATCTTTTATAGTCAATGGAATCGGATAAAAAA
>OZ023323.1:34856248-34996126 GCA_964007375.1 Ophion obscuratus
TTAATCTCCGACCATTTCGGGCTGTTAAACATGCTGTGTGTGAGTGTATGTGTATAGTATATACATATATATATTGATATATATATTGAACCCATCATTTTATATTTGTGTTTCAGGTAAGAAATGCTGCGGAATTCTCGAGGTCTCTTCACGACCCGCGAAGTTTCTTGGAGCGTTGAGGACGTCGACGAGGACGATAAGTCAATTATCGCAGTAATTTTCAATTTTTCTTGACTTTGGAATTAAGATACGAAGAAAAGAAAAACCTGCATTCCATGTCGTTGACGCGTCGCGAGAAATCGCGCGGGGAATTAGATGTATTGGGTCATCCCATCGGTAATACGGCTTTTCAATACTTTTATTTTTCAACATTAAGGGAGGAAAAAAGGTAGTTTTTCCGATTTTTTTGTCCACTGGATTATTTATTTGCGATTTGGAAAAAACGTATTTTGTTAAACACACATTGAACTTATTTTGTGTAAATTGTTATGAAAAACAAAAATTAAAAGTTAACGTCGTTGAGGTATAATAGTCTCTGTATTAAAAAAATATGGTCTAATGGCCGGATCGATAAATTGACAATGGTTGGTCTGAAAAATAAAAATAAAAAAACGTTTAAAATCTATATCAATGTAGGGCTCGATGTACGTGGCGGTTTTTCGAAAAAAAAAATCGACAATATGACGGGTGTTAAAAAAAAGTGTAATTTTGGCGAAATTTTTACATATATTTGGGGGATTTTAGAAAGACTAAATTTAATTCAAAAAACGGCTACGAACAACGATATGACGTTGAAGTTTGCATCGTTGGAATGCAACGACCATTCTCTTTAATTACTCAATTTCTTTCGTTGGCCGCTCTCGGCTGTGAAGTTCACTCAAACGTTTTAAGTATTCTCAAGAGAAATTGACGACCTTAATTTGCAAAAAAATGCCATTGGACAATGATTCATAAAAGAGAAGAAAAAAAATGCTAACTTCAACGTCATACAACGATAGCTACTGCAATTACGAAAATGTTGTTTTCTTTTTAAATTGAAGATCGGACAATTATAGCTATAGTTATGATTTCGGCCAGGTCGAGAAAAGTAATTTCGAGAAAAACGCGATAAACGCGTAACTAGGTCGGTAACCAACCTTGAAAATTTTCAGGGACGATTATAAATATATTTAGTAAAGCTAAAAAAAGCCTGACGATAGGATTACTTTGAGCGATATTCCTTGTTAATATACGTAAATCGTTGCGCCATCTCCTCTCACGAAATCGTCCGTTACTTGGCCAATTTTCAACATTTTGCGTTTTGTCCCATTTTCTTGAATTTACATGCATACTTCGAGAAAATGCAAAAAAAAATCGATTTTTTTACCCCCCACAGTTTAACCCCCTTCTTATGATAAAAAAAATTCATTTTCAATCTTAAATATACACCCTACCATGCTCTTCTATCTTTGCGCTAAACTTGCAATGCCCATTCTCCAAAAATTCACTTGTCCGTGACGAAAACTACAGTTGAAAAAAACTACCCCAAAAAGTTACTCATGGGATGACCCAATACATGTTTTTGACGGGACAGAATGTAACCTCATATCCAATGGTACGGCGGTGTGACATTTTTATTTCTCGTACGAGATATATACAAACAAACCGACACAAAATTTAACGTCGAGGTATCCGATGGTTATATATATATTTTTTTGGTCCATGGTACCCGACAGTACGTTTATAGACAATTTATGGCCAAAATGGTCCTTCGATAAAAGTCCTGTAAAGCATTGCTGGAAAACGCTTTACGTTTCAATACAATCAACGAAAAGCAACGTTTTCCAACAGCACAACCTACACTTTTAAACACATGAGCGATCGTTTTTCCTTCTTCGTCTCGTTTTTACCCTCGTAATTTTGTTGCATTCTTTCTTCATTGTCGTTTACTCGTTCCGTGTCCTATCGCTCGTTACTTCCCCGTCTCTCTCTCTCTCTCTCTCTCTCTCTCTCTCTCTCTCTCCTCCCTCCCCCTCTCCCTTGTCGGGCAAATCGGCACGGGAATTATGCAATGCCCGTCTCGTAGGCTCTGTCACGAGTCCCTCTCTGTAGGTACACACGCTCGGTACAGTAGCAAAACCTTCGTGATTTGTCGACGTCGCGAGAGCGGCCGATGGGCCGGAGTATATATTGATCACGGACATTGCTGCGGGAACTATACGGTTCTCGTTGTACGCTCGAGTGTAATGGCAGTAATAATTTGCACGAGAAGTAGCGCCATAATGCTCTTGAAGTTTGCCTCATTGGAATCCAACGATAATTCTCTTTTTTTTTATTTTTTTTATTTCTACATTATTATTATTTTACATAATCTTTTCTTGTCGATTTATATTTTGAATTGTATTTCGCGCCTCTTCCTCGAGATCAAACGTAGTAGTCCTGCCTCACACCGATATAGCCACACTTTTAAAGACAAAAAACATCAGCCATGGATACCACGACTCACGATCGTCATTCTTCTTCCTTGTGCCGAAGACGTCACACGGTTTTTTAACGAGAGTGAAAAATAATGGATAATTCCAGTGAAGTCGAGTCGGAAAGTGGAAGACGGAAAGAAAGACGAATGGAGGAAAGACTGGAAAGATTGGAGAAAATATTGGTGCATCGAGTGAATAAAAAAAAGAAAGAAAACATCGCAGTAAGTTCGTGTTCGCTTTCAATTTTAGGAATAGATTGCCGTAATTCGCACATCTCAGGATATAATATTGGAAGCTTGATACACAATTGGCCGAGACCTTAATCTCTGCAAGTTTAAGGTCTCATAGTTCTATAAAGAACACCGTCTCTGCAAAACGCGTAGCCAAGGACGAGATCGATGTAGCTGATGTCGAAATATCCACAAAATCTCGCCAGATTTTGTGCCATTCCTTGCAAGGAGCGTTCACATCCGAATGTCCTTTGTCGACAGGCAATCATAGAAGACATCGATCGAACCGTAGAAAGAGATACCGTCGTAATTATTCAAGCACATCGGGTCGTAGTTCTTCGGGTTCTCCGAATCGAGCATCGCTTGAAAACGAAAGTCGAGCTGAAGAGGATTAAGCTCAATCAGGCGAGGAAGCTGCGAAAGACAAATCAGTTGATCCCAACATACCTTTATCGTCTTGTCCGCCGATAACACCTTGTTTACCGTCACTCCCTCCATCGCCCTCGGTGGAAAGTCCTGAGACTCTCATCTCAGAAACTGCATTAGATGCAGAGGTGTTACACGTAATCGGAGATCGAATTATACCTGATCGTTCACTGGCACCCGCTATTCATTCGGATTTCTCTGTCCGCATTCAGGACATTATTAAAAAAGGTCTATCATCAGACGAGAAAAAATTGCTACTGGGGAAATTTCCCCCTCCGACGAATGCCTTGTTTATTGAGGCTCCCAAACTTAATCCGGAGGTGAAAACATGTCTCCATGAGTCTCTGGTAAAGCGAGACGAACGAATCATAGAAAAACAGGACCGTATCTCAGCGTGTCTAGCTGGAATGACGAAACTAATGTCCCTGACCCTCTCGTTAAATGTTAATGAGAAATTACCATTAATCGAAGTCGCAGGAGGAATAACGAGGATCTTCGCCGATCTTCAACGAGAGGAGTCACTAATAAGGCGAAGATTGATCCTCAAGAATATTGACACTTCCTTCCGGGAATCTTTAAACTCGTCAGATACGGATACCTGGTTATTTGGCGAAGATTTAACGGAAAGGATTAAGGCAACAAAAGCTTTAGAATTATCGAGCACATCCTTAAAACCAAAACCATCAAAACCCCAAAACAACGAGTCAAAAAACGAAAAAGGCCCGCAACGCCGTTTTGGATTCAAGATCAGGAACAGAGCGTGGGGGGGCCAGAAATCATCTCGGTTCAGAAATCAGCCTCGTGCATCCAAATCCAACCGCTATCCTCCGCCGAAACCGGCGGCATCGAGTCACAGGAGAAATTGAATGAACCGGTAAGTCACTCCGCGGGACGGCTGAAATTATTCAAGCACGCTTGGATAAAATTTACTTCCGATAAAACCATTTTGGATTGGCTTAATGTATATCGTATCCCTTTTTCAAAGCGAGTGTTTCAGCGCACATAGCCTTCAGAAAGAAATTGGTCTGAGCAAGAGATTATTCTTATTTCAGTTCAAATCGAAAAACTTAAAACGAAAAAAGCTATCAAGGAGATATCTACGTGCAAGGGCCAGTTTATATCAAGTATTTTCTTAGTGCCGAAAGCCAATGGTGGTCACCGATTGGTTCTGAATTTAAAAAAGCTGAATCAATTCATTAAGACAGAGCATTTTAAAATAGAAGATGGGAAAACGATTCAAAAAATGTTGAGCCCAGGTTGTCTCATGGCCCCTTAGATCTCCAGGACGCTTATTATGTGATCTCAATTAATGAAGAACACAGGAAGTATCTGACATTTCGTTTTTAAGGAATAACTTACCAATTCGAATGTCTACCTTTCGGCCTTAACACTGCATCGTATGTGTTCACAAAAATCATGAAGCCTGTTATGGCCGTTTTGAGAACTAAGGGCCTAATGTCGGTAATTTACCTTGATGATATCTTGATGTTCGGAAGTTGTTTGGAGACTTGTCGCGAAAACGTCAACCATACAAGATCCCTTTTAGAGGAATTAGGCTTCGTAATTAATACAGATAAAAGTATTTTGATCCCGTCAACAAGGTGTACATTTTTGGGCCTTCTGTACAATTCGATACGCATGTCGGTTGAACTCCCATTAATAAAGGTAGAAAAAACTGGCGCTCTGATAAAAAAGTTTGGCAAAACGAAACGCTGCAAGATCCGAGATTTCGCTTCATTTATTGGTACATTAGAGGCCTGTTGTCCGGCTTTAAAATATGGAAGAGTTCACATGAGAAAATTCGAGAGGGCAAGAATGTTAGCACTAAAACAGAATGGAGAAAATTACAAAGCGATAACGGAAATTCCATCGACCTTGTCGGACGACTTCGATTGGTGGGCCCGCAATATCAATAACGCACGAAACATTATTAAAAATTTCGACCCCAAGATTGAAATATTTTCGGATGCCTCGCTTTCGGGTTGGGGCGCATCGTGTTTGGGCAAGCAAACACACGGGTTCTGGAATAAAAAAGAACGATTACTTCACATAAACCTTCTGGAATTAAAGGCTACTCTATTCGCATTGAAATGCTTCGCTAATCATCTGAGAGATTGTGATATTCTCCTAAGAGCGGATAATACCACAACGGTTGCTTATATTAATAAAAAAGGTGGAGTTCAATTCTGCAAATTGAATAATATAGCTAGAGAGATTTGGGATTGGTGCGAAAAACGAAATCTCTGGATTTTCGCATCATATATTCCTTCAGAGGACAATAGAGAAGCGGATTCGGAATCACGCAAACTTGAAACAGAGACTGAATACGCCTTATCGAACGACGCGTTTGAAACAATTGTTCAGAAATTCGGAAACCCTGAAATAGACATTTTTGTATCCAGAACAAACTGTAAATGTTCAAAGTATATTTCCTGGAAGAAAGATCCCGGAGCTTGGACAATCGATGCCTTTACGGTGAAATGGAACTTTTTCTTCTATGCATGTAAACCATTCTCCATAATTTTACGCACGCTTAATAAAATCAAAAAAGAAGAAAGTAATGGAATACTTGTTGTGCCTTATTGGCCTGCGCAGCCTTGGTTCCCAATATTCGAATCAATGCTCGAGACAGAACCTATTCTGTTCAAATCTGATATTAATTTATTGACATCGTTAATCAGGGAACCTCATCCTCTGTGGAAAAATCTTACCCTGGTGGCGGGGCGCTTATCAAACAAGCTTTGAGGACCCGGGCAGTATCCGAAAGGAGTTTGGACATTTTAATGGCTTCTCTATGCAATTCATCTTTGAAACAATACGAAACAGCTCTGAGGAAATGGTGGAATTTCAATCAAGAAGAGAATACGGACCCGCTGAAGAGCTCGGTCGAACAGGTGCTGAAATTCCTTACTATCGAGTTTGATAATGGTGCATCATATGGATCGCTGAATAGTTTTCGTTCAGCCATTGCTCTCTTGCACGGTCCGGAACTGGGCATTGATGCTAGAATGAAACGATTTTTTAAGGGTGTTGCAAAGCTAAAACCTCCGAGAGCAAGATACGATCATACTTGGGACCCTGGCGTGGTCTTGCAGGAGCTTAAGAATTGGGGACCAAATGTTACTCTTCATTTAGACAAATTAACTCTTAAATTAGTTACACTTCTAGCACTGACAACGGGGCATCGTATGCAATCTTTATCTCTTATCAATATTCGGAATATTATAAAAAGAGAAGATCGGTTGGAGATCAAAATCGTGGAAAGAATTAAAACGTCGGCTGTAAACAGAGCACAACCACTTTTGATCCTACCTTTCTTCAAAGATTATCCGGTAATATGCCCAGCAACTACAACCATTGAGTATATTAAAAGAACTGAGGACCTAAGAGACATGGAAAACCGACTTTTCGTGTCAATTAAAAAACCACATAAAGCGGTTTCCACTGAAACCCTGAGTCGCTGGATAAAAAAGACTCTAAAAGTTAGTGGTATTAACGTTAACTATTTCAAGGCATACAGCACTAGACACGCAGCGACCTCATCGGCGGAAAGAGGTGGCGTTAGTCTAGATTGCATTCGGAAAACAGCCGGATGGACAGAGAAGTCACTGGTTTGTGCTAAGTTTTACAGGAGAGAAATTTTGTCGGATCAAAAAGAATTTGCCCTAACAGTGTTAAACTCATAATTGTTCCTTCGCATTAGACGAATATGTTTTTTCCTATAAACTGTTGTTCACTCTCGTTCGATCTTAATAAAGAAGCTTATCACAAGTTCTCGCTTCTTTTCAATATGTCGTAACCAACGTTAAACAGCTACGTTTGATCTCGAGGAAGAGGCGCGAAATACAATTGAATGATTAAACGAACTTACCTGTAAGTGAAGTTCGATCATAATTGTATGTAGCGCCTCTTCCGAGAGATCATCTCCCACCCTGGTACACATATTTCATTCCCTCATCTTCCATGTGTTTCTCAGGAAGATTCCCTATAGGTTACGACACAACTTTGAAGTAATGACGGTCGTGAGTCGTGGTATCCATGGCTGATGTTTTTTTGTCTTTAAAAGTGTGGCTATATCGGTGTGATGCAGGACTACTACGTTTGATCTCTCGGAAGAGGCGCTACATACAATTATGATCGAACTTCACTTACAGGTAAGTTCGTTTAATCATTCAATTTCTGAATAGGAGTCGCGATTTTTTTCGTTTTATAACAGGGATTTTCCAAAAGAATTTGGAGCAATTAAAAGATTAAAATTTTTCAATTGCTTTCAGCCGTCTCTCTATTATTATAGTACTCGTATTATTATTTTTATGGTTATTCGTTTAGGTAAAGAATAATAGCAATTATTGCGATTATTGTCATTGCTGCAATTAAAGGCACTTTTTTCTACAAATTTGTGCAAGTGATATGAAACGACAATAACTAAGCAACTTTTTTAAGTAATTGGCACGATATGCGTAGTAATTTTTTTTTACACCGCAGGCTATCAAAGTCCGATGCTCGAATTGCTTTGTATGAAAATTATGCAAATATATTTTTTTCATAAAGTTTCCTTAACATTTGATGTTAAAAAGAAGACTTTTCTAGATAAAACAAATAACTAAGAGTATTTTTAAAAAAACCGGGTAAAAAGTTATCATTTGTAGAAATGACACGCAAAAAACCAAAAGCACATGGATTTTGTATCGAAAACTGTGGGACTTTTACTAAACTGAAATTCCAGCATATTGTAGGACATGATCTGACCTATCGATAGTTGCAGGGTTATCCATTCATAACATGACATCCTGTATACACGTACAGGGTTCTTTTAGCCACGTATATGGCTTGACTACGTTTATACAGGGTGTCCCAGAACTGAATGCGGTCCCTGAAATGGGGGTTGGGGGGTGAAATTCTGAGTCGATTGATATAAGCATGTGTGGGTCTCAGATCAACCCCTGAATTAGTATTAATTTTTAAAGGCCAGCCAATCAGGTGCGCCCGCCTTAAAAAATCTATAATAATTCAGGGGTTGATCTGAGACCCACACATGCTTATATCAATCGACTCAGAATTTCACCCCCAACCCCCAGATTTCAGGGACCGCATTCAGTTCTAGGACACCCTGTACATACATATAGATATACACACGCACGTAATACGTCGGTAAGGAGTCGGTGAGTGAATAAACTCTATCTCTCTCTTTCTCTCTAATTCGACTTCAGCAACTGCCGTCAAAATGATCTTTGTCCATATATATGTATATATGTGCCTGTATGTATACAGTGTAGTAGGATGAATGGAAGAATCATATACGAGATCCCACGATCCGCAGCAAGGCTTTTTGCGGATTCGCTCTTTCACTTCCGGTTTCCGATCGACCAAACCACCCCTCGCCCTTCCTAATCGTCATTTGGACTCCTTCAGTATATATATATATATGATGGTTTGCTATGAACGACGACGCCGGTTACCGGCAATTTTACTGGACTTAATCCTGCCGCCCACCCTTCTCTCCCACTCCCACAACCGTACGCCATTCTAGTTCGCTTGTTCTTTTTTTTTTCTTTTTTGCTATTTTGCCGTACTTTTATCTTTTTCCCAGCCGTTTCAACCCTCCCCTGGCACCCTATATATTTCTTTCGAGCGGCGAAGACTTATCGCGCATTACCCGGGGATTACTGTAGCGATTCGCCGCGACGCTTTCGAACTTTTAGTTGGCTCTTGGTCTTTACCGGGGCGACAGCCCCCACGTCTCTCTCTCTCTCTCTCTCTCTCTTGATCTTTTACACGACCGTTGTCGCGTACTAAAGTCCGAATGGAGGCAAACGTGTCGCCGCACAGCCGCCAAGCGTTTCTGCAACTTGTGCGCTGAGATGCGAAGAAAAAAGAAAGGCAAAAATGGAGTAAAACGAATGGCGGATCGCGAGTGGTCCTGGGCGATTTTGGAGGCAGTCCTCTCGAGAGAATGCCTAGGTCGCTGAGTCTCGAATAATTATTCAGAACGTTTCGAACTACCTGCATGGGAAGTCGATTGGACGCCAAGGCAGCTTCGGAAATCCATTTTTCCGATGTTTTCAAGAGGCTCTATTAATTGCCATTGCAGCAATTGCAGGTATCCAATTGGGTGTTCATTCATTAATTGCCATTGCATGAAATTGCAGGTATCCAAAATACATGTTCTCATTTCCTTATGGGGATTCAATGGATCAGCGCATTGGGTCTCTGTACTAAAATGTCACGCTGGCACATTGGATTCTAATCAGGATTCCCCATTGGGATGGAATGTACGAATCCAATTTGAATCCCAAAAGATTCTCACATTATCGAACAGAATCAGATTCTTGATGGATCCCATCGCATTCTGTACGTTGGATTTTCCAAACAAAACATTTATAGGGTGGCTCAAAACGACCTGGGATTGAAATTTATTAAAAAAATGTATTATTTATTTGAAACTTTACATATACAAAATGAGTGGATCTTAAGGGGATATACCAGTGTGAACGCTGAAAATTTGGATGATGCTCGGGAATTTTTTGGAAGAAGAGTACTCAATTAAACGTTTCGGAAAATTAAGAATATGTTTGGCTATATTTGACCTATATTACATAATTTTTTTATAGAAAAATATTGTGATCCAAGCGAATTATGCGCTGCCTTCGGAGGCGCCAAAAAAAGGACCTTCACTGCTGACATGATTTCGGCCGATTGAGCAGCTGAAACCGAAAAAGGAAAAGATGTGGTTAAACTGGAAGGTATTTCCTGTACAATGACGTAGGATTTTCGAAAAATATCAAAATCTAACAAAATGGCGTAGTTATGAAAAAAAGTCTGTTTTCTTGCCTATAAAATGGTCGTTTTTTTCAATGCCAAATCGTCAATTTTCATCCCATCAAAAATATCCTACGTCATTGTAGAGTCAATATATGCAAGAGAACTCAGTTCAAATTTCAAGTCAATCGGATAATTGCTCTTTGAGTTACAATGTCAGCAAATTTGAAAAATCTGATTTTGAGTAAAACGCGTTTAAAAATTTAAGGGGTTACGATTTTGAAAAAATCGATTTTTTTATTGCATTTTTTTGAAGTATAAGTATTTGAGAATATCTCCTGAAAATTTCAAGTCGATCCAAACAAAATTGACTGAGATATGAGCGTTGAAAGAGAAGTATCCGTTCTTCGTGTAAACTGAAATTGAAAATTTAAACGCGTTTTTCTTAAAATGGGATTTCTGAAGTCGGTGACTAAGATTACTCGAACAATAATGAACCGATCTTCTTGAAATTTTGCAGGCTTATTTAATACATAAAAATGTAGTCTTTAATCGTTCGATTTTTTTTTTCGAAAAAAAAATGGCCGTTTTATAGCCAAAAAACGGCCGTTTTTTTTCGTTAAAATCGAACCTTTAACTTTGACTGTCCGCCATTTTGTGAAAAATGAATATTTTTCAAAATCTTTCGATTAAAGACTAGTTTATACTTATATGTGACTAAATCCATCGGCATTTTTTTTTCAGATGATCCACTTCGCCGCAATGTTGGTCACCGCAAACCGTGTATATAAAAACATTATTTCATTGACGGCCATTTGCCACTAAACAATGTAATATTTTTCAATAAAAAAATTACTGAAAGTTCTTCAAGATGTGTTCTTTAAGATGGTATATTGATCGAATAAAAAAGTTTTGTAGTTTCCTTTAAAAAAATTCATGAAAAGGGCCTTTTTTGCGCTACACGTGGGGGTAAGGCCTTAACTATGGATTGTTGCACGATAAAATGATTAGAGATACGGCCTTGAAATTTTTACAGGATATTCTTGAAAGAATAAACTTTCGAAAAAGGCAACAAAAATCGATTTTTTAAAAGTGTTGGACTGGTATACCCCTCAAAATACTATAAATCACTTTAAAAAGTATATCGTAAAAATCAATTCGAATCGCATCACGGGAAATCCACTGTAATTATCGTTCGTTGTTCATTTTGCTGCACTTTAAGGGGCTATACCATTTCGACACTTTTGAAAAATCGACTTTTTTGCCTTTTTTGACAGTTTATACGTTCAAGAATATCATTATTATTCATATAATTTATATCAATATAATTTTATCTTGCAAAAATCGATAGTTAAATCTTTAAACGCGGTTTACCCTAAATGAGATTTTTTTCAATTTGCTGACATTGTCACTTGAAGAGCAATTATCCGATTGACGTGACATTTGAACTGAGTACTCCTGAATATATTTACTCTACAATGACGTAGGATATTTTTGATCCGGTGAAAATTGACGATTTGGCATTGAAAAAAACGACCATTTTATAGGCAAGAAAACAGACTTTTTTTCATAACTACATCATTTTGTTAGATTTTGATATTTTTCGAAAATCTTACGTCATTATACAGGAAATACCTTCCAGTTTAACGACATTTTTTCCTTTTTCGGTTTCAGCCACTCAATCGGCCGGAATCATGTCAGCAGTGGAGGAATTTATTTTTTTGCACCTCCGAAGGCAGCGCACAAGTCGCTTGGATCTCAATATTTTTCTATGAAAAAAAATATGAAATATAGGTCAAATATAGCCAAATGTATTCTTAATTTTCCGAATCATTTAATTCGGTACTTTCCTTTCAAAAAATTCCCGAAAATCATCCAAATTTTCAGCGTTCACACTGGTATAGCACCTTAACATAATATCACCACACACGTACCCACTCACGAAGCGTGCAGGTCACCTTTTGACACGCCGAGCCTTTTTCTCGTCACTTTTCGCATATTTTCGATTCGAACGTGGTAAGAATTCTCCAACGGCGTTCGTCGGGGAACAGCGCAGAATGCAATTGAATCTCAATGAGGAGTACTCATGTGCGGTGTCCCTAATAAGTCCCTATACATTCGTCCGTGCAACACACGACTCCCCAACAAATTTGTCCACGGCATCACGAATATATATATATATATATATATATATATATATATATATATATGTATATATATATTTATATTTATATATTTATATATTTATATATTTATATCCAAGAAATTCCGGTTGAGAATTTCAAATAAAAATCCTCAACTGACGTCATCGGGATAGTTCCAAATCTACTTGGATTCCAATGTCCAAATTCCAAATTCCCCATAAGGATGTGGCAGGATCTGGGAACCCCTCAACAAATGTCTGTACTGTCGTGTCTCCACCGACGATTGATAAGCTACACGTAAATAAAAATTAAAAATCAACAATCCACATTTATTCTTCACCCCGGGGATACTATCACCCTTCCCCCTCCCCCTCTTCCTTTTCTTCATGAAAACATATTCCCAGGCTGACATATCGTGAATTCGATCGTTAGGGCTGTAATAGAACCGCCGTTATTATTCCAGTCTCATATCACTAACATATTCGCACGTGCTGATACCGAGAAACACAAGCGAATCCATCCGTATTTCCATATGCGACAACATCCGTATGTATGACACATTACTCTGCTCGCTCTCGGGTTCCCGCGTAGGGGAAGGGGGCTGACGTGTGCACGAGGGTGATGATGATATAGAATATGAAATACACACACATTTATACACACACACACACACACACACACACACACACACACACACACACACACAGACACACACACACACCTATATGCAGACATATGTATATGTCTCTATATATATATGTGTGTATGAATATAGAGTGTATATATACACACACAATTGAAAACGTAATTTCGACGACATTTGACTTCGAGGATTCTCCCCATAGTCCCCATACTCAACATTACGTACTTCTAACGTCTTCAGAATCACTTTTACATAGATGTTGCCTCATTTATATAGACGTTATATCTAATCCGGTCCGGCCTCGAAAATCAACGATTCGTTTGACGAAATTTTAAGGACTCGCCGCGAAACAGCCACATGTGATGATAGTCAATGTAGATATCACGAGTTCAAAATATATTCCCTCAATATATATATACACACATACATACCTGTATATATGTATATGTAAATGTATATGTGTGTGTGTGTGTGTGTGTGTGTGTGTGTGTGTGTGTGTGTGTGTGTGTGTGTGTGTGTGTGTGTGTGTGTGTGTGTGTGTGTGTGTGTGTGTGTGTGTGTGTGTGTATATGATGTGCATGTATCGGGGACTCGATAAGCAATTGGGTCTGTCGCACGCGTCACGAATTTCTCGTCAGTTCTCTCGTGCTTCCTAATGCATATACGAGGCACTGTGGAATCGACACTCGTTGGTCTGTACAAACATGCAAACACACACACCCACACACACACACACACACACACACACACACACACACACACACATATATATGCATATAAGTTGACGTTTCTCACTGGCGGCCCGCAGGATCTCTTGCGTCGGTACCGCTAACGGCATGAGGCTGGCAATACGCTGCTGCTGTCCCGATATACAGGCAGACACGTACGGATAACTATGGCGACGGTTAGGGATGAGGACATGCAGAAGGATGGATGAAATGGAAATACTCCTCTTGCTGGCAAAGAGCTATATGTACAGATGGAGAGTCGAGTGAATGAGTAATAGAGAATAGAGAGAGTCAGAGAGAGAGAGAGAGACTAGCTCTTGTATAGCCGCCGGGCATCAGCATAAGTAGCTCGACTAGTCTCGGCGATGTCTCCAGCTCAAGCACTTACGGTCTAGACGATCTCACTGCGTCGCTCTCTGTATAGAAATTCATCTATATATATATATATATATATCAATGTGTGTATAGAAATTCATCTATACTCCTGTATATATATACGCGCACTTACACATTCGCATATATCTGCGTGGAAGTCGAGAAATTGATAGGTCTTTTATTTTTTTCTTATCTGAGCGTTCTTCGTCATAGCCTCTGATGTAGCCCCTTAATTACTTCTGGTTTTTTTCTCTTCTCTCATTCATCACGCAAGCGTTGATGATTCAAGACTTTTTACTGAAAAATATTTTCTTCATTAAGTTTTTAATTGCTTGCAAACGGGCCACGAGAAACGGGGACTGTGCATCGAGGGAAGCGATGTTATTGAAGTTTGCATCGTTGGAATGCAACGGAAATTCCGTTTTATTTCTTTCTTCTTCATTTTTATTGTTGTCGAAAATATTTTTCGATGGAGTCAGGTAGTGGGACTCTAATGAGTATTAAGGCTAGTATTAAACCTAGTTGTAAAAGGCGAAAAATCACGTTTTTTCAAAATCAGTATGTTTTGACGTCGTCTTTTAAATGAGCGAAGAAAATTTTGAAGTGATCGGATAATAATTGGCAGTTTTATAGGCTGTTGTGTTATATTTTTCTCGAAGTTTTGTTTTTACAGTTGGTGAGCAAAATACCTCAAAAATTACTGCGATATCGATCTTAATGAAATTTTGGGGGATTTTTTAAGATGGAAAAATGTCGTGTTTGATGGAAGGATTTTTTTTCGATGTATACTTTCGATTTGATGAACGAAAAATGCCCGTTTTACAAGCTTTTATTTCGGTTGACTTGGTGGGAGATGAAAAACGAAAAATTGATATTTCACCCACTGCCCGACTACTTAGAGCTCTTAAAATGTGCAAACATGCCTCTAAGAGGTGACAATACATGGAAATATGAATTTGCTCCTAGTGCTCTCGGATAGCATGATCGTTAAAAGGGTCCAACAGGTAAAATAAATTAAAAGATAAGGTCCAATAGGTGGTGAGCTAATATCTATTATTGATGCCACCTATCACAGTTCATTAGGATTTCTCCTGACAATCAACTAATAATAACACCGGTTCGTTTGCAAAGATTGATCCCACTTTGCAAAAATTTCAGAGCTCCAGTAAAATTAACTAAAGACTAAGAGAAGTAGAAAGTAATTTACATGTACAGTTTTTTTTTTCAAACAATCTTTTATTTATTTTACTAAAAAGTATAAAATAATTTTCTCAACCAAGTCACCTATATGTGACTATAAATAAAAGCTCGAGGCACTCAAAATTTCGACACAATCTTTAATTTTCATAAGTCCGTTAACATATCAACTGTATTTAATTTACTGTAAAACAACCTTAGATTTCTTAAATAAAAATCGCACAACTGAGTATAAACGTGTGATAATAATTTTTCTAATTACTATTTTGCCAAATTAAATAAGGTCAAAGAAAATTGATTTGATCAAATTTAATAAACATTTAAAAAGTTAAGCGCCACAAGCTTTTATTTATGGTCACATATACCTCACTTGGTAAAAAAATTATTTTCTACTTTTTAGTACATTAAATAAAAGCTTGTATTAGATTTTTTTTACATGTAATTTTTCGTAAAAATAAAAATTCACTTTGACCACGCGCCATTGTTTTAAATTTGATATTTCGGAAATTCCTTACGATTAATCATAACAGACTAATATACTAACGAAATATGTTTGATTTTTTGATACGGTGCTTTTTGGATATCAGCTGTAAATCGATTATAATTAAATATTACTACAAAAAAAATGACAGATTGTTCTTCAGATGACACTTTTCCAAATACCCAATTTTTCTAGAAACTAACCATCACGATTTTCTAACCAAAAGTGCCAAAAATGAGTTGTCTTCGATTGTTACAACGATGCATTAAAAAATGACAGATGACTTCAGATGACACTTTTCCAAATACCTAGATTTTATAAAAATTCATCATCACGATTTTCTAACAAAAAATCCCAAAAATGAGTTGGCTTCGACTGTTACAACTAGGCTATAAAAAAAATTGATCGCAGTGATGTGCAAAAAAATTCATCGTAGTGATATGTAAACAGTGATATGCAAAAAAAAAATTGCAAAAAGTAAAAGGAATGTAAATGTAATATATAAAAGTGATATGTAAAAGTGATATGCAAAAGAAATCGTAGTGATATGCAAATAAAATTATCGTAGTGATATGTAGACGGTGATATGCAAAAAAAATTGTAATTAGTGAAAAATGTATGTCGTCTCGTTCCAACAACGCAAACTTCAATATCATGGGGAGGACCCGGGGGTGGGGGGTTGATACGTGCACTGTGTAATTTATTTTGAAGCCATCCGAGTTTTCTCGCGAGTGCGATAAAAGTGGGCGTTTTTTTAAAATTGTTTCCTGAATGGAAGTGACTATGGGTTGGGGGGAGGGGTAATGAATTAATATTGGGTAGCAATCCCATGAGCTGGTGGTTGTGTGGCACCGAGGGGAGGAAAGCGGTGAGCCGTTGCTTTTTTTCGCACTTTTCTCTTTGTACACTCCCATTCTCTCGGTTTCTCTTCCGCTCTCATTTCACGAGTTTAATGGGCTGAACATTTTTGGCAATACGCGGTTTTCCACGAGAACTCGACAAATAGATAAAACTCGGGAGGGGAGGGGGTTAGCGTTTACGTCTCGCAGACATCTAAATCGATCTAGATACCGATCTGGCCGTCGCCGTGGCTCCCGTCCTCCAAGGGGTGGTGGAAGGGTCACGACGGAAGGGGGTGGGGGTGAGAGGAGGGTTCATTCGTCGGGAATCACCCTCGGGGAGACTAACGGCTTCCAACGTACTCGTTAATTACCTGGCTTACCGCGAAACTTTTCGACGACCTCGGACGCTGAGACTTTTGAGCCCAGGGAGCGAGTGAGAGAGAGAGAGAGAGAGAGAGAGAGAGAGAGAGAGAGAGAGAGAGAGGGGGAGCACGGGGAGGAGAGGTAAAAAGGAGAAATCCCCTAATGGATCTTTTTCACCCAACTCCTGTCTTGCCATCTCCAACCCCGACGCGAGCTTTACGGTAATGGTTTTACAGTCGGAGATTCCACGCTGGATTTTTTTTAACAGAAATCGCCTTCTCTTTTCCTCTTTTGCAAATTATTCGAAAATTTTATCAGTCAGGTTTTTGAGATAATTTTTTCTGCTCTCCTCAATTTTCTACCGGTTCATACATAGTGCCTCTGGGAGTCGGAGGAACCGAAGAAAATTGAAGTTCATTTCGATCGTTAAATTTATTATTTTTTTAACTTATTTATTCTCAATTTTACTTATTTTTAAAATGATGATTGTTTTGAATTTATTCACTGTCAGATTTATTCACCTTCAAAATTATTTTTAAATCAACTTTTTTTTCAAAATAATATTTTTTTATATTCGTTTCTCAAACTTATTTATTTCTAAATTTGTTCATAAAAAAAATCGGCTTTCTTTGTCAATTTTTTGAAAAGCTAAATCCTAAAAAAATTGGTCAGGCTTCCAATTGGATGTGACTGGACACATTTTTTAAATTAATTTCTTCGCCAATAAATTATTCATGTTTACATTGATTGGTCAGGCTTTCTCAAAAAAAAAATACACGGTCCCCTGGTCTACTCGATAACTACTCGAGCCTTCACGTCACCGAAATGCCCAAGAATATTCTTGTCAAGTGACTTTATTGGTATTCATAGTCTGAGGAGACAATCTACAAATTTCGAGAATAAAAAACTAACTCACTTGAAGCCAAAATTTTTTATTCAGCGTAAAAGTGTAGGAAACGATAATAATTTGAAAAAATGAATATTCTCAAATACCGGCGTCGAGCAACTGTAATGAATTCAGCAAAGATCCGAAAGATGAATTTCTCTCGTGAGCTTACGTGAAATTCCGGGTTATTTCCCGGAAGTTATTTCCGAGCAACGTTGTTTCTGCAACGCGATATAGGAGGAAAAAGAGACAAGAGAGAGAGAGGATGAGTGAGAGAGAGTGAGAGGAAGACAGAACGCATATCTGCATTCTCGATCGAATTCCGCATGCCATTATCCGCATTATCGCAATTGTGTACCTTTAAAGTTCTCCCTCTCTCTTTCTCTCTCCTTCCTTCCCTCCCCCCCTCTCGCTCTGCCTCTCTCACTATGTTGAATCCACCTGTTCTCCCTCGATCGAACAGATAGTCAAACTATGCGTAACAGTTGATGCACGTCCGCCCCAAAATTCGTTCCTGATGCTGTTGCCGCGAGCCTTTATCGCCCGCGTGTAATACGATAAAAATAAAAAAAGAATGATGAAAAATAATCCAGTAGTAGATTAACGCCGTTAAGGGAAGGGTAGGGGTTTCAGCGTGAAAAAAAAACACTTTTTTGCGATTTTTTTTTTCATCTATATGGATAGAATAAATTTATTGAAACATTTTACATTGTTAAGTGTCGTTTCACATTGTACATTGTTAAGTGTCGTTTCACATTGTACATTGTTACATTGTACATTGTTAAGCGTACATTGTTAAGTGTCGTAACATTGTACATTGTTACAATGTACAATGTTAACATTGTTACAATGTACAATGTTAACATTGTACGTTGTACAATGTTAACAATTGTTGTACATTGTACATTGTACATTGTACACTTAACAATGTACAATGTTAACATTGTACATTGTTAAGTGTCGTAACATTGTACATTGTTAAGTGTCGTACAATTGAAACATTGTACATTGTTAAGTGTCGTTTCAAGAACATTCCGTGAAATTTGTACGCGAAAATATCCACAAACAAGCCGGTGACAAAGCTTTTTCAAGAACGCCTTTGGAAAAACACGATTCGCGGGGTTCACTGTATCTCAGTTAGAAATTATCTAAAATCACGTACCATTAAAATTTAGTCAAAGTATCATCAAGTCCTCCCCCCGACGGTCTGTGATATTTTTTTTTTCATTTCTAAATTTTTGGTGGTCATGTAAAGTGAAAAGTGCTATTTTTCACGAAAAATTCCGCCATTTTGGGGGTGGAAAACCCCCTTAATGTAAAAAAAAATCTCAAACTAACCGTTGAGGGGAGGTATTTTATATGTAGAAAGTGTGTGCCATGTTTGAAATAAATCGGTCATGTAGTTTTCAAATGGCAGTGAACACGGACTTTGAAAAAGTGGTTTCGCGGAAAACGCGGCACCGGCTTGTTTGTGGATATTTTCGCGTACAAATTGCACGGAATGTTCTTGAAATGACACTCAACAATGTACAAAAGGTTTCAATAAATTTACTCTATCCATATAGATGAAAAAAATTCGCAAAAAAGATTTTTTTTCACGCTGAAACCCCTGCTCTCCTCTTAAGTTAGAACCGATAGTGGATTTGCGATCGGGGTGCAGCGATTTCTCAAGTAGGATCGGACTGTGCCAATTCCAGGATAGATGACCGCTGGCCTGTGCTGGTACTTGGATGGGTGACTGTTCTGCTTCGGACCAAAATAATGGTGTCAAACCCTGCATCGTTGGAACGCAACGAAAATTTATTCGTTGGAATTGCTCGAATTTTTTTTCTCGGATATAGACTATGAGAAAAATAGAAACATTTTTTCAATCACTCTTCGAGAGCTACGATCAAAATCTACAAAGATTTTCGAAGTGATCATATGAGTGTTGAAAAAAATAAAACGAAGTATCGTTGTCGGTTGCAAACTTCGTAATAATGAACATGAAATTTGAAAAAACATGTATACAGATTTCGACATCTTTATACGAAAAAAATATTACCGAAACATTTTTTAGAATTATTCTTCGAGAGCTACAAGCAAAATATCCAAGAAAATATTTTGGCTGGCGATGAGATGAAGTATTGAACAAATTGAAAAGAATTTTCGTCGTCGATTGCAAACTTCATAACAATAAACATCAAATTAGAAAAAAAAATGCATACAAATTTCGACATCTTTACACGAAAAAAATTTGAAACATTTTTCCGAATTATTCGTCGAGATTAACAAAATCCCCGAGAAAATATATTGTAGCTGATGATAAAACGAACTGAAAAAAAAAATAGAAAAGCATCTTCGTTGACGGATGCTTATAAAACTTACGAAGTTTTTTGTTGATCATATGTACAAATGCCGAAATCTTTACATTGTTCTTGCTCCGCGGTCAATCCCATTCGCGTCCGCGCGTGTGTATACGCGCTTCACAAAGATCCACGACGAAGGCTGCGCGTGGATGAGCTCGCGAACCTTCCTGAATGGAAAATAAAGAGCGAGAGGGTGAGTCGAGAAGAGCGCGAAAGGGTGTACGGCCCGAGGGTTGAAAGAAGCACGTGTGTGTGTCGCTGCTCTTTTTGGTTCGCGGCGGCAAGGACGAAGGGAGAGGAACAAGAGGGGAGAAAAGACTCGCTCTTCCTGTAAGGAAGGGACATTTTTTTTCTTCATCCCTTTACCGTCTTTTTTTCTCGTTCTCTTTTTCTTTCTCTGTCTCGTTTCTTCTCGCGTTTTCTCGCCGTTTCTCTTGGTCTTCGGCTGCACGGGGCACGGATCGTAAAGTCGCTAAATCGGATGACCCACACACACATGTATGCCGGGTGTGTGCCTTCGGCTCTTGTACTCATCGTTACCTTTTGCTGCTGCTCGAATTCGCAGTCCGAGCTCTCCCGTGTTTGCGGGGGCGTAACGCAAACCAGGGACCTGGAGAGCCCGTCGAAAACTAGAGGAGTGCAAAAGAGAGAGAGAGAGAGAGAGAGAGAGAGAGAGAGAGAGAGAGAGAGAGAGAGAGAGAGAGAGAGAGAGAGAGAGAGAGAGAGAGAGAGAGAGAGAGAGAGAGAGAGAGAGAGAGAGAGAGAGAGTGAGAGAGAGAGAGAGAGAGAGAGAGAGAGAGAGAGAGAGACTGGGAAAGAGAGAGCGAGAGATAGATGGGAATAGGGGATTGGGATACCGAGAGATCTGTCGATTGATTGTTTGATAATATTTATTGTGCCCTGGTAACAGTTACAGATGAAATGTGAAAAAAATGATTAATGAGGAATTTTAAGAAATTAAAAATTGATGTGAATCGAAAAATAAACATAAGTTCAAAAATTATTCAGAGAAGCATCGTTTATTTTAGTTTTTATATCAAATCCGTATTTCTTTAATTTCTGTATACTTTTTGTTTTATATCAAATTCTAATTTTTTTCAATGAGAAGTGAATCAACCAAAAATCAACAGAAATTAAAGAAATAAGGATTCGATATAAAAACAAAAATGAACAATAATTTATTTTTGTTTTTATATCGAATCCTTATTTCCTTATCTTCATTATCCTTAAAATAACCAGAAATTAAAGAAATAAGCATTCGATATACCATAAAAACAACGTGATTGTATATTTTTGTTTTTATACCAAATTCTTATTTCTTTGACTTATTTTATTTTTTGTTTTATATCAAATTTTCATTTCTTTATATTCCCGTTTATGATTGTTTTAACATTGCGATGCAGTGAAATAGAAAATAAAATTCTTTTATTTAATAATAAAATCGATTCGCCTTAAACTTAAACTTATCAATCGTAAATACAAAACTCAAAATTAAACTTTTCAATCGTAAATAATGTCAATGATAAAATAACATTTCTGCATTTAATTTTTCTAACGAAAGTGAAATATAAAAGAGATCGAGAGAGAGAGAAAGAGACAGCACGAGGACAGCAAAATGATAAAAAGGCACGTACGTGACCCACACCAACATCGCACCTTAAAAGTATTTTACTATCCGCGAAAATCGTGATGGGCTGAAAAAAATGGATACACCCACCGCGGTTATTTATGATATGGATTTATGCAGCTCGAGTAACGTCGATTATAAAATTTCAACGTTTACGACGGCTATAAGTGAATTAAGCGATAAAGGAGCTCGAGAGATAGAGCGAGAAAGGAGAGCAGCAGATACTCCCACGTATTTTTCCGCGAAGCCGCGTAAAAAGTACGTGGTTAGGTTTTATTATCCGTACCCGCGTATGTATATTTTTTTTTACGATTGTCCTCGAGGATCAATTCGCGAAACGATTATGCCGATTCGTCCAATCGCTCGACAGAGAACTCTCCCCCCCCCCCCCCAACCGTCAAGGGTTTAATTCGTCTTCGATCAATTCTCTCGTGCGAAGTTGCCCGGTCGATTTTTATGACGTCACGTGGGGGGAGCATAATCGCAAAGGAGAGTGAGAGAGAAAGGAATCGAGCGAGAAGAGCGAGCGATGAAAACAAAACGCGTGAGAAACCGGGCCAACTATTTCTGTTACATCGCTATATATTTCTCTCTTTCTCTCGGTCTCCCGTTCAGATATATAATACGATGACGGATTTCGACGGTGCTTTTCCCCGAGTCTCAATAAACGTCGCTATTTGTGTATACGCGGCACGTTTTTAATGCCCCCGGCATTACTTGGAATAGCGAGATTATGGCAAAATTCAAAGAGCAATAACGCCATTTCCGCTTTCAGTACGAGCCATTTCTGCCCCAGCTTTTTCGTCGTTGCACTATTTTCTGTCTCGCTTTTTTTCTTTTTTTCTTTTTTCATCTCCTTTTAAATCCACGGGATCGCACCGATCTATCATGTTACATGTACGCGAATGCTGCTTGAAAGCTCCGGCACTTTTGGTCCATTTGCTCGCTTTTTTTTACTCCCACTCGCTTGCTCTCCGCCTCTTGCGCGGGCTCTTTCGTTCTTTTCGCTCGATTAAAGATGATTGAGAGACGACTTTACGGGGCTATAAAAAAAAAACGATGAAAAAGGTATCGCCGATGGCGTATAGCGAGAGAGAGAGAGAGAGATGGGTTAATGCAACCGAAGAAAGGGCGAATCTCCGAGACAATGTGTGTAAAGACATTACAAAATTGCAATCCAAGTCTTGTTTGGATTGTAATTTTGAAAAATACAGATTTTCGGTTTTTGACGGATTCTCAAAGTATTCCTTTTTTTTAAATTCACCCTAAATTTCGAGTCGTTTCGTTAAAAATTGAGTGATTTATGAGCGTTCGTAGGTAGTGTAGGCCACTGACGATTTTTTAGGCAAATTTTGGGAAAGTGAAAAATTAGCCTAAAAATCGTCAGATAAGTGTTAATAAGAAATAAAGTATGCAATATAAAAAAAAATCCTACGTACTTTCATAAACAATGTATTTTTCAAAATATATTCAACATTTCAAGTGAATCGGTTGAAAATTGTCCGAGTTATGTTTCCGGTCAATTTAAAAAATGCACTTTCCAGATAAACGCTGCACAGCCGCCATTTTGAAATTAATCGCTTCAAAAAAATTATTGTATACAGTCACTGATATGTATGATAAACACCCATTTTTGTAATCTCAATTTATTTTGTAGTTTTTCTGAAAAAAATCCCCAAAAAGCCTATTTTTTCGGCCTCTAGAGTGGCCTAACCCCTTAAACGCGTTTTTCGAGAATTTGTCTCAAAATTACTTTTTCAAAAACGACGACTACGATATCTAAAAAATAACAGCACCGACCAACTACACATTTGATAAGCTTCTTTTACACATCAAATAGCAGACCTTGAACGAAGACATTTTCTTTTCGATGCATAGTTTTCTTTTATCAACGAAAAGAGAACGTTTTTTTTTCACCGAAAATCGATAATTTCACTTTGGACTGCGGCCACTTTTTCGATAATCATTATTTTAGTGAATCCTTCGCCCAGGTACTAGATCATTACATGCGAAAACTACATGCATTCAATTTTTTAACGCGAACTTTCAATGCGTTTTGCTCAAAATTACTTCTTCAAAGTCGGTGACCACGATATGGCATAAATCACACGATCAATCCGCTTCATATTCTACAAGCTTCTTTTCCATATCAAATAGCAGCGCTCGAAAGAGGCATTTTTTTTCGATGTATAGTTTTTGTTTAACCAACGAAAATCGAGTTTTTTTGCACCGAAATCCGATATTTTCACTTTGGACTGCGGCCATTTTTTCAAAAATCAATATTTTATTGAATCCTTCCTTCCCAAAAACTACATGTGTCTCATTTGTTTTATTTCGGATGATTGGTTTTCGAGCAGCAGTGGTCACCGCGAGGGACCATTGTTAAAGCAGCGCTCTCCATAATCCATTCTATCTACCTAATTTATAAATATTTGTCAATAGAAAAAATGTAAAATATTTTGTGCGAATTTAACCATTTTTTTCGTATGAAAAAGTGACTGACTCATAAGATTAATTACACTTCTATTTAGTATGAATATCAAGCTGTTAGAAAACATATTTTTTTTTTCGATGTACAACATAGCCGACTACTAATATTTTCTTTTGTTACCTTTTTTTAGGCGCTTTGCGGCGTGACATTTAGCATTCACAATTTTTTACCTATACTAGATAAAAAAAACAAAAATTCTCGTCAATGTACAGTAGAATACCTAGAGAAGTACGTACGGAATTCAAAAAATATTGTTTTATTCAAAAGTTGTCGGTATTTGAACTTAAGAAACGAATTTTCAGTGAAAAATTTCATTATAACTATTCATAAACTGCTCATAAAATGAAAAGTTTTCAATTAATCAGAAATTCCATACGTACTTCTCAGCGAAATGCAATTAGGAACATAACTTTTAAATTTGAAGTAAATCGAGTGAACATTGTTGATGTTATTTGTCACGTCAATTGGAAAAAAAACCGTTTCGAGAAGTTTCGAGTAGTCGGCCATTTTGTACATCGAAAATATACATATATATATATATATATATATATATATATATATATATTTTCTAACAGCTTGATATTCATACTAAATAGATGTGTAATTAATTTTATGAGTGAATCACTTTTTCATACAAAGTAAAATGTTAAATTCGCACATGATTTTATACCCGTTACTGTGGCTTGAGGCCTTAAGGGGAGATATACACCTAGGAGCCGGAAAAAGGTCATTTTTGTGAATTTTTCAAGGAAAACTATTTGAAATTTCGGATTTGGGTTTTAATTATCTAAAAGTATATACATTCAAAAATATGTTTAATTTTCTTCATTTAAAAATATCAAAAATATACAAGGATATTGTATGATTGTTGGAGCGTAGTAAAAAAATCTGCTTATACGGTACCCACTGGTGTTTCTTCAAAAATCATCAAAAAAAAAACCAAAAAGATTATTAAACTAGATCCTATAATCTACTACTTGTCATAGCCGATTTTGAAAATATCGATTTATGACAAAATGGCGGACGTTTCAACATAAATAATGATTTTTGGGCCAAAAATTGGTTATTATTTTGCCTATAAAACAAAAACTTATGTAACGGAAAAAAATCCTATGACAAGTACTAGATAATGGTGTATAGAATAACCACAAAAAACTTCAAGGCAATCGGTTCATTGATTTTCGAGAAATTTTGTGTGCCGATTTGAAAAAAGTGGTTTTGAGAAAAACGCGTTTGAAAATTTGGGAATGAATCAATCATGAAATTCGTCAACTTACATGGAATCATCGATACCAGGCCCATAGTGTAGGTCTTCTACGGTCGACGGAATGTTCATAGCTTCTAAATCCTCGACCTCGACCATCTACGTGTATATCTCCCCTTAATGTAAAAAAAACCACGAATCTTCACACCTTGGCCCAAAACAAATATTCTTTTTATTTCCAGCCACGAGCTATGCACAACGCCTTCAACACAAAAGTAAAGTAAAGAGCAAGAGACCACGAGAGAATAACCGAGAAACGTAGTAGAGCAAGCTTTCGCGAAATAAAGAGGGGTTCCCGTCAAATGATGTGCACCCTCGTAAAATTGTAATCCCCCAAGAGTGATGTTTCACCCAGGCATGGCTTCCGTCACGCAGGAAATTTTCTTCGCTCTTTCGTTCGCTCATGTTATTCTCCTTTTGCTTCTCGTTTCTTCTCATTGTCACATCATCGATAGTTCTTCCTATTTTCGGGTCCAACACAATGACCTCTCTGCTTCCCACTGATAAAGCTCGTCCCCCTTTTCCGCTTGTCCACATTCGCCATTTTCTCGTCTCATTATGCGCCAAATCACGTGCCGATCATTCAACGACCAGATCCGTTGTCGTTGCTTGGAGGAGCCCTCCAGCGGCTGATAGATTCGGATCAGTCACGAGAGCCAATCGACCCGGTTATTCTTTGCGAACGGTGAGTCCGTGACAAACTGGATTGCGAAATGGGCAATTGTGGCCACGATCGATACCGTGCAAGCCAAACTTACCCGCGAATCCCTCAAGCTGATCAAATTCACTCCGCATTTCTACAGTTGTCTTCCTATACCTCCTCAAGCCCTGCATACAATTCTTACCGTGGTGGGGTATAACTCGAGATGTATTTCTGTGCCTCCCTCATGGCAGAAATACTCACTAGAGATTTTCCTACCTCTCTCTTCCTTTCTCGTACGTCTGTCTTTTATTGGATGAGACAGATCCCCCCTGGCGCGGGAGGGGGGCAGGGGGTGAAGAAGAAGGTGAACTTCCTCGTCTTCGCGAAACCTCGTCGGTTCGATTCGACCTGGATACTCGTTACTCACCTTCCTCCTTCGTTTCTCGCCATCCGAGGCCGCCTCCCCTTCTGCTCCGGCAGCGGTGATCGATCAATCCGTAGCCCGGCTAAACATTTCAGCCTTTGCACGATAGTCTTTGCGGACCACACACACACACGTTGCGGTGCAAAAAGTCTCCTGCAACATCGAAGTGCCAGGGGGTGGATTTGAGTCGAGTGAAGGAGAAAAAGTGATGGAATTTTGAAGAGCGTGTAACGAAGAATTATTCTTTTCCTCGCCATTTGATTCCTCGGATCCGTTGCGGTATGTCCACGCTTCTATTCGGCACTTGTCAATCCACGAGTTCCTCGGCTGCGCCTTATTTTCTCGCCTCGGTGTATTTGCAGGAGGGAACAGGGAAACTGGGGAAAACCTGTGCCGATAGAGGTGGCAGGCCTCCATCAACGGCCCAGGCCGGTTGTTGCCGATGCTTGCCATCGGTTTTCATTGTCTTTGGAGGTCTTTCATCCTGCTTCTCCAATTTGCTGAGCCCCGCAACGCGTTGGGCCATTGCGGTGATTCTGGTCTGCTGGTTATGGCTGGATGGAGAAGGAGAGAGGGAGAGAAAGAGAGGGAGAGGAGAGAGAGAGAGAGAGCTGGAGTTTCATGTCCCTGGTGGTGTTCCTGGTGGCTGGATAGCGCAACGGGAGAACGCTCACCGTTGCGCCCCCGACTCTCGCCTTCATTATTCTCCCATTGTGCCCGGCTATAACCCCCGAGGACATAAATCATGCTGGAGAATCATGCCGGCATGCATCGCGTGTGCACACGATCTTATATCTCCGTCGCGTACGTGTGAGATTCTGGGCGCAACGGACCCTTCTTCTCTCTCTTTCCGTTTCACCTTCCACCCTCGTACCCCGCAATTGCTGAAATTTCCATCCCAAAAATGACGCGGCAGGGCGCACAGTGCCGGTAATCCATTTATTTAATTTTCTAACGCGTTTGTCAGCGTAAAAGGCCGAGAGTGGATGAGAGCAGGGGAGCACAGGGGGGTGGGGGGTGCATGGCACGACGAGAATATATTACGCGACGCATTAACACCCAGGGGAGGCGGAACTACCACATTGCCGTTTTCGCTGGGCCTCCACTTGCCCGAAGATTTTTCATTTGGCATTGTTCTTTTTGTGCCCTCGCGCGTCGATCGGGAGCGGAGAGGTTTGGAATTGTGTCGCCAGGGGGGCCTGTCGAGTAGGATGAGAAACACGGTGGGACACTGGGCGCCGCGGTCCCAAAATTATCCGGCCCAAGTAGCTTTTTCTGGTTAGGCATTCGATCACATTGGGGGGGGGGGGGGGGTGACCTCGAGAATCCGTTGAGTCGGAGGATTTGTAATCCTGTGCGGAAATCGTTGGAGGGATCCAATTGGATTATACTTGTCCTTACTACATGGTGAGCAGCCAATGGACCATCGCAATGGATCTCTGTACTGAAACGTCACGATTTTATGGATTCTAATCGGGATTTCCCATCCGAATGCGCGAATCCAATTTGAATCCTAAAGGATTCTTGACGGATCCCATTTAATTCTGTACGTTGTCCATTTTCTAAAAAGAATTCACATTGATATAGAAAATTAATGTGTAAAAGTGTTAATTTTCTGAAAATAATTTATATAGATAGAGTAAATGAATGTGTAATAGTATTAATTTTCTAAAAAGAATTTATATAAATATAGAAAACGAGTGGATCTTTCAAATATAGAAATTTTATCTTAAGGGGAGATATACACCTAGAAGCCGAAAAAGGTCATTTTAGTGAATTTTTCCAAGGGAAACTATTTGAAATTTCGGATTGGGGTTTTGATTATCTAAAACTATATACATTTAAAAATATGTTTGATTTTCTTTATTTAAAAATATCAAAAATATACAAGAATATTGTATGATCCTTGGAGTGTCGTAAAAAAATCTGCGAATACGGTACCCACTGGCGTTTCTTCAAGAATCATCTGGAAAAAAAAGCAAAAAGATTATTAAATTAGATACTATAATCTAGTACTTGTCATAGCCGATTTTGAAAATATCGATTTATGACAAAATGGCGGACGTTTGAACATAAATAGTGATTTTTGGGCCAAAAATTAGTTATTATATTGCCTATAAAACAAAAACTGAGTAACGGAAAAAATAATCCTCTGACAAGTACTAGATAATGGTGTATAGAATAACCACAAAAAACCTCAAGGCAATCGGTTCATTGGTTTTCGAGAAATGTTGGGTACCGATTTGAAAAACGTGGTTTTGAGAAAAACGCGTTTGAACATTTTTGAATGAATAAATCATGAAATTTGTCAAGTTACATGGAATCATCGATACCAGGCTCATAGTGTAGGTCTTCTACGGTCGACGGAATGTTCATAGCTTCTAAATCCTCGACCTCGACCATCTAAGTGTATATCTCCCCACTTGTAGCGCAAAAAAGGCCTTTTTCATGAATTTCTTTAAAGAAAACTACAAAACTTTTTTAATCGATCAATATACCATCTTAAAGAACACATCTTGAAGAACTTTCAGTAATTTTTTTATTGAAAAATATTACATTGTTTAGTGGCAAATGGCCGTCAATGAAATAATGTTTTATATACACGGTTTGCGGTGACCAACATTGCGGCGAAGTGGATCATCTGAAAAAAAGATGCGGATGGATTTAGTCAAATATAAGTATAAACTAGTCTTTAATCGAAGGATTTTAAAAATATTCATTTTTCACAAAATGGCGGACAGTCAAAGTTAATGGTTCGATTTGAACGAAAAAAAACGGCCGTTTTTTGGCTATAAAACGGCCATTTTTTTCGAAAAAAAAAATCGGCCGATTAAAGACTACATTTTTATGTATTAAATAAGCCTGCAAAATTTCAAGAAGATCGGTTCATTAGTGTTCGAGTAATCTTGGTCACCGACTTCAGAAAAGCCATTTTGAGAAAAACGCGTTTAAAGTTTCAATTTCCGGTCGTTTACACAACGGATTCTTCTCTTTCAACGCTCATATCTCAGTCAATTTTGTTCGGATCGACTTGAAATTTTCAGGACATATTCTCAGATACTTATACTTCAAAAAAATGCAATAAAAAAATCGATTTTTTTCAAAATCGCAAGTGGGGGTAACCCCTTAACCTTTAGTTGTCACACTTACCTGGAGAAACATGCTGTCAAATTGACCCAGTGTGACAAGCCTATCAGTCGGATGACCGTGAAAAAATTCATGAACATACTTTAAATGTTGCCCAATGTGTGCTAAAAATTATTATTTTAAAAATCAGATGGCCATATGTAAAAAAAAATCGTAAAGAGAAGAAAAAAACTTGGCGCCAAAGTTACAAGCTGGGTCGTTTAGACCCACAGTGACAAGGAAGGGTTAAAACAAGTATCGCTTGAAAAAAAATATCGTAAAAATCGATTTTCCCCAATCGAAGTTCTCAGTGAGAATCCATTGTAATTACCATTTGTTATTTTTGCTTCTGCACTTTAACATAATGTCACCATACACGTGCATGCTCGCAAAGCTTGCAGGTTATGTTTTACCACACCGACTTTTTTCCCCGTGACGTTTCACATATTTGCGATTCGAACGTGGTGAGAATTGTCAAAAGATGTTCATCGGGTAACAATGCAGAATCCAATTGGATCCCAATGAGGCCTCCCTATTTGCCGTCTCCCTGACAGATCCCTATAACCATGTGGGTGTATCTTGGATCTCCCCAACAAATGCTTGCACGCGAATGCGAAAACACATTTTTTGGAGATCCAACAAACTCCGATTGGCAATTTCAAATAAAAATTGTCGAAAGACGTCAATCGGGAAATCGCGCCGAATCCACATGGATTCCAATGTGGACTCCCTAGGTGCGGCGCACCTATCGGATCCCTACACGCATGTGGTAGGATCTGAAGACTCCGCGACATATTTCTGCATGGGTCATGGGTGGATATTCGTCAATAAGTTTTTTCTCGTTTCTTTATTTCGAAGAGAAATAGCAGGTAAAGGCGTCAAAGTTATTCGTGATGGTAGGGAGAATGTGTAGTTCTCGATCGGCCAGGGTTGTATCGAAAGATTAAAGACCCCGGAGCTTGTTTCGGTCCGCCCCTTTTTCCATCATTCACCTCTCTCTTTCTCTCCCATCGATACAACCTTCGATGTATACACATAATGCATCGCGTTCGGACGATTGCGCGGTTACAATATGCCGATGACATATACGTGGGCGATACGTTATATACAACAATCTACGGGTTTCGTGATTGATAGAGGACCTTCGTGGCTTGATAGTACAATGCTCGGAGGGGAAACGCGCCGACCATTCATATATACGTATGTATATGTGTATATATGTGTGTGCGTGTGTGTGTGTGTGTGTGTGTGTGTGTGTGTGTGTATATATATATATATATATATATATATATATATATATATATATATATATATATATATATATATATATATATATAGGGTGTCCGGTTATAAATGGATAATTCTGCAACTGTCGATAGGTCAGATCATGTCCTTATATATACTGGAATTTCAGTTTAGTAAAAGTCCCACGGTTTTTGAGATTTGGACTTTATTTTTGAAAAAAAAAACATGTGCTTTAGGTTTTTCGCATGCCATTTCAATAAATGATAATTTTTTTGACCGGGTGTAAAAAAAAATGCTCTTGATTATTTGTTTTATATAGAAAAGTCTTCTTTTTAACCTTAAATGTTAAGGAAACTTTATGAAAAAAAGCTCTTATGCAGAATCTTATATATGCTGGAATTTCAGTTTAGTAAAAATCTTACGGTTTTCGAAATTTAGGCTTTATGTTATTTAAATATAAAAATAAAATCATCTGTTTTTGGTTTTTCGCATGCCAGTTATACAAATGATATAATTCGACAATAACTAAGCAATTTTTTAAAGTAATTGGCACGATATGCGTAGTACATTTTTTTTTTACATACTTACAGTATGTAAAAAAGGAGGTAGGACATGATCTGACCTATCAACGGTTACAGGATTATCAATTCATAACAGCACACCCTATATATATATATATATATATATATATATATATATATATATATATATATATATATATGGGGAGGGAAAAGTCCATGGTATTTACACCAAACGCCCATGATAAAAGATAGTATATTGAAACTAACTATAGTTTATTGGCAAGACAATCATAATGTAGTTGAGTCAGCCACACATTATTGGATCGTCCTGCCATAAACCACAGTTAGTGTCGCTGTACTAACGTCCCCCATAGGTGTTTGTTGCTCATACATTTATACACGTCTGCGTATACATGTATCGTGATTGCCCTGCCAATAAACTATAGTCAGTGTTACTATATCCTATCTCTCAACATGGACGTTTTTTGTACATGAGGAAGGACTACTTCGAACCCGATTTAACCAAACGGACATCAGCATATTTCACGTCAATAATTATAATTATAATAAAAATGATTTAACAACCGAATAATTTACTTTGAATACTCGAGGGTCCTTGCGGTGTTATTTGTATAAATATGGTTACATTGGTGAAAGTGATTTTTAAGACTAGGTTTATACAGTTAGTTGAGGGGCCAGTTCTTATGTATGCAGCAGCGTAATCAATCTTCCGTTGACACAATGGTCCATTTTGACCCAGACTAATTTTGAATAAAATACTCACTGTCCTGAAATAACAAATTTTCAAAAAAATTGTACAACTATTGAATCTTATAGTTTTCCAATTTTTATTATGCATACGTATTCAGAAGTTTCAGATGTGCATTCCTAATTAAAAAGAAAAATAGTTAATGACCTAAGGGTTGTTAATGGCTGATGGATGAAGTACCATGCGGGCCAAATCGATTCGGTGTATCAATATCGTGATCAGAGATAAGTGTTTCAATGGAAGTTTCATGGGAAATGCACAATTAATGCTAAGTACTCGAATATTTTGGTCAAATGTCCCCCCTGGTTCGCTTGCTCTGGTTTCCTACCGTCTCTCTCAATCCTCCTCTCTAAACTTCCCAAAAATAAAAATAATATAATATTATTTAAATATATTCATATATATATACAATAAAAACAATATTATATATATATCTATAATAAAAACAATATTATATATATATACACACACATACAAGGCGTCCTGTTATGAATGAATAATCCTGCAACTGTCGATAGGTCAGACCATGTCCTACTATATGCTGGAATGTCAATTTAGTAAAAGTCCCACGGTTTACGAGATAAAAATCACCTGCTTATGGTTTTTCGCATGCTATTTATACAAATAATAACTTTTTTTGACCCGATTAAAAAAAATTCTCGGTTATTTGTTTTATCTAGTAAAGTCTTCTCTTTAACCTTAAATGTTAAGAAAACTTTGTGAGAAAAGATCTTGTGCAGAATTTTCCATTCATAACGACATTGAATATATATATATATATATATATATATATATATATATATATATATATATTAGACTGATTCAAAAAAAAAAATTTCCTTCTGGATTCTCGTGCTATTGTTGGGCACTGATAAAACAAAATTTCTCTAAAAAGATGGGCGCGGTCACTCAATTTTTAGAGGTGGCTATCTCGACTTTTTTGTATTTGAATTTTTTTTAACGAACGTAATGCATTTAAACATAGTCATGGCTTCGGATTACGGATAAAAATCGGAAAAGTTTTGAGTTTGTTCTTTTACAAACATAACAGAGAAAAACTGACCATACGTCGAAGTGCACACGAAACGATGAAAGAAATTTTCGAACAATGGAAATGTGCTGAAATTCCAACGCGTCGATTGAATAACGCAATCTTGAAATCAATAAAACTCCATCTAGTCTGGAAACAACTTTTAAGAAATCGAGTTAAAAAGAATTTGCCGTCACAAATATCGAAGGAGCGTAAATTTAAGAGAGATTTGGACAAACTGTTCAACGTTGCACATTTTCGTTCTGCCCAAAATGTTAACGAACTTGAGAATGGCTGGGAAGAAATGTAAATGAGTTTGAAGATAATATAAGCGTAGCATTTTAAAAATGTAAATATACGATTTATGAATAAAAGCTTATAATTTAATTTTTCGTAAAAAGTGCGAAATGTTAATGCGTATAAATAAATCTACATGAATAACGAGAGTAGTATAGACGCCATTATTGATCTACCTGGATTTGAATTGTGAATATTGCACCCTTTTCAAATTGTTAGAGTTTATTTTTGTTACGAAAAAGCTGCTGGATGTGATTTTTATCCGTAATCCGAAGCCATGACTATGCTTAAATGCAATACGTTCGTTAAAAAAAATTCAAATACAAAAAAGTCGAGATAGCCACCTCTAAAAATTGAGTGACCGCGCCCATCTTTTTAGAGAAGTTTTGTTTTATCAGTGCCCAACAATAGCGCGAGAATCCAGAAGGAAATTTTTTTTTTGAATCAGTCTAATATAGATATATATATATATATATATATATATATATATATATATATATATATATCATTCTACATACATTTATAAAATACCATATATACGAGTATATATATGTACACATATGTGTGTGTGTGTATTCATAAAATATTATATTTTCGCCCTGTACTCCTCACACCCACCCCCCCCCCCCCCCCCCCCACTGTACAACATAGTCCTCCCTGTACACGGAGCGGAATATCATCGTGCGCAGGCCTTGCAGACGAGAGAAACGCACGAGGATGAGTTTGCGTCCGACGTGCATTGCGAGTAACGCAAGTTCCCCTGGCTCTCGTGTATCGCCCCCTGTCCACTCTGTGAGCCCAGGGGGTCAAGCACCTTGTCGCACACCGGCCAGATCGCAGACACACACATACACACACACACACACACACACACACACACACACACACACACACACACACACACACACACACACACACACACACACACACACACACACACAGTTGCGTGCAAGTCACGCGGGAAACACACAAAAACACGTTCACTCGCGCAGTGGCAATATATATACGCAACGGTACACGTATACTTGATTTTGTGGTGATCAGCCCCCCCCCCTCCCTTGCCTACGGTCTCTTTGCCCCGTCGGCTGTCCAAATATCACAACGATAATACAGTTTCCCTTCGGCGTGGGGGTGATGGTTGTGTCAACGCACGGAGTGCGGCGTTCGCTTCTCTTCTTGGCACGTATGTATTTGTGAAATGCTGTTGAAGCTTGCATCGTTTGAATGCAACGAAAATTCTTTTTTACTTCCTTTTTCTCCATTTTTATTGTTATCCAAAATGTTTTTCTCTAGATTGAGGTTGTAGCTCTCTAATGATGACGTTGAAATTTGCATCGTTGGATTGCAACAAAAATTGATTTTCTTTAATTACTCGAATTGTTTTTCGGTCGATTTTGGCTGTGAAAGTTGCTCAAACGACCTCAATTTGCAAGTCTTTGGATAATGATAAAAATAAAAGTAAATAAAAAAACATTGCATTCGAGCGATGCAAGCTTCAGCGCCATTTCGATGATGTTACTATGATCTTCAAAAAAATGTTTTCCGAAGATGTGAGCTGGCAAAAAAAGTTACCATTGCGAAAAAAAAAATTCGTTGCGTTCCGACGATGCAAGCTTGAATATCATTTGGCAAATAGGGTCTCTACAATACAGCCTCTGACGTCACGTTGCTCTTTCGGCGTTTCCTTATTTCCTGAGGACAGGTATACGGCCAGCTGACATTTCGCAATCCCCCGCTCACCTTTTTTCATAATTGGAGCAATCGAATAATCATACAAACCGAGCCGAACTTGTTATTACACAATTTCAAAAATTAACTCATCCACATATATACATATATATTTTTCATGAATTCATTTTTTATATATGTATATCTATAATTAATATTAATTGGATAAGTTAATAATAAACTCTATAATTACACACACATACACACACACACACACACACACACACACACACACACACACATATTATTTTTGGAAAATTTCACAAAATTAGTTACTAACTCATTCATAATGTTCAAACAGACAATACTTGGCAACTCAAAACTCATTTGCGTCTTACAAGGAACATCACTTTGGTGTCCTCCTCTGATTTTGTTGAAACTTTTTTATGTGGAGGAGTATCAAACAAACCCAAACAAACTAAGAGCCACGTATTTTTAAACGCACCCTAAAAAATGGGGATGTTTTTCGTTTTTCGTCAATAACGATACGAGATATTTGGAAAATTCAAATCGCAACGATGTTAATTTTTTTGTGTACTATATATTCGAGATGAGAACGATAATGTTATCGACGAAAAACAAAAAACACCCCTATTCCCAAGGCTGCGTTTCACTCCTTAAGACCGTTTTTCCGCCGATAAAAAAAGATACGTGTCTCTTAGTTTTTCATACTCTTCACACATACAAAAGTTTCAACAAAATCGGAAGAGGACACCAAAGTGATGTTCCGTTCTGCCCAATGTGTATTCAATCGACGAACACCAATACAATTATCTGTGTCCACACATCTAACTCAATGGGACGTGTTGAATAATAAAAGAACTTGTCAAAAAATAAAAATACTACGTTAATGCTAGAAAAAAGTATCATCAACATATGAGGTAAACGAGTTAGTATCTAATTTTGAGAAATTTTCAAAAAAATCATCCTTAGCATGATAACTCGAAATCCTTAGACTTTGGACTAGGTAACCTAGGTTAGATATGGTTCTAACGAGGTGACCTGCCACCCTCTTAAGGCTTTGCATCGACCTTCCTAACACCCTGTATCCAACAACAAAATCCCCAAATTTTTTTCTCGCAAATTGTTCGCTGGTCCAGAACCTGGAGGAGATTTCTTCCCGTCGTTGTCGCCGTCGTTTTTTTGTAGTCACTACTTTCTCGAGTGTCGACCGTCGACTTTTTGCGTTCGGATGCGTGCAACAGTCGCTGCAGTTGGAAAGAGAGAGCGGGAGAAGAGAGAGAGAGAGAGAGAGAGAGAGAGAGAGAGAGAGAGAGAGAGAGAGAGAGAGAGAGAGAGAGAGAGAGAGAGACAGAGGGAGAGAGAGAGAGAGAGAGAAATTCCCAGCAGAGTTTTTCACGCCATACCGAGAATATGTTGAAGGAAGGGTCAAGTACCGGTTAGCATGAATGCAAACGTACACACTTCCTCGACCTCGTTAAAACGTGTACCAACTACTAGCAGTTAATATGCCATCTCCTTTCCCTCCCCCCCCCCCCCCCCTCTTCCTCGTCCTCGTACCTCCGGACTCGCTCGCCCCATCCGTCACGGGCGTCACTATTACCCGTATATAAATCCATAAGCCGAAGGCAGCGGTGCACGAAAACGCTCCGCTGGCATCGCGTTTAAGTGGCCACTCGAGAGTTTCGCCGGTGGAAAATGCGACACGCCTCGAGAACGAGGTATAGAATTCGCGAACGATCATGACTACAAGTGTATACGCTTTTTCTCGACACTGATTTTTTTCTTGCTCACTCTTGCTCTCTTACGCGCCGCTGTGCACTTCGTTTTTTGAGTATTCACGTCTTGGTGCTTGCGAAAAATATGGACTCATGGTTGAGAGGGGTCTGCATGAGCTTGCAGGCACCAAAAGAAAAGCATGGGCTTGAAGTTTGCGTAGTTGGTATGCAACGAATGTTTTCTTTTTCCATTACTTCTTTTTCTTTTTATCGAAAAATATATTTTGTCGACTCAGGTCGTAGATCAGTAAATAAGGACCTGAAAACGGGCCGTGACATTTTCAGGGGTTAAAACCGCCAAAGGAAATTTGGGAAATGCAGAAAAAAACATTTTTTTTCTTTCGACCTGAATTGATAATTTTTATAAATATATATTTTTCGAATTATATATTTATAAATATATCATTTTTGTAAAAATATATTTCTTTCTGCATTTCCCAAAAAGACGATTTTCAATATTTTTTTTTCTGATGAGAGATTTTTTTAAACTAATATTGATAAACAATGGGGGTTTATTATTTAAACAAAGTGTCAAGCTTCATGGCCAATCGGTCCAGGTGCTTCTCGCACGTAGGCTCATCCGAAATGAAAAGTAAAAAAAAACTCCTTTCAGCACAATAATAAAAATTTCGTATGATCGGATACTTTTTTGAATTTTCGTAAATCACGAAAATGGCAAGCTGTGACAACTTGATTGTGCTGCGAAAAAAAAAACAACTTTAACCAGTTATTTAAAAAATGGATATGTAAAAAGACTATCCGGCACGATAGAAAATGTTAATTAAGTATGATTTAAGAGCGGTGCGAAGTGCATAACCCTGAACGTTATTATTTTTTTCTGCCTCTCCACGTTTTTCTCGACTTTTCCATATTTTCACGTTCCCCCTACTCTCCCCACCCTCTGGGTCAAAACCCGAGCTTCTGAGTCCAGCCGCACGAGATTTGCACCCTGTTTGTTCAACCCTCGTCAATGCGCCCTTTCCCATCGTTTTCCAGCCCCAGAGCCTACACGCGTTTCAGCCACGTTCGTTTCGTTCCGTAATGAAATTCATATTTTCCTTGACTATTTGCGATTCAATTACGCGACCGGATGTCCCATCCGCTTTGCTTTTCCATTCGATCTGCGCGCGCGACCAACGACAGAAAGGATAAAAGTCCGTTAATGAATTGTCATAATCGCTTGTTTCATCGATATTTCAATCGAATTACTTCATTACACCCGCAGGTGTATGCGGTGACCGAATGGAGATTAAGGGGAGATGGTTTAATTCGCTATAAAAAAAAGCATATTTACGTACGATAATTTTTTTTGACGACACAGTTAATACATATTTGTTTATGTAATTAGTACATAATAAAAGGATATTTGGAGAATATTCTGTCAAATTTTCATTAATAATTATGCAGAAATGAGGCATTCGCATCAAATCTTCGCAGACGTCTAAAAAAAAGTTACATTGCGGTGAACCGCATAACTCATCACTGGATCATCTAAAATTTAAAAAAAAACCAAAAATATCTCATTAGTTGAAAAGTTCGTCAAAGCACCGCTGGCGGTTTTTTTTTAAATTGATTTTTCAATTTTTGGTCACACTTAGAATTCAAAATACCGTCTTTTCATTTTTTTATATCGGAAATTTTGTTATTGTAAAATTAATTAAAATTATTAAAAAAATTAAAAACTCGATAGCGGTACCTCCTAATTCATGTGTAGGACGAGTGTGTAAAATTTCAAAAGGATCAGTGCAGCAGATTTTGAGCTAGAAAGTTCACCGACTTTGAGTGTTGATGCTATATAAGTGTGAGAAAAACGCGTTTAAATGTTTCAAAAATTTCTACATTAGAAAATAAAAAATTAAACATCAATAAACGAGTGTTTTTTTCATATACTTACACAGAATCATCAATGCCAGGCCCAAAGCATTGACATGACAAAAAAAACGCGAAAAAAATACGCCCCCTTAACATCGACGTCTTTTCTTACCCACCACTAACCATCGTCATCATCATTGTTGGTAGTCTCTCGCCTGTATGAATTCGCATGAACACCGAAGCTGCCCAAACTAAACCAAAAAAGCAAGAAGCGAATAGCATCATGAATTTCTTTTGCTTCCTGTGGAGTTTGGGGTGAGGAGTAATTCGATCCGAGGTTTGCAAGAAGAAGCCACATGGCTACAAATTTCCTCGATGTTTACACGATTGAGCCAGCGAGATGTATATAGTGATCGAATGGATATCCTGCCCTCCGTCCATGGATGCTGTTCAGGACCTCTCCAAAGCTGGCTAACAGTTCCAAGCTACTTGAAACCCTTGGAGGCAAACCTACCCCATAGCATTTCCTCCCCGTAGCATGTCCTCGCCGTTGCTCCCTTATACATGTGTAGTCTCGCTATTCGTTCTGCAGCCTCTAGAGTTGCCTCGGAGTCTGCATACTCTGGGCACCTACTTTCAACGGGCAGACCGGTTTGTTTCCACTCTCCACCGGTTTCCTCGTATACATACTGGATGAGCTTTGGCTGCGCGTCCCGTGAGGCGTTTATATGCGCTTACAGCCAGGAAATGTCCTGTCTACAAAGTTTACCGAGACGCCGATGCGTTTGCTATTCCGCCTCTCGGGCTGTTCCTCCAGTCCTTGCCTCCATGTCTTCCTGTCAGCTCTTTGCCTCGTCGCGGTTCCGTTGGCCCGCAGTCGATCTTGTACCCTGGAAGCTTTGTCTACACCGCGCTAGCATTGATCAGCTCGGTAGGCGACGTCCCCAACTGGGCTCAGCTCGTCAGGACTCCTGCTATGGGGTATCATAGTGCGGAGGCTGATGCCAATTGGTTGTTGGGTAGTTACATTGCTAGATTCTTGGACAAGTAGCTATAGTTCTTTCCAGCTATCGCCCGTTCGACTGGAGTCTCCAGTAAGCCTGATACGCTGATGAAGAACATGTTGTTTTTCTCTCGCCAGTTGCGTCGGTTGCTTTTCGCTCGGGCTGCTTCTCAGGCAACCCTGCATCGTTTTATTTCGCCTGGCAGTTTCCACCGGTCACTATGGTAACCCTCCCCTACGGCGAATAAACTGTTGTGCTGGAGGGTCGCCTCGAGGCGCTCCGTCTCAAGGCCACGTCGAAACCCTCATCTACGAGGGCGGGCGAGAGAAGAAAATTCCGTCGCTTGGACAACAAGTGCGCGGCGAACGTTCGCGTTTTATGCTTCAGTCGTGTGGCATCGTTTTTTATTACTTTGAGGCTGATTCTCATCTTGTTCATGTCGGCTGGACTCGTTCGTTGTCTTCCTCAGGGGTGCGCTTAAGACTCGGATCGATTGCTTCGTTCTTTCGCATTCAACTTGTTTCTTAAACTTTCGATCCGCTTTTATACTCCAGACGGTATCTTTTTGCTTCTGCAGTCGGCTCTTTCTCCAACGTAGTTTTCGCTCTCTTGATTAATTTTTCCCTCCCACGTTTTCCTTCTCGATATCTTTTTATCTCTTGCCTTATTTTGCTCTATTACGTTTCATTTTATCCGACATGCAGCAAATTCGCTGTACCAGCGTGGATTATAGTTGCATTTACGCTGTATGCTTTGTACAATGTTGCCGGAACTATAAAGTGCAGCAGGTGTATACAATTTAGAGCGCGCACACAAATGCAGGAATGGTCTTGCTGAGATCTTTACAACAGGATCGTGTTTTCTTATGTGCCCTAGGGTCAGACTGTTGCTGGCTCTCTCTCTCTCTCTCTCTTTCTCTTTACTTCCGGTTTTCCATCTTCCTCCCCGCCAAAGTACCTACCAATCGGAAGCCGAGATGGAAACAGCAGCGAGAAGAGCGAAACATCGCCATCGACGGTATTTTTCCTCTCCCGTTGCTCGTACACGCGAAACGACCATACTCGTTGAAGAGAGCAACGACTCGATGAAATCGGCTTTCGAGGAACTCGACGAGGCACACGAGATCCTCTCGCCGTCTCCTTTCCGATCTAGGAACGCGGGGAGGAAATGGCCGAGGTGATCTTGTAAGAGAAACGTCGGTCACTCCCGACCCTCTTTAAACTTGATCTCTTTCCATCTCCATTTCCACACAGTCGAGCGCAAAGATCTCGCCCAACCGGGAGGAACGACTCTTCCGATCGAGGGTCGGGCAAATGGAGGGCAATGCTGAAGAAAAAAAGAGATCCTCCGAGACACCTCGACATTTCCTATTCGGAGGAAACGAAGCCTTTGGAATCCACACCGGAAAATAGTATACGACAAATTGAGCGGGCAAACAAACGGCAGGAGAAAATTTCTATTCCAGCTGGAATCTCTACGCGCATACATATGTATACGGCTCGATACTACTCAGTTTTCCTTGTTTCGAATTCAGATCGCGTGTTCCGGTGAACTCGTCGGAAAGGTCATTTTAACTTCGATTTTATGGAAGCCCCGTTCATTCCCGAGTGGAAAACGTAACTCATCACCGCCTAGCCACAAGCTAGTAAAGTGATGTTTCGAATCGCCATTAGCTAGCCGTCTTAGCGATTGAATACCCAGCCTTGTAACGCTTTGGTCCTCTAGTAACTGAATACAAAAAATTCGATGGTGACTAGATAGAAAGAAATATCCCAGGGCTGTATTATATTTCTGACCTAGCCATGACATAATTTTTTCAGCTGGCGACTAGGAACAAAAGATTAGGTGGCGATTAGATAAAAAATTGCGGATATATATTTTTTTTCCTCATTTTTTTGCACATTATTTACATCATTGGAGCCTCTTACGATATTCTTCGTTGTTCATTAATTAGGGTTGGGGTATTAGCGCTGTAAATATATTAATGGTTCAGTTTAAAATTATCTCAGACATACGCTTACGCCGTAACGTGGTTTCGATCCCGGGACCTCTGGGTGATGAGTTGTGACGTTGTCCACTGAGCCAATTCTACTGGTTTAATTTCTGAATTTTCTAATCGTCTACATATGTTACACTGCACAATGTCAGATTATTGAAAAATGGGTGGATTAACAAATGTAAATAACATTATCGAATCAATGACTCAATTGCGTTCGCATTGAAAGCGATAATCGCATAGAATTACATAACCTTAAATTGTATTTGTCCGATCATTTATTCCGACCGGTGCGGCCACAGTTGGGAAGTGTTGGCTAGGTCATCGCGAGATACCGACTTCAGAATTTTATTCATTCGTAGCGTCATCTGTAACTCAAGTTGCTTAACCAACCATGAGCCAGTCGCTCGGTGGAACTACACGTATTCACATAACCACATTTTGTCATTTGTGACCAAGATCGGCTGGGCAGTGACTAGCCAAGGGGTGCACAGCCGTAGTTAGCTGGCTAGGTCATGGCGAAAAACCTACTTGAGAATTTTTGCATTCGCAACGCCATCTGTAACTCAAGTTGCTTAGTCAGCCATGAGCCAATCGCTCGATAGAACTACACGTAGTCAGATAACCACACTTTGTCATTCGTGACCAAGCACGGCTGCGCAGTGACTAGCCAAGGGATGCACAGCCGCGTAGCTGGCTAGGTCATGGTGAGCTACCTACTTGCAAGTAGGTATCTCGCCATGAGAATGCTTGCATTCGCAACGCCGTCTGTAACTCAAGTTGCTTAGCCACCCATAAGCCAATCGTTCGATGGAGCTACATGTAGTAACATAACCACACTTTGTAATTTGTGACTAAGACCGGCTGTGCAGTGACTAGCCAAGGGGTGCATAGCCACAGTTAGCTAGTGTTGGCTAGTTCATGGCGTCATGCTCACTTGAGAAATTTCTTCTTTTGCAAAGCCATCTAAAACTCAAGTTAGCTAGCCAGCCATGAGTCATTCGCTCGATGGATCTACACGTAGTCACATAACCTTACTTTGTCATTTGTGACCAAGATCAGCTGGGCAGTGACTAGACAAGGGCTGGATAACAAAACATTCACAATATTACTAGCTCATAACGAGCCAACCATTGGTCAGTTCGTATGAGCTCAATTGGGCGAGCCAGTTACGAGGTCGTAACTCAGACAGGCTAGAACAATTTCTACTCGGGTTGCAATTATCCGGTGCGTAATTGAAGCCTATCCCGTCTCGTTGAACGTCTTTGAGGTAACGTCGAAGAGGACTTATAAATGATGAAACATTGTGGAAAGATAAATTCATATTTATTCCTGGCATCCTGCTGCATCTTGTTGTCGTAATGGAAGTTAGCATCGTTGGAACACAACGAAAATAATTTATTTTTGCAATTTTCGTTGTTGGCGGATCAAAAGCTATGGCACACTTATTTGAAGATCCTCATTGGAGACCTACAACCTAAATCTATCAGAAAAGATTCTCAATAGCGAAGAAAATGGAGAAGAAAGAAGATAAAATAGGATTTCCGTTCCATTCCAAAGATGTACAAACTTCTACATCATCTTTTTCCACCTTATGGATCGTTACTGCATCAGGACATCTTTTCGATAGATGAACATTGTAGGCTGTTCATTTCTACTTGTCCATTGAACTTTCCAAAAATGATTGCTTCGTTCATTGGAAAGCCTGACGATGGTATCTATTTTGATGATGATACGACGACGTGGTTTATCATTTAGGCCTTGGGAGCCGGCAGTTGCGCCCTCGGCAGTTGCGGCAACTGATGCGAGGTACCCGGCATGCAGGGAAGGTCTTGCAGGTACAGGGTGCATTACTCGTTCCTAAACGAGCAGTCAGCCGGATTATGACGTTCTCGTGGTGAGGCTCGTGCGAAGTCTCATCACACCCCGGGACACTTGGAAGTTTCCAAGGCTCTCACTTGTGGAGTTGTGTGTGTTTCATCCTCGGCAAACTCACCACGGAGGAGAGGAGCTAATGGCGAGGGAACTTAGCCATGCCGGAGTGCTCGATAGAGCCGCCTAGGATTAGTCGCACGTGCTCGGCGTGCATGCGCATATTTTACAACCAACGTGAATACGTAGCCTACATACGCCTCGAGTTCTCACCAGGGGGTAAATTTTGTTTGCACGGCTCTCCGCGGATGTGACGGGTCTGCGGAGTTATACGTGTTATATTAGACGTTTACACCCCCTGTCCATATATATTATAGCACCTACCTAGGGGGCTTCGGGATTTTGGTAAACCCTTGCTCCCCTTCTTGCCCACTCGTCCCCTGGACCTTTGCGAATAATGAGAAATGGAATCGTGGTGGACCACGAGACAATGGCATGATCCACCCGGTCCGAAGAATGGTCGAGCATGCTACAACTGATGAAGCAAGTCTTCAAATTGGCATTTCATTGCCTGATCATTCCAATGAACATGTCGAGTAGAAATTGTCCTATTCTGTCTGAGTTACGACCTAGTAACTGGCTGGCTCAATTGAGTTCATACAGCTGACCAATGGTTGGCTCGCTATGAGCTAGTAATATTGTGAGTGTTTTGTTATACAGCCCTTGTCCAGTCACTGCGCAGCCGATGTTGGGCACAAATGACAAACATCGGTTGTCATAATAGTCACATAATCACGTCAGGATGTGGTTATGTGACTTCGTGTAGTTCGATCGAGCGATTGGCTCATGGCTGGTTAAGCAACTTGAGTTACAGATGGTATTGCGAATGCAAACATTCTCAAGTAGGTACTCCCCACCTCATTTTTTGTTCCCAGTTACTAGTTGAAAAAAACTAGGTCATGGCTAGGTCCAAAATATTATACAGCCGTGAGATATTTCTTTCTATCTAGTCACCATGTAATTTTTTGTATTCAGCCACTAGAGGACCAAAGCGTTACAAGGCTGGGTAGTTTCGGTGGCTAACACTAAGATTAATAAGGACAATAGCTAAGGTGGCTAGCTAATGGCGATTCGAAACATAACTTTACTAGCTTGTGGCTAGGGGGTGATGAGTTACGTTTTCCACCCGGGATCCAATCCTCATTGGATAATCAATGACATTCGCTTACTCAAGTACCATCCTCTTCGTCATTGAGGAACGAAGAAGTTCTTGCACCCCCATCATCGCTGTAGGGATTTATGGTGAACATTCAGCTTCCTCGTGGAAAACCAAATTTCCGCCGTCCAGGCGAGTGCAGGCGAGAGCAAGAGGCCGCACAATCAACTGTCCCAGATTGAGGTGAACCGAAGACATTCGACATTTTGCGACACCTTTGATGAATTGTTCCTGTTGTCCATAAGAAGAAATCGTCCAATGGCGCTACTGCCTAGCGAACAGCAGCCCCCGCTGGCCACCCCTTGACAACTCCATTTGAATAGCAACCCGGAAGCCTTTGTACGAGGCACGGAAAAAGGGAACGGATCTATAAATAAAATTCAAAGGGTAAGTTGGTCGCGCGTGTAGTTTTTCGAGGGTCTCTTGGGCGTATCACGCGGATCTGCGTAAAGATAAAGTAAAGCGGAAACAGAGATAGCGAGCGAGTGATTCGTAAAATGTCCCGGCGTCGCGACTAGTTCGAACAGCCTCGAACGAAGGGCTTCGAAGGCAGGGAAGCGGAAGGTTTATTCGTTGAGTGGCCCTCTCGCCGTTTCTGGTGGACGAATACTCGCTTTTTTGGGGTTTTTTTTTTTTTTGTTCAACCTACCCGCTGATCGGGCTGATACTGCTCACGTGTGTTTCTACGCATATACGTATGTGGCCATGCGTGTATGCTCGCAAATCCAGCCGGCAGGGGAGACAAGTGACATATAGCAGAGTTCGGGAAAAAGAATCGCGGGGATGCGCGGTCAGGGGATGAATGGTGGATGGCGTAACGCTAGAGAGAAAGAGGTACACCCCTCGGCCCCTCTCAATGGATGGACTCTGGAAGTATTTCCTAATGACCAGACGATAGGGCGAAAGCGTACAGGGGTTTGCTGGGAACGGGAAAAAAGAGAGGACGGGAGGTAGAGGGTTGCGAGGCCAGTACTGTGGATGGTAGTGTGTTGTCATAGTAGTGATATCGGCGCTGTTGTAGTAGTGCAGCAACGCGGCACGGGCTCTCTCCCACGGACGGTCGATACTCCGATGTACTAATGACCCGTACGAAGTCGGGCCAACAGACTGCTGGCTAGACACCACGGCACCGTCAACGAGCGCGTTACTCGCAGTCACTTTGGCGTTCCTATCGTCCTCTAAACCGATGCCCACGTCCTCGTCCGTTTCTCGCCAGCTTTCTATCTTTCAATTATGAATTGACTTATTCGCAACCCTCCCCCTGTACACTTGTCTAGCCCGCGGCAGGCTTTTTGCGATGTATGCGAATTGGAACTGAGCCGTACAGGATTTCCAAAAATCCTCATAGATGATGAACACACCGGGGTTATCCAATGATGTTGTCCTGCCGATGGCGGACCCGAGTCGAAATTATCAGCCTATCTTGCCCCTCCAGATTCTCACAGTGGTAGGAGATAAAAGCAGTAAAGTAGCTTTGTATTCAATATAAAATCAGCTCCTACTTAAGGGGTTACCCCCACTTGTGATTTTGTTTTTATTATTGCATTTTTTATTGCATTTTTTTGAAGTATAAGTATCTGAGAATATGTCCTGAAAATTTCAAGTCGATCCGAACAAAATTGACTGAGATATGAGCGTTGAAAGAGAAGAATCCGTTGTGTAAACGACCGGAAATTGAAACTTTAAACGCGTTTTTCTCAAAATGGCATTTCTGAAGTCGGTGACCAAGATTACTCGAACACTAATGAACCGATCTTCTTGAAATTTTGTAGGCTTATTTAATACATAAAAATGTAGTCTTTAACCGTTCGATTTTTTTTTTTTGAAAAAATGGCCGTTTTGTAGCCAAAAAACGGCCGTTTTTTTCGTTAAAATCGAACCATTAACTTTGACTGTCCGCCATTTTGTGAAAAATGAATATTTTTTAAAATCCTTCGATTAAAGACTAGTTTATACTTATATTTGACTAAATCCATCCGCATTTTTTTTTTCAGATGATCCACTTCGCCGCAATGTTGGTCACCGCAAACCGTGTATATAAAAACATAATTTCATTGACGGCCATTTGCCACTAAACAATGTAATATTTTTCAATAAAAAAATTACTGAAAGTTCTTCAAGATGTGTTCTTTAAGATGGTATATTGATCGATTAAAAAAGTTTTGTAGTTTTCTTTTAAAAAACTTATGAAAAAGGCCTTTTTTGCGCTACAAGTGGGGGTAACGCCTTAACGCCTAGAACGGGAACAAATTTCCCTTTTCTCCACTTGCAGGCGCTAAGGAGGATGTTGATTGGCACACGTATACACGCAAACATACATGTCTAAACATACACCAACACACGTATACCAGTACCTATACGTATGCATGCGTGCCTGCTACAGGGATCCGCGTATACGTGCATACGCGAGGGCAATTCCTATCAAAAATATTGTAACTGTTTGCCCAAGATCCATTTCTTCCACTTTGGAGAGTTGCTGGAGCTGCAGGGGCAAGTTTGAAGCGAATGCGAAAGGTTCGCTGGGTGGAGACAATGGAAAGGCCATTGGAAAAGTAGGCCTCTACGGCGAACGCGCGGTCCTACCTAGCCCAACGCATGACGGTTACTGAAAACTATCAGACCCGCTCTTTCGAATGCGACCATACCCACCCTCGTTTCGTCGAAACAGCCAAATGCACGATAGGTCCAAACGCAATCAAAAGAGGAGCTGCAACGACTTCAGCTAAGTTAGGCAGGAGTATAAGGGGCCTATGCAGGAGGTAAGCAGCAAAGGAAGAGCATGTGAGGGCCATCGTAGGACTTCCAGCAGTAAACAGACTCAAGTGAGGCTGACATAGGATGAAAGGCCTTTGAAATAGACTGAAAATTTCGACTCGGGGAAGCTTTCTCGAAAGGCACCTATCGCCAAGATTCTTTCTGCTAGTTACGATTGGACGAATGCGCTCGGATGAGCGTATAAAAAGACAACCCGTCGGGCTATCATTGATAGGCGAAGACCTGGGTATGGCGACTTTTTTAGGAGACCACCAACGTTGGCCGATTGGGAAATTGGGAAGATTCAATTGTTTCGCGATCGACGTTGAAGTGTCATGAAATATGGTATTAGAGTTGTTATCGCTGAACTCCGTGTGGCCAACCAAGCGGATTGCGGAAGGGAAGCGTTCGGAGACCGGTCATCTTCATTAGCGATAATTAGTAATGGACGTAGATCGCTCCAGGCCAGATCCTAGCTAACCACAGCCACCGCAGCCTGTAACCATTCTAGTCTCTCGCTCTCTCTTCTAGCTGTCTTCTTTGGCTCTGTCTCGATCTCAGCTTGTTCGAACCTTCGCTACACTGCATTCACTTTGCTACTCAATCAGGACGATTGGCCTCTCGCGATATTCGCGGCTCGTCTCTACGCTTGGCTGGAGCAAATATTCTTACGAGATGCTTCACCGAACTTGATGTCGATGAATAAGGCGGGAAAGCTTTTTTTTAACTAGATTCACCGGAAAGATACAGCTGCTCTGCAAGAGTACGTTTAAATTATACATATGAGGAAACACACACACCGTTTTTTTGCCCCAAGTGGTATTGTCGAGCCACTAATCTTTCCCCACCTACGCAATACGTCAACAATTATTTATCGCCCCATCCGGTGGATTAGGCCAAGCCTGAATTAGAATTTCGAAAAAAGCCAGATGTGCGCACTCCAAACAAAACCCTCGTCTCTTTGAGCTCGTTAAACCGCTGCTTCCCGCAAACGGAAAACAACTCCAAAAACATTACCCGACGATTCCCCTTACCCCGAACATACCACATCCACTGAATCACCGAGTGCTCGTCTTCGCCGCCTTCCGCCATCCCAACAAGCAAAAGTTGATCTCAATTTCAGCGTACCCGAGCACCCGTCAATTAAATCGATAAGCAATTTTGAAATTGAACATCGCTTGAAGGTGTGAGGAACTTTTCCGCAACGCCAGGAACGAATGCCAAATCTCTTTATTATCGCCGGAAGTGCCTATTGTTTGCCAAGCTCTTGGCGGATCGGCAATTATGCGCGATCAACTAGCGAAAACGAGGACACGACCGCGGACGCCAAATTTCGATTAAATTTACGGGAGCTCGTCGGGGTGGCTTGTGTATTTGGGCACATCTCGGAGCCGCAGCTCATCTCTGTCATAACTGCTCTATGATGTCTATTTTCACACGAGCACTTAGATACAGAAGCCATCTCCCAGTCGTCGTCGTGTCTCTCTCTCTCTCTCTCTCTCTCTGGCTCTGGAACTGGGGGGGACATGCTTGTACCGGTCGTTTCACCGTTGCCGTAGCGCTCGTACGATCCCAGCACGTAAACAGACCAACATGACTGGGGGTGCCCGAGTAGGTAATATGCAGAGAGTCATGTTCGTGCTGATGTTAGTGGCGGAGCGGTGGAGTAGTAGTAACATCCAGCCATCCGTGATCTCTTCTAGCTGTCTGGCCAACCTACCAACCTACCGACCTAGCTTCCTATATACACGCCGTCCGCTGAATCCCGGAAGTGACGTCACGCTCATTGTAACATCCCGTGGCTGGTGGGTCGCCGGGCTTTTACTACTGCTACAACCACAAGCACTAGCCCGTCTCCTACGTACAACACACTGCCGCATAATCGTGAACATCTCTTTGCTATTCCGGTTTCTCTCCGTCTCTCTCGTTCTCTCTCCTCGCGTTCTTGCCTCCTCCGCATACACTTTTCCTCCATCACTGTTACATATTTAGTCTCTCCCGGTTTTCTTTGACTCTTCGTCTTTCTCTCTTCCGCTCTCTCTCTCTCTCTCTCTCTCTCTCTCTCTCTCTCTCTCTCTCTTTCTCTCTCACGAATGCCCATATAAAATGCACATACACAAATGCATGTACGTATTGTACTCATTCTGTCCCGGCTCGTGCTCGTTTCGCGTAGCATATCCTTTCTTCTCGGTCTTCCCGCACTTCCTCCCATTTCGTGTCTCACGACCCGTAACCCAGACTCTCCCGACCTCCTCGTCGTCTCTTTTCCACTCTCTCTGGTTGCGTGCGCGCATGTACGGACACCCGGTTCTTCATCCTCCATTACGACGGACGTTTTTGTAGTGAGAGAGAGAGAGAATGCGTCGAGTACCCAGAAAGGGACATCATGATGGGGCTTTGAATTGCCGAGAGTGTATAGCAATGTGTCAGTGCGTGTATGTGGACGAGGATCGTCGTGCATGCGTACGGGTACGAGGTGAGGAAGTGCGCGGGGAAGGTGAATGAGGATTACACGTTTGTTCGTAATGAACGTGCGAGAAGGAAGTCAATGCTCGTTGTGCTCGTGCTTCTTTGCCTCCCCCTCTCTCTCCTCTCTCCCTCCTCTCTCTCTCCTCTCTCTCTTCTCTCTCTCTCTTTCTCTCCTCTCTCTCTCTCCTCTCTCTCTCTCCTCTCTCTCTCTCTTTAATTTATTGTTTTCAACGTATTGAAATTATTGTTTTCTATTATTGTATTATTGTTTTCTATTAGTGTTTTGTATTATTGTATAGTATCACTTCGGATTATCTGTGTACACGTGGATTGCGTGCCAGAGGACGACAAGTCCTAGCGCACTATTGAATACATCTAATCTAATCTGTCTTTGAGATAGATAGATTTAGATATCTATCTCTCTCTCTTTGCGATGTGTGTTAACAAAGAACCGGAGTACTTGATGCAACGCTCAATATGGGCTAGGCGTATTCTTCAAAGGCAGTTGCGTCGGCCATTGAGAAGTGACGACTTTATCATACTAGCCTGTCGGACAAATTATTATTACCGACCTTTCGTTACGTTTGCGTGTTATTGGTGAAACACAATTGCGTATGATGTGAGAGCGTGTATGAGCGCCAAAAAAGTGCAAGCATGCTATGAGACGCGAACTACTGAGTGGCATATCGAATGAACAGTATTATAATAGGAATGACCAAACCTTGTTTTATTAATATTTTTGCTATTGCATGTAGTCTTTCTTTTTTTGCCACCTTAAGGGGCTATACCAGTGTGAACGCTGAAAATTTGGGTGACTTTCGGGAATGTTTTTGGAAGAAAAGGACTCAATTAAATGTTTCGGAAAATTAAGAATATATTTGGCTATATGTGACATATGTTACATAATTTTTTCATGGAAAAATAATGCGATCCAAGCGACTTATGCGCTGCCTTCGGAGTCGCCAAAAAGTTCCTCCACTGCTGACATGATTCCGGCCGATTCAGTAGCTGAAACCGAAAAAGGAAAAAAATATCGTTAAACTGGAAGGTATTTCCTGTACAATGACGTAGGATTTTCAAAAAATAGCAAAATCTAACAAAATGGCGTAGTTGTGTAAAAAGTCTGTTTTCTTGCCTGTAAAATGGTCGTTTTTTCAATGCCAAATCGTCAATTTTCATCCAATCAAAAATATCCTACGTCATTGTAGAGTAAATATATTCAAGAGTACTCAGTTGAAATTTCAAGTCAATCGGATAATTGCTCGTTAAGTTACAATGTCAGCAAATTTGAAAAATCTCAGTTCACATTCTTGAACATATAACAATCTTGACAGTATAAATCTCAAAAGTATAAAAATCTCATCTCATATTCTTGAAAGTATAAACTGTCGAGAACAGCAACATTTTTTTTAAAAGTGTCTCACTGGTATAGCCCCTTAATATTATTATCGTTAATATTACTAGTTATAGTTATAAGACTAGTTGAAGAAAAATGTGTATGGTTGTAGGAGGATGTGTTTGTAAGCATTTGCATTGAATTTCTATGCACGGTTATTTTAGGGAACTGAAGCTCCAGAGCACAAAATAAACGAACGTTCTCTCTCTCTCTCTCTCTCTCTCTTTCTCTTTCCTTCTCTCTAACATTCGTACCCCAACACTTTGGTCATTGCGGTACATTGCTTCGTCACTTACGTGTACATTTATGCACTTATCGGGCTACATGCGGCGAGGCTGATGCGACGTCTCGGTCTTCCTGTCTGCAGCTTCCCATTTAATACGAATCTTTCCATAGGCGAGAAAGCATTGGCGACTTGACCGTAGGAGGTCAAATTGCGAGAAAGTTTTGGAAAGATTCGTTCATTGGAGTGAATTTTCAAGGCAAGAGAACGAAAATCAGTCGGATCTGATTAGGCTTGGAAATCAAGAAGTCCACAACTGGAAGTTTTCGCACAGCAAGAGGGTCATGAAGGTAGGAAGACGATTGGCAAAGAGGCATCATACCGAGCGAGGAATAAAGTTTTATTCCAACGTGCCTGAGGTCCAAAGAGGGTCTTTCTCGCTCGTCCTCGACCCGTGCGAAAAGCCTGGCGAAAAGTAGTTCATCCCGGTGGCAGAGTATGGGATGGCCCTTTTTCTTCGATGCCTTCTGGATAGCCTTTCGAATCATTCTCAGAATTCGCAGCATCCCACAGTCTACTCTTGGTACTCGCCCTCTGCAACTCGAACCCTCACTTCGGTCATGTGAAAGTAGCTAAGCAAAAGCCACGACGGGATTGCCTGTCGAGAAACATTTCCACATCCTCGTAACTCTACCGTGAGCATTTTTGCTTCTGCTCACGGAAGTGCAGACGCAGTGGTGGCGAGAGAGGATAATACGATGAAAAAAAAAAAAAAAAAAAAAAAACGAGAGAGCGAAGGGTTGCTGCGCTTTTTCTCCCATTTGATGTATTTTCCGTGACGTGGAAATTGCGGAAAGTATATGGCGATTGCAAACCCCAATGTACGGGTATTCCATTTGGGGCAGTCAGCCACCATGGCGATCCATCGATAGACTCAGAAAAAAAATCATTGATCCAATATCATTGGTGTTATTGAATGAAATTTCGTTCATTCAATTGTAAAATTGTTGGTGTAAATAATCGGATTCCTTAGTCCAAACAAATCGCTATAGACTTTAATAACATGATAAAATTGAAAGTTTTTTTTTTCGTTCAAAAGATATATTGTTAGCCGAGAACAATATATTATTGAAGCTATCTAAAAAATTATCGCCAAGAAATTATATAGTTTTGAATGCATTTTCTGCAACGAACAAACAAAAGCGTTTCAATTCATAGCATGAATATTGTTGATTCGAGTACACAAGAAAAATTGAATTTCGCTCGTTTGATTGAGATAACATTTCTATTGAGTAAATATGTTATTTAATTTTTTTCACCATATCCGATATTGATTTCCAAGTACATTATTCTTTGAAATATTAATATTTTATTTTGATTGGAAAATATTAAGCAAATGTCTGAATTGGTTAAAAAATTATGCGAAAATAAAATGTGTTTCTTGCGCATTTGGTTGAAAAAATTCAACCAAATCATGGTCGAGCGCCACCGAAATTATAGACGTGAGGAAACCCGTAGTTCTCGGAGTAACCGCTAGAAGCCGCACGCGCGCTCGTTTCTCGTAAGCGTAGCGCGAACCGAAAATCTACTTAAACGCCGGAGAAACTCTAAAGAGTATCGCTTCTTTAGTACAGTCGTGCTGTATATTGGAATCGGAAAAAATTAGAAGAAGGATAGTTTTTTGACAGGTGATTTTGTAGGTGCCGCGGGTGCTAAAACCAAGTTTGCCTAAAAAACGGGGGGTAGGGTTTTTTTAAGGAGTTGGGGGTGATTTAATGCCAAACTGCAACCCCCACGAGGTCGGCGGCGGGAGACAAAATGTTCAGAAATATCTGGGTTTTATTTTTGTCCATAGCGCCGAAGTCGTGGAAGTTCATTTTGGGGGTGAAAAAGTGGGGTGAAATTTTGAAAAATCAGTTTTCATTCGATAACTCTTTAGGACAAATTCATACAATTTTTGTTAAAATGGAAACGTTGTAGCCCTTGAAAAGACGGGTCGATCAAGTATTCGATCAACCCTCTCCAATAATATCTTCACCCCCAAAAGAATTGTTGAAAAATTAACAAAAAAATTGTTCATTGAATAACTCAAAACCAATCGATTTTTCGGGGATGGTTCAAATGTACGAAATGTAGAGAATAATTTTCACTATATTTTCGTTCCTATGCACAACTTTTTAATTTTGCTTTTTCGAACCCTTCTCAGGGGCTGAAAATTGAAAATGAAATTCTGGGAAAACTATTGACCGAAACTGAAGAGATACGAGTTTGGCGCTATGGACATAAATGTAGTTGAGGGTTCAAGCTACAAATTCTTCCACGGCGGCGAATTCGTGCCGTCAATAGTTTTCCCAAAATTTCATTTTGAATCATCAACCCCCGGGAGGGGTTGGAAAATCAAAATTCAAGAGTGGTCCATAGCAACGAAAATATGGAGAAAATTATTCTCTACATTTCGTACATTTGAACCATACTCGAAAAACCGATTGTTTTTGAGTTATTCAATAAATTATTTTTTAAAAAGTTTTTAGCCATTTTTGGGGGTATATTATCCCCCCCCCCCCTATTATATTTATCCTAGATAATAAAGCCATATTATCGGAGAGTGATGATCGAATGCTCGATCGACGCGTCTTTTCAAGGGCTACACCGTTCCCATTTGAACAAAAAACGTATGATTTTTTTCTAAAGAGTTATTGAATTAAAACCGATTTTTCAAAATTTCACCCCACTTTTTCACCCTCAAAATGAACTTCCACGACTTCGGCGCTGTGGACAATACTAAAGCTCGGATTTTTCTGAACATTTTGTCTCACGGCGCCGACCTCGTAGGGGTTGTAGTTTGGCATTAATCCACCCCCATCTCCTTCCATCCCCTAAAAAAGAACCCTACACCCCGATTTTTCGGCAAACTTGGATTTAGCATCCGCGGCACCTGCAAAATCACCTGTCAAAAAACTAGCCTTCTTCTAATTTTCTCCGATTCCGGGTTTTTTCAGCGACAGCACGACTGTACTACTTGGCCTGTGGCTAAGATCAAAGTGTGGTATCTGTTCTTATCAGTTGAATATCTGACATTATCTCCACGGATATTCCACTGGATATCTGATATTCTATCCACTATTATCGTGGATGATCATTCTAATGCTCACTTTTTATTTAAGATTTAAAACAAATTGAAAAACTTACGTCTCATGGCATATTCGTTTCGATGCTGTAAATCAGTAATTAATTCTATTGATTATATTTTTGTACGAAATAAAAAAATGTTGTAGCAACCGCTTAATTATTTCATCCATACATCTACGGATTGTATATAGAATGATTTCAATAGAATATAATTATATTTGAAGGATAATGTAGATATTCAGAGAACAGAAGAGCTTTTTCAAATAAAATAATATGTTATTTTAATCAATCACATTTTCCAATATTTTATAGTATCGTAACAATCTCATATATCGGTGGCACTTCGCAGCAGCACATTTGTTTGGATCAACCAATATATTTTTTTGATTCGATTGGTTTTTTTTCTCCGTCCAGCGATTCTATCCACGTAGCTTTGATATTCGCCCATTGATGAATGAACGTCAAGGTTGAAACAAGCGAAACTTCCATCATATCGTCATTGGCGACGTTGATACCGCAATGTGTCCAGACACGTATGCAGCTGGAGACATCAGCCCAATGGAAATGGAGAACCACTGGCCTGTTTGCCGCTGAGCCCTGACCTATCGCAACGTTTAATAATTCGTCCCGAGACGTTGCGAATGAGAACAAACGGGAGGCTCTACCTCCGTTGTTGCGCAATCTATTGCGTCCATAACGAGTGATATAATTGCGCCCGTATTCACAATTCTCCTTCGGTTCTTCCTCAGCCACCTTCTCGCTCTCTGCTTCTTTTGCACGTGCGAATAACGAGCGCTGCTTTGCGCCTCGATCGTCCAATGGAAACGACTTTCCATGAGGCAAGTAAGCCTCGACTTCTGGTCGTATCTCGCGTGCCAGATATCGCGAGGATATTGACTTCGTGTGACGGCGATTCATCGAGAACCCGTATATGCCGAAGGCCAGCTCTCGAGAGATCTCCGGCGAGTGACAAGCTCGCTGGACCGAAAACGCGCGTTTCGTTCTGTGTCCTCAGACCTCGTTCTCCAGGCACCTCACATCCGCGTCTTGTCATCGATGGCATCCATCGATTTCTTTCCTCTCGTTGTGATTAGGTAACGCGAATATTGACTTTGCAAGGAAAAATGGAATTTGGGCCTAAAATGTTGAAAGAAGCGAGAAAAAAAAGTTTTTTCTATACTCGAAAAAAAACCCTTTTTTTTTAGGGAGGACGGGTGACGGGTCTAAAAAGGTCGTTTTTCCGATTTTTTTTCGTCTGCTAGATTATTTATTTGGGATTTGGAAAAAAGGTATGTTGTTTAGCATGCATTGAACTTATTTCGTGTAAATTTTCAATTTGCAAAATAAAAAATTAACAACGTTATTGAGGGGTTGAGCCTCTGTATAAAAAATGTGGTCCAACTGGATCGATAACTTGACAATGGTTGGTTTGAAAAATAAACTTGAAAAAGTTTTATAATCTATATGAATGTAGTTCGCGTTGTACGAAGGCGTTTTTTTTTTTCGAAAAAACAAAAAAAACAAACAAAACGGCGGGTGTTGGAAAAACGTGGGATTTTGGTGAAATTTTTCCGATTTTTTTGGATACTAGATTATTTATTTGAGATTTGGAACAAAGGCATTTTATTTAGCATGTTTTGAACTTATTTCGTGTACATTTTTTATTCAAAAAATTAACAACGTTTTCGAGATGTACTAGAGCCTCTGTATAAAAAAACGTGGTCCAACCACCGGATCGATAACTTGACAATGGCTGGTCTGAAAAATAAATATAAAACAGTTTTATAGTCCATAATAATGTAGTTCGCGTTGTGAAAGTCGTTTTTTTTTTCGAAAAATAATAATCGAAAAATGGCGGGTGTTGAAAAAAGTGGAATTTTGGCGAAATTTTTACTTATATTCGGAGGGTAAAAAATACTAAATAAAAAAATGGAATTTTTACGGAAATTTTGGTTTTTAATATTGAAAATAGGACCATCATCATCAAAAAAGTCGTTTCGAGTAAAACGCGATTGAAAGTTTTAGTATACGTAAATCGTTGCACTCGCTGCCCTCACTAAATCATCTGCAATTTGCTCAATTTTCAATATTTAATTTCAAAATTTGTCCGCATTTTCCTGAATATGTGAACTTTTTTTACCAGTCATAGTGGTTTTAATTAAGGTGGGTAATTAAGTGGGTGGGTAATTAAGGCTCCTTAATGCAGGAGCCTTAATTAGAAGGTCCGAAAAATCGTTTTTATTCTTAATTGCTTTAATCCATAGATAAACCATCAAAGAATATGGATTCAGTATGAAAATCTCTTCAAAGTGAATTTAAAAAGTTGTTCAAAAACTTATTTTAAATCATTTTTATAGCACGTTGAAGTGTTTTTTTTAAACGCATTTTTTTCTTCTAACCTGAGAAAAGTTATAATTCCACGATTTTTTTTCAGATTTCCCTTAATTCACCCAGAAAAAAAATATATGACAATTAAAAAATTCTATTGGTTTATTTGGCTCAGTCAAGAATTACGAGATGCATCGTTCTCACCGATTAGGGACTGCAGTGGCAAGACGTACATGGGATAAGCTGATGCATCTGCAGTCATTTATTGTTCCATGTTGAATTTCATTTTTATACATTTCAAATATACATAAAAAGATACCTCAATGTTTACTGGGGTCACTTGTTTTTTCCCTTCTAAAAACAATTCGAGAAAAAATCCGAAAAAAATTCTCGAAAACTTTTTGGACCTTGTAATTCCGCCTTGAGCATGTGTTAAAATTGACACATGCTCAATGGGGGAAGCATGTATCAATATTTTCCTTCCGGTCACATGGAAAAGACCATCGTGATCAAATCCACAACCCCACATTAAAATGTTTTTTCTTTCTCTTCCGGCCAATTCGATATCGAAAGTTTGATGCACTTGCGATAAAAATTCACGCCAAGTCCATCAAACGTTCACTATCGAATCTTTCACCTTTGATTTCGACAATGAGCCTCGATGAACCTGCGATCCACGATTATTTTTTTAAATCTCGGCGTCGATAGGCGATAACATCGTGCGTTAATTACGCCCGAGTGATTTCTTATCACCGTCGCGTTACGTAACGCGCGTATTGGCGCATCGTGTGCACAGCGAAGTGAGCGTTATCATTCGTGACGGGAGAGCAAAAAAAAGTGAGCAACGCGCGGAAGCAGGACGGGGGCGAATTCATTCGGGCTGTAGCGATACGTTCGAGGGTGTCCAACCAACCGAATTGGATGTTTGATAACACTGTGTACAGATATAGTACGAATTCGTACGTATATATATACGCATTCCTATCGTTCACTCGTGACTAAACATTTTTGTAAAAAGTATTTTGACGGCGCGCAGTCGGAGTGTGCTCGGTCTCGCGCGTTTGTCCATTTACGCAAATTCCTTCCGGGCAACACCTGCTGCACAGCATCGTCCAATTATAATGTGTTCAATCAACGAACATCGATGAATCCACTCGTTCTTCGTTTCTATATTTTTTTATGCTAAAATTTCGATGACGCCGAATATTTCTCAGGACAAATCGATGAATATTTATTCGGCTTGTTTCCGACGCAATTGTGACGAACCCAAACTAACCATTTCCCTTTTTGTTTTCATTTGTTTCAGGTAAGAGACTCCTCCATGTACCGAAAAATCTTCGGGCGTCTTTTTTCTCGTTGCGCTCCAGTTCGGCGATTTTTCGCGTGAGTAGTGTTTCCTCCAACTGATATCCGTATAGTATGGTCCAATTAATCATCCAATTGATATAGTAATGGTGCTTCAAAAAAGGCCTCGTGATAATTTTGGGTAGAACGCTATTTTTTTTTTTTTTTTTTTTTCATTTCGTAGGGGGTCTGCCATGAGTGTAAAACTCAGTTTCCGGGACGTTAAGGGTGTTGGAACGGCCGCCATCTTGAAATTAAGGGTGTAATTTGTTTTTTCACTCATCTCCGTAAGCGTTAGGCTGGGAAAATTTTTGCAGAGAGCTTTTTTGTAGTTGACACAATTATCCATAACTTTTTCTTATAACTTTTTGCGCTAATGTCAATAATAACAAAGTTATAAACAAAAAAGATGAAAAATTAGGGGATAAAAACTTTGAGGCAAGATTATTAATTAATTTGAAATCAGACAATAAAAATGCTTCTTACCTTTTTATAGAGCATTTTATTATAGACAATATAACCTATTTTTTTTAACTTGGTTTGTTTTGATTGATTTTTCAGCGTTGTGAAGGGAGGTAGTGGAAGGTGACTAGGTTACGTTGGTATTGAAAAATTGTTAATACATTTTTTCGAGCAATAGTTTCTTTTTAAATTATATTGCTAAGTTTTTCAATGATTATTTTGAAATTATCAGACATGATTACTCTAAAATCTCATTCGTTTTGAAGGGCCGGGTTTTTTAAATTTATCTCCATAACCGTGAGGCCGACAAAAATTTTGTAAGAAGCTTTTTTGTAGTTGATACAATTCTCCATAACTTTTATTCGCAACTTTTTGCGTTAATATTAATAATAAAAAAGTTATAAATAAAAAAAGATGAAAAATGAAGGGATTGATATTAGCGCAAAAAGTTATTGATAAAAGTTATGGAGAATTGTATTAACTACAAAAAAGCGCCTTACAAAATTTTTATCGGCCTCGTGGTTAAGGAGATAAATTTTAAAAACCCAGCCTTTTAAAACTAACGAGATTTGAGAGCGATGATGATTAATAATTTCGAAATAATCATTAAAAAACTTAACAATATAATAAAAAAAGGTACTACTGCTCGAAATAAAATGATCAACAATTTTTTTAATATCGCCGTAATCTACTCATCTTCCACTACCTCCCCCACAAGGCTGAAAAATCAATAAAAAGAAACCGAAAAAATAGGTTAAATGATTCATGACAAAATGCTCTATAAAAAAGGTAAGAAGCGTTTTTATTGTCATATTTTAAATGAATTAATAATCTTGCCTCAAAGTTTTTAATCCTCTGATTTTTCATCTTTTTTGTTTATAACTTTTTTATTATTAACATTAGCGCAAAACGTTATTGATGAAAGTTATGAAGAATTGTATTAACTACAAAAAAGCGCCCTACAAAATTTTTATCGGCCTCGTGGTTATGGAGATAAATTTAAAAAACCTAGCCTTTGAAAACTAACGAGATTTGAGAGCGATGATGATTAATAATTTCGAAATAATCATTAAAAAACTTAACAATATAATAAAAAAAGGAACTACTGCTCGAAATAAAATGATTAACAATTTTTTTAATATCGCTGTAATCTACTCATCTTCCACTACCTCCCCCACAAGGCTGAAAAATCAATAAAAAGAAACCGAAAAATAGGTTCAATTATTCATAACAAAATGTACTATAAAAAGGTAAGAAGCGTTTTTATTGTCAGATTTTAAATGAATAAATAATCTTGCCTCAAAGTTTTTTATCCTCTGATTTTTCATCTTTTTTGTTTATAACTTTTTTATTATTTACATTAGCGGAAAAAGTTGTAAGAAAAAGTTATGGATAATTATGTCAACTACAAAAAAGCTCTCTACAAAATTTTTCCCAGCCTAACGCTCACGGAGATAAGTGAAAAAAACAAATCACACCCTTAATTTCAAGACGGCGGCCGTTCTACCACCCTTAACGTCCCGTAAACTGAGTTTCACACTCATGGCCGACCTCCCCACGAAATGAAAAAAAATAGCGCTCTACCCAAAATGTTTAGCCAAATCACCATTTTACCGTACTAGGATGCCTTCGTGCGAAGGGCTTCGTAGTCGAAGATTCGCAGTCCGTTAAATGAGGAGTTACATTGGAAGACTCCGGGTAGTGGTGAAAAAATATCGTTTTATGCGGCAACTTGAAGTAGGCACTTGCTCAAAAAAAAGAGGCCATTTTCGTAAAATAAATAGTCATCACGGGGATGAAAGTTTGTGGAAGAAATTGCCGAGCGCCAGTGTTTGGTGGATAAAAGAGTGGCGGCAAAGTGATTTTCTCGTAAACGACAGGGTAAGGATGTTGAGTCCATAAACGACAGCATTAGATGTAAGGGGTGAAAGAGCCAAGATTTGGCAGAGTTAAGAGGAAAGAGAGAGAGAGAGAGAAACAGCGAGGAGGTAAGATGGAAAGAGCATGTGGTAAGAAGAAGTGTACGGAGCAAGGCAAATTTCCCTTCCAATTTCGTATCCAACCGGTCGCAGCTGGCGTTGAAGTCTTAAATCAATTGCTGCTCGGGCTAAGGTTGCACTCAACTCTATAATTAGTTGGGGAAACCCCGAAACCTGGTGGCTGTCTTGAGTTTACCGGGTCTCAAGTCACTGCTTCACCTTGGATTTAATATCTTAACACCCCTTTAACACACCAACGAAATTCGTTCCGTTTCCAATGCTAAGTCACCGCCGCCTCCACCGACAACTCAGTAACGGCAGAAGTGCCCACACCGGGGCGGTCTTGCAAGAAGAAACTTCATCTGTAGCCTGCGTGGTACTCTTACCCCTGTTTCGCTTACACTTTATCTTCTCTGCCACTCTCGTGTGCAAACGGACTTAACGAATTCACCAAAACCCTCCACAGTTGCTATTCCTACGTGTATCTTCGCTAACCGTAAGTTTCCCAGCCTTGCACCTCCACAAATCTGCACTTTTCCATTGGCTCTATTGGATTTTTCCATCATCCAAAAGGACTTGAGTTCGAGACACGCAGCATCCTATCGAATCTTCTCCTACATTCCCATCGTCATCCGGATTTGCCATTGATCGGTAACATGCCGAGTCGTAATTTTCAGCCTATTTTGCCCCTCCGGAACCTCACAGTGGTAGGAGATAAAGGCAGTAAAGTAACTTCGCATTCGATATGCAAATGAGCTCCTACTTAACGCCTAGAAAAGGAACAAATTTCCCTTTTCTCCACTTACATATGCCTGAATACGCGCATGCGTAGACCCACATATATACCCGTACATATACATGACTAAACATACACCAACACACGTATACTAGTACGTATACGTATGCATGCGTGGCTGCTATAGGGATCCGCGTATACATGCATACATGAGGGCAATTCCTATCAAAAATATTGTAACTATTTGCCCAAGATCCATTTCTTCCACTTTGGAGAGTCGCCGGAGCTGCAGGGGCAAGTTTGAAGCGAATGCGAAAGGTTTGCTGGGTGGAGATAATGGAAAGGCCATTGGAAAAGTAGGCCTCTACGACGAACGCGCGGTCCTACCTAGTCCAACGCATGACGATTACTGAAAATTATCAGACCCGCTCTTTCGAATGAGACCATACCCACCCTCGTTTCGTCGAAACAGCCAAATGCACCATAGGTCCAAACGCGATAAAAAGAGGAGCTGCAATGTCTTCAGCTAGGTTAGGTAGGAGTATAAGGGCCTATGCAGGAGGTAAGCAGCAAAGGAACAGCATGTGGCAGCCCATAGTAGGACTTCTAGCGGTAAACAGACTCAAGTGAGGCTGACATAGGATCATAGGGCTTTAAAATAGGCTGGAAATTTCGACTCGGGATGCCCCAGATAGTTTTGGTTGAATTCTATCTACTTCAGCAAGCCGACAGGTGGCTTCGTTCGATGCAAACTGCAGTTCTTTCGTTTCATATGACGTTTTTCCTAACCCGCAAGTGTTCAGTGTCTTCCGGCACATACAGGGTGTCCAATAGGAAGTTGCTAAAACTAAATAAGTGTCTCTTCCCTCCATAAATTCAATAGGGGTCCCTTTTTCTAAGACGCATACCTGAGGCCCCGCAGTTTTATTCCAGCCGTGGTTGAAGCAAGTACTCGCGCGTCAAAATGAGTGAGCTCACCACGGAAGAAAAAGTATATCTTACTGAGTGCTTCTTCTCGAGGGGAAAAATTTATAGTAATGCGTATAGAAGGTTTCGTGCTAAGTTTGGAACTCATAGAGTTGCCAGCGAAAACACTCTGAAAAGGTAAGAATTTAATATTTATTCATATTCATCTATCACACAACTTGTGTTTCTGCATTGAAGTAATTTTACGTTAATTTTTGTAGGATAATCGATAACTTCGTGAAGTATGGTACACTCCAGGACCGTAGACACGAGTTGTCAGGTCCATCTGTTACGGTGACTACACCACAGAAGATCAACGAAGTTGAGAATTATTTCAAACAAAATCCAAATGATTCGATTCGGAAAGCTGCTCAAGCATTAAAAATAACCAAATCATCATTACACAACATTTTGAAATATTTTTCAAAGTTTCATCCGTATATAATAAGCACTCATCAATTGTTAACTGAACATGCCATGACGAAACGCATCGAATTTTGTAACACTATTACGGGAATGTTTGAAGCCGAAGAACTTAATGAGAAATTGATTATTTATTCCGATGAAGCACATTTTTGCATGAATGGGTATGTAAACAAGCAAAATTACCGGTTTTGGGGAACGGAAAATCCCAACATATCGCTAGCGAAGTCCCTTCATCCACAGAAAGTAACGGCATGAGCAGCGATTTCAGTAAAAGGAATATATTTGGAATTCTTGGAATCTACGGTAACAGGAGAGAGTTACAAACAGCTTTTGGAAACAAAATCTTCCCTTATGCAAAAACGAGGGGACTGGTTAAAAATGTTTACTTCGTGCAAGATCGACGCCGTACCGGACTCATGAGCTGTTTGAAGCTATCCATCGCGTATATGGGACTCGGGTAATCGGTCTGGGGTACCTTAAATTTGCTCAAGGCGGACTAGAATGGCCTCCGTACTCACCGGACCTGAACCCTTGTGATTTTTTCTTGTGGGGTTACACTAAAGATCATTGTTACGCTAAAAACCCCAGCACAGTAGAAGAACTGACCGCGGCCATCCAGGGAGTGGTTCGCGGCATTACGAACAATATGTTGGACACAGTTTTTCACAGTTTTCAAAAGAAAATTGATTTTTGTGCACAATCCAACGGTTCGCACTTCGAAAATATCTATCATTAATCACTGTACTTTTTCGTTATTTTTATAAGATGTAATAAATGGACATAAAAAATATTTGACTGGGTTTTATTTATGTGCGTTCAAAACTGCAGAGTTTCCTCTATTCAAAGCAATTTGGTTATTCCGATTCAGTGCACGTGTTTTAAAATGACAGTCGATTAGTTTCGGCAACTTCCTATTGGACACCCTGTATCACAGACCTGGCCATTGAACAATCACTGCACTGCCGCCAGATTGATCAACCGAACTGGCGGCATCAAAAAGAAATCGCGTTTCATTTTATCCGCTACTTTTTCGCGTCAGCTCGTGATCAGGACTATCAGTCTCTCGGAATCATTACTCCCGTGTTTTCTTTTTGCCAACAGCTGGGTAAGAGCCTTCGAAATGAATCTGTGAATCCCATTTGGGCTTGGAGAGCGAGAAGCGTCGTTCGATTTCTTTCAATCATTAGTTCCGTCGTGTCCTTTCCCCGCTCTTCGATTCCTCGACAATCGTTATACGCGTTCTCTTCTTTTCCCTGCGGGCGTGATTAATCTTCGTCACTGACGGATGAAATCAGTTGCGCTTGCGACGGAGATCGCGGAAAAGTGTGTATAGATCGAAGCGTTGTTGGAGATGGAGGAGTCCCACATTGCGTTCGCACGAAGGATTGCTCGCTCTCGACTGAAATATAAGGGATAGTTCAAACGTCGAAGAGTCCAGCTGGAAGCGGAAAATTGCCAGAAGATCACCCATATCTTCTCCAATTCCTTCCTATCCCCTTCAGCTGTTCCTGTACCGTCGTTGACCAGTCTTCGCGAGATCATCGGACAGCATCTCAAGTACAAAGCTGACCCAGTATCGACCCGGCAAATTGTCCCACCACTTTACATCATCCCCTCGTACTTCCTATCCCTCTCGCTTGCCCTGACCGACGATCCTTGGTTCCGTTGCAGATTTAGTCGATCTTGCGATCGTTAGTTGATCGGTACAACCGCGTCGTTTCATCATCCCGTTGGAAAACGCAATTAGTCTTGGTGACCGGGCTGATATCTGGTTCGCAACAGGCATCCTCTTTCTCTCTTGCTCCCTCTCTCTCTCTCTCTCTCTCTCTCTCTCTCTCTCTCTCTCTCTCTCTCTGTCCGCGCAACCAAGCGGGGCAGTGTTCAGGGGTCAGTTTGCAAGGGGCTGAGTGCCCAGATTGCCAATACGAGAGAGGGCGTACTGCCGAGGAAGCCCAAGAGCGATATCCAGCTGATGTTCCACCGGGGGGGATGAGAGATAGGAGAGAACGGGAGAACGATTGCCGATGAGAGGAAGGAGGCGGAGGATGGTCATCGATCACGTTCTAAATCGGGCAATGAAGGAATGGACCGAAATCCCGTCGATCGGAGAACACGTCGAGAACGCGAGAGACGGCGAATGAACGCGTGCGATTCCATACTCATCCCTACCACCCTATCACCCCTCACTTTCGTCGGTGATTCAGCCCCCCGGCTGACCCTCCTCAATGGCATTTAAGTCGCGTATCATACGTTATTGCATTTGAGGTTTAAAGGTCATTCGGCTGTGAACTCGAATAATTTGTGATATTAAAAGACACCGAAGTTGCGAAGCATCCAAGAGGCCGGGAGGTGGTGAAGACCAGGGAGGAAAGCTTGGACCTTCAAATGCCAAAAATCCAAACTGGGGTCAACCAAATTCGGCACGGACCAACTGTCGTCTGACCTCTAGTTCTCCTTCTCTCTCTCTCTCTCTCTCTCTCTCTCTCTCTCTCTCTCTTTAACTCACTGACGCTCTAGGCGAAAGTGTTTTTCCATTTTGACAGTCGAACGGGGCTGATGCATCATCAGCCGGCCCTCGTGTACCGACGTCGATGATTATCCGGTAGGTGCAAAACATCTGTTGTGCCAGATGTCACCACCCTCGCGCCTGCTGAATCAACCCACCCTGCTTTTGCAAGCAGAGGATAATCGAGAAGAACACCTTTGCATTTGATGTTTCTCGTTTCATTGGACGTGAGACGTTGTTATTACTCTTGGAGAAAGAGCAATTACATTTGATCGGGTTATCCTCGTGATGCTTTCAGCTCCTCGGCAGTCTTCTCGCATCTTAGCAATATCGAAATCTGTCGGTTCGTTTGCTTTCGCTTCAGGCAGGAGGCCCTATACGACTTTGGATGGTCGGATAATGAGGCATTTGTGGAATTTCCAGTAGGTACTGCAATCAATTTTTTATTTTCTATAAAGATACAAAATGGCGGTCCAGTGGTCGTTTGAAATAGAACTTTTTTTTTAGCTTCTCAACTGGCGGACTCCTTTGAGACGCACATGAGCGCTTGGAACGGAAAATAATTTTTTTCTTTCGCAATCTACGCGAATTCTGCTAGTCGAAGTACACACGATTATTACAAAATATTGATTTTTTGCAAATTTGGCACTATTTTCAAGAAAAGTTGCGTTTTCGACGGAAAAATCGGTCTTGAGGGGTAAGGCCACTCTAGCGGAGAAAATAATAAGTTTATTTTGGGATTTTTTTTTAGCGGAGCAATGGAATAAATCGAAATTCTGGAAAAGGTCCTTTATTGTACATACCATAAACTGTATAAACTATTTTTTTTTTTCAAAGTAAAATAAAACAAAATGGCGGCTGCACAGCTTTTCTTCGACGATGCCTTTTTTTTCATAGGCGCGCGGCCGGACCAACGGCACGTGCAATTTTTAATGTACAGTAAATGAAATTTTGTTTCGATTATATATGTGTATCGCTTTTTTAAAGGTATACAAGGCCTCAAGCTGGTGGGATCCGAATGTGGCGCGATATTGATTTTTTTTTATTTCGTCTGCCCCTCTCTTTCGTCCGATCGACGTTGACGTGAAAATAGCATCTGAATCCGTCAAGAGGAACCTTATCGAATTTTCCTTTTCAAAAGACGGTGAAACCCAGAAAAAATTCTTTCCCATTTCTTCATTTCGTCATTATACAAAATCATATTTACGTTACACGTCGCCAAATGAAAATCCTCAAAAATGTTTGCGTGACTTTCGCAGTTCAAATTTGCCGAAGAAAATCCATAAAATTTAAAAAAAAAAAAACATTTTCGTTGCATTGCAACGATGCAAATTTCAACGTCATGCTCGATACCTCCATTTCATAGGGAAATCCTGAGATTCCTATTGAATTCCCCCTTCAGTACCATTCAATATTATTATACGAATCAATTTCTCATATTTTTTTTTGTCCGTTCATGTGATTACGAATGTCAAGCTGCGCGTATAAAACAGTTTTTTTTTCATGAGAACTTTCAATGCACAATACTTGAAGTGAAATTAATAAAAACGATTCTTGACGTACAAAGGAACCGAATTCCGGACATACACGCGAGAGGGGCGACGGGCAAATGCTAGTTTACGCGCGCGCGCACACACACACACACACACACACACACACACACACACACACACACACACACACACACACACACACACACACACACACACACACACACACACACACACACACACACACACTCATACATATATACATATACATACATACATACATACATACATATATATATATATATATATATATATATATATCCCGATTGAAATTATATCAGCCAGAGGCCAAGTTAATTATCCGCATATACGAAGACGGCGGGAGGGGGAGGGGGAGGGCAGCACCTGAACCGATACGATCACGTATCGGAAGAGCTTTGCTCTTCGACCGTGATAAATTTCGTTTATCATTGGACTCTCGTCAACGTTCCCGGTTGATGGGCGAGACGGCGATGCTCCATTTGTTGCTGCCGTCCGCCAGAAACGATTCGATCGCTCGACCTTATTAGATATCGACAACTCCGCAGGCTTATATCCCGCAATTCATCTATGTACTCTTACACATGCTTACATTCTCACATACATACATATATATATATATATATATATATATATGTATGTATGTATGTATGTATGTATATGTATATGTATATGTATATGTATATGTATATGGTCTGTATATATGTATGAATGGTATGGTATATGTATGTTTGTATATATGTATGAATGTATATGGCCGTTGACCGGTACGTTAGCCATAGTGTACGTATTTGGCACGAGAAGAGCAGTCTGCAAGTAGCATCGTCTACCGATAATTACAGCCGGCAGTATCAATGTCTTTCATCGGGCTCACGTTTCCACTCTTACGTTATATCACGTTTCGCCAATTTTGACGTTTCTAATTTTATGAGGAACACGAAGAGTTGATCCACCTTTTGCTGGCTGAGATGGGGTAAAATTGGACTTCAAATATACTTTTTTTTTGTAAAACCCCGTGAAGAAATTCGTTGGGGAGTCCTCAGATCAAAATAGGAAGTCCACATTGGAATCCAAACGGATTCCGCGCTATTACCCAATTGACATCGTTTGAGAACTTTGAGCATTGAAAATGGTTTTAAAACTGTATGTTTGTTGAGGTAGGCCGGGTATAGAGGCCTGAGTTAGCTGGATGTCACACGAAAGTACCGATACCCCCACTCCACTGCTGCTGTGTTGTAGTAGAGTGGGGGGAGCTGCGAAATGATGGATGCCTGTGATTGGTTGAAAAATGTCTTCGCCCTAACTAATTCTAATCTTGATATTATTTAAAAAATTATATTACAACTTATGTTACAAATATATTATGAAAATTATATAACAATTATTATACAAACAAATGAAAAAAGCAAACGAACCCAATTATATACATCAATGTATCAATATTCTTTGAAAAATAATAAAAACTAACTCATGTTATTTACATGCGTCTATTTTCTATTACCCGAAAAGTCTGATTACATTTTCAGTGCTTTGAAATAATTGCACTTTGTTATAATATCTGTAGATTTTCATTTGAAATTTTCAATCGGCGTTTGTTGGATTTCCAAAAAAATTATCCATCCGTGATCTCGTGCACAAAATTGTTAGCGAGCCCCAAGATGCATCCGCATCTCTGTAGGGATTTGGCAAAGATACCGCACCCTCATTGGGATCCAATTGGATTCTTCACAGTTCCCCGATGAACGCCGTTTGAGAAATCTTACCACGTTTTGAAAAAAAAATGTTTAAGAAAAAATTCGGCATATTAAAAGAAAAACACTGAAATTTCATCAATTGTGTCTAGGAACAGTTATACAAAGTTTCAAGTAAATTTGACCCGATTTTTTTTACTTACCGTACGATTTTTGTCACCTACTTTCGTATAGGGGTTGCATTTAGAAAAAGCTACAACATGCCTTCCAAATTTCCCGTTTCGACATTTAGCGGTTCAGGCTGGGCCATGATGAGTCAGTCAGTCAGGACTTTGCCTTTTATATATGCACATCGATATATTGTTTTGAAAATTCAACTCACACTGTGTGATAGGACCCATCAAGAATCGTATCGGATTCGGTTCGATAATGTGGGAATCCTTTAGGACACAAATTGGATTCCAATAGTGAATCCCGATTGGAATACACTGTACGAGCGTGACGTTTCAGTATAGGGATCCAATGTCATCAGCCATTGGATCCCTATCGTGAAGTGGGCACAAGCATGGGAATCCAATTGGATCCCTACGACAATTTCTCCACGGGTTTTATTAAAATCTACATCTATACAGGGTGTTACGAACGGCGATGCAAAGCCTTAAGGGGGTGATAGGTCACCTCGTTGGAAACATAAGTATGATTTTTGGAAAATTTCCCAAAAATAGGTACCAACTCGTTTACCTCTTATGTAAATGGTATTTTTTTTTTTCAATAGCATTAAGGCCTTAGGCCACTCTAGAACCTTTTTGGGATTTTTTTTTTCAGAAAAACTACAGAATAAATCGAGATTACGAAAAAGGGGGTTCATCATACATATCATTGACTGTATACAATAATTTTTTTGAAGCGATTAATTTCAAAATGGCGGCTGTGCAGCGTTTATCTCAAAACTGCATTTTTTAAGTTGGCCGGAAACATAACTCAGACAATATTCAAGCGATTCACTTGAAGCTTTAAGTATATCTTAAAAAAGACATTGTCTATGGAAGTACGTAGGATCTTTTTTTATATTGCATAGTTCATTTGTTATTAACAATTGTCTGACAATGTTTTAGGCAAATTTTTGGAAATTGAAAAATTTGCCTAAAAAATCGTCAGATAATTATGAATTGTTAGTGGCGTACGAAAGTCGTACTGATATCTTTTTTTCAGACTCGGCTGAGTGGCGCTATCACGATGTATACGTCGTATGCGTGTGTATGTGTGTGCGTCCAGGCGCGCGTGTGTGTACATTCGAACATTATCCCCTACACAGGCTCAAGAAATGGAAAGAAAAAGAAAACCGTTCATCTTTGTACACATATGTTCTATCTCTTCGAAGAACGATCCTGGGCTCTCGGACATCGAGTGGCTCGACGTTGATACTCTCCATTTAGCGATCTTGTTTTCCTTCTGCTGTTATTTAACAAATAGAGAGACGAAAGGACACAGAGAGGGTGGCGACAGAGGAGAAGGAACTACGAGCTGAGCAAAAAGGAAACGAAAGGAGCAACAAAAGAACGAATATGATTGTGTATTTTTACGTACACGAGATATGGAGTGCTTAGACTTCTTTTTATTTTTTTCTCTTGGTCTCCCTTGCTCTGCCCTTATCACTTCGTTATCTCAACGATTCACCCTTTAACTCGAACCCTGCTGTTTTTACTGACTTTGCCAGGCCCTTGTAGCGACGGTGTATACATACATACGTTTACCTATGTGTGTATATGTATATATGTATGTGTATATATATATATATATATATATATATATATATATATATATATATATATATATATATATATTCCTGGTTTTAAAAAACGGTGCCCCATGAAAGGAATATCTACACCAATTTTTTGATTTTTATCTCTTCTTACTAGGAGTTATAATTTTTCCAAAACGTCGAACTCTGAGGTTTTGGAAATGTTTAAACACTGATGACTCCGGAACTAATTGAGATATCGACAAATGTCGATAGATAACTTTTTTCATTTAGAAGCATACCTTCGTTAAAAAATATGAAAAAATTATTTATTATCAATGTCAACCTTTTTTTGCTTCTAAAGTGAAAACTATTTTTTTTTTTAAAGATGAGTGCCTTTTTCTTTTTTTTTTTCAAGTAATTCTCAATAATAGAGTGACCGCTTCTATGATTTTTAAGGCCAATATGATCGTAAGCCCATTTTTCCCTCTATTTTTTTCGAATTAATCATATTTTTTTTGCGAAGATTTTTATCATTTTAATCCCTAATAATGCTAAATGATTTTGTGATTTCCAATTCAGCTTCGACAGGCTTAAAACAGTTTATTTTTTTTTCATTCTGAAATTAACGAAAAAAAAACGGATATTTTATTCAACATATTATTTTTCGTTAAATTCGGCAGAAACTAAAAAATGTTGACTGCAACTGTCGATAGGTCAGATCGTGTCCTGTTATATGCTGGAATTTCAATTCACTAAAAGTTCTACGGTTATCGAAATGTTGGGCTTTGTGGTACTTAAAAAAAAATCGTACGCTTTGGTTGTTCCCATGATATTTCTACAAATGATATGAATCGATAATAACTAAGCAACTTTTTAAAGTAATTAGCACGATATGCGTAGTGCCTTTTTTATACCGCAGCCTATCAAAGTCAGATGTTCGAATCGGTTTGCATGAAAATTCTGCATAAGATCTTTTTTCATAAAATTTCCTTAACATTTAAGGTTAAAGAGAAGACTTTTCTAGACAAAACAAATAACCATCAGTATTAAAAAAAACGAGGTCCAAAAAAGTTGTCATTTTTAGAAATGGCATGCGAAAAACCAAAAGCAGATTTTTATCTTGACAACCGTGGGACTTTTACTGAACTCAAATTCCAGCATATAGTAGGACATGATCTGACATATTGACAGTTGCAGGATTCTCCATTGATAACATGACACCCTGCATATATATATATATATATATATATATATATATATATATATATATCGGGTCCGTCAAGAGCAAGCACAACTTAGTTCATTCAACTTTTCCCCCATTCATCATATGAAGAAGCTTCGTGCACTTGGCAATAGCTGCTCTTGCAGATTTTCATTGTCTTAACGACTTTTCGCGAGGCAGATACAGCCCACGTAAATGTTCCACTTTTTGTACATCACTCGTGCTGTTTTTGGAAGCTGAATAGATACTTCGTTTGCTCGTGGCTTGGCGCAATTTACGATGGAGCAAGAAGAAGGCAAAGAGATGACGAAGGACGAAGAAAAGAGTGAGGCTGCAAACATGAAACCCGGGAAGAGCAGATCTGTGTTTTCGTGTGTGTGTGTCTGAGAGAGTGAGTGAGTGGGGAGGGGGGGGGGGTTGTGGAAGAGTGGCAGGGGGCCGAGGGGATAAAAAAGAAACTCTGAGGGTTCGGAATCATGGCAAGAAAACAAGATGGGATGTGGTAACAGGGTCAGGTTGCCAGCAGCGTTGCCACGTCTCAATAAATCCGATGGACTTTGACTCTCTCTTTTTCTCCGCCTCTCTCCAAAAATCGCGTATCGAAAGATCGGGGAAAAAAAATTTACCCATTTTTTCCTTCACTCTGAATAAATTCGTTTTTGGAAAAAAAAAAAAAATTATAATTTTTTCGTCAAAACTGCGTAGAACACGTCGAAAATTTCTGCACCGAGCTCGACGTGTACACGAATTCGTAGGTGCGTTAAACTAGTTCAAACATTGCTCGTTTGTCGTAAAATCATTCACGAGTTGCATTATGGAAAAATATTGAACGCTCTATCGAAATGAATGGAGAATAAAAGAATAAAAAAATAAATAAGTATAAAATATATATATATATAATAAAATATATAAGTATAAAATAAATAATTTATAAAAAATAATAAAAGAATGAAAAATAAAAGAAAAAAAAAGAATAAAGAATGAAAACGAATGAAGAATAAAAAATGATAAAAAAAATCAACAAATAAAAAATAAAGTACAGTCGGATGTTTCTATGGTTGGGATGCGTTTGGGAAAATAATTATTTCGGGGCAATTAAATTTTGTAGCTGTCATCGCGTTTGAGTTTGCATCGTTGAAATGCCGAGAGTATTTTTTAAAGATTTTTAATAATTTTTTTTATCATTATTCAGTTTTTTGTTTTGCAAATTGAGATCGTAAATTTTTTAAAAACAATACGTAGAAACGTTTGAGCGATTTTCACAGTCTAGAATGGCCAGAAAAAATGGAGTATTCAAGAATATTTAATTTCCATTGAGTTTCAACGTTGTACACTACGTCATTAGCTGTTTCCCATCATGCTGTGCCAATGCGATGATCGATTACTAAATTCATGCACCGACAAACCACTTTTTTTACTAGCTGCATATAAAGTCTCTGCAATTGACATTAATTTTTCGACATCAAGAATTATTACGACTCGCGAGAAATTATCGCACATCTCACGAAGATACGAGTTAAAAACTCGTAACGTCGATGTAATTACGTGTAATTATACGGCGAATGAAAAGAGCGTAATCCTTATTTATTTTATTTTTCTTCCCTTCCTCGGCGGTGTTTTTCCAGTTACTTTCGGGAGTCCCTCTCGCTCTTGGCCGTCGAAGAACACACTTCCTTACAGGATTAATGAATGTGATGCTGGCGAGAGAGAAGAAAGAGCGAGAGAGGGAGCGAGAGAGGGGGGAGAAGAGAGAGCGATCTGGAAACTTTAAGGGGTTACAAGGCGGGGAAGTCGAAAGAGGACGCTCTCCTCGGGTGCCGGATGAAAGGGTCTCCAAATACGGAGCCGGTGTACGCCCTCAGGCCACCGCCGCATGCGCATCATGAATGATGCAACGTCCACGCTCTCTTCGTACCTTCATACTCGCACGTGTACACACATTCGCGCTCTTACTACAGTGCGCTCCTATTATTATATATATATATATATATATATATATTAGACTGATTCAAAAAAAAATTTTCCTTCTGGATTCTCGTGCTATTGTTGGGCACTGATAAAACAAAATTTCTCTAAAAAAATGGGCGCGGTCACTGAATTTTTAGAGGTGGCTATCTCGACTTTTTTGTATTTGAATTTTGTTTAACGAATGTATTGCATTTAAGCATAATCATGGCTTCGGATTACGGATAAAAATCGGAAAAGTTTTGAGTTTGTTCTTTTACAAACATAACAGAGAAAAACTGACCATACGTCGAAGTGCACACGAAACGATGAAAGAAGTTTTCGAACAATGGAAATGTGCTGAAATTCAGACGCGTCGATTGAATAACGCAATCTTGAAATGAATAAAACTCCATCTAGTCTGGAAATAACTTTTAAAAAATCGGGTTAAAAAGAATTTGCCGTCACAAATATCGAAGGAGCGTTAATTTAAGAGAGATTTGGACAAACTGTTCAACGTTGCACATTTTCATTCTGCCCAAAATGTTAACGAACTTGAGAATGGCTGGGAAGAAATGTAAATGAGTTTGAAGATAATATAAGCGTAGCATTTTGAAAATGTAAATATACGATTTATGAATAAAAGCTTATAATTTAATTTTTCGTAAAAAGTGCGAAATGTTAATGCGTATAAATAAATCTACATGAATAACGAGAGTAGTATAGACGCCATTATTAATCTACCTGGATTTGAATTGTGAATATTGCAATCTTTTCAAATTGTTAGAGTTTATTTTTGTTACGAAAAAGCTGCTGGATGTGATTTTTATCCGTAATCCGATGCCATGACTATGCTTAAATGCAATACGTTCGTTAAAAAAAATTCAAATACAAAAAAGTCGAGATAGCCACCTCTAAAAATTGAGTGACCGCGCCCATCTTTTTAGAGAAATTTTGTTTTATCAGTGCCCAACAATAGCACGAGAATCCAGAAGGAAATTTTTTTTTTGAATCAGTCTAATATATATATATATATATATACTGCGCGGTGAATTTGAATTTACGCATCGCAGGTCAAAGACGACAAGCGACCAATATTTTTCTTTCAGTGTTAGCAGATTTTCTTTTCAAGTGGACGTTGATTGAGCGGCGTATCGAAAAACGGCCAAAAATGTCCTAAGACACATTTTTCACTTATACGAAGAGGACTGTGTTGACCAATTAAAAAAAAAATCTCATTAAAATGCCAGAACTAAAAAATTAAACAGTTGGTTTATTTTATTTAAAAATAATTTTGGCCTCGTAGTGATTATGTAGTAGTGGGCGGATAGCGAGTAGGATCAACTTGTAAAATTTGCCAGGGCATTCGAACAATTCTCATTTAACTTTCAATTGCAATTCAACCGCAGCTAATTTAGCGAGAAGCCCTGAATAGGCGTAAAAAAACGTACTTGTGTAGTAGCGATTAATCTCTAATTAGTTATACAAATAAATAAATCCATAGATTAATCAATGAATCAATATATATATACACACACACTAGGGTGGCACACATTTAAGCTTTATTTAATTTTCCTTCTTCTTCACCATCCAATTAGTTTATTTAAAGAAAAAATAATTGTCGCAGAAGCTGCGAAGGTTCAACAAATATTTAGAGGTCGCTCCAACCCCCCCAAAGTTTAAATTTTCTTTAAAAAATCGATTTTTTTTTTTCGTTCACTTCTCACCCACGAATTTTACGCTTTATAATTTTTAAATTAACCTCTCGAAAGCTCTAGCCGGCGAATGGATATTTATTCAGTGGTCGTTCAAGAGCTTCGAATTTTCCAATATTCGCAATTTTTTGTACTTTTTTCACTCATGAATTTGACACTTTGTAAACGATTAAACCCTTTTTCTTTAGATACAGATTTTACAAATTTACCTCACACTTCTAACCTGAGAATTATAGTCTTCGTTCTCATAAAATAATTATTTAAAGCTCTTGTCCGTAAAAAATTAAAGGTCCTTTTATCGGGTTAGAAGTGTGAGGTAAATTTGAAAAATCTGTTTCTAAAGAAAAAAGACTTAATTGTTTTGAAAATTCGACAAAGCGTCAAATTTTGAGTTAGAAGAGTAAAAAAAAAATTGCGATAATTGGAAATTTCGAAGCGACCACTAAATATTTATTGGCTGGTTGGAGCTTTTGTGAAGTTAATTTAAAAATTATAAAGCGTAAAATTCATAGATAAGAAGTAAACGAAAAGAAAATCGTTTTTTTCAAATAAAAATTTGCATTTTTGGGAGGCTAGAGCGACCTCTAGATATTTTTTTACGGCTCGCAGTTTTCTCGACGATTATTTTTTTCTTTAAGAAAGATAATTTCTTGGTAAGAAGAAGAAAAAAAATTGAGCTCAAATTTGTGCCAATATAGACATATATTTGTGTGAAAGAAAAAAACCGTACTCGACCGTATCGATTAATCGCGTTCGAACTTTCAAATTCGTTTCGTGTCATCTCAAGTTTCTTTTTTCTCCCTTTTTTTTCACAATTTTATATCCCGCTCCAACTCGACGATCGCTTGACACATTCGAGGGTCTCTCGGACTCCCGAAGTGTGTCTAAGAAGTCTGAAACTTGCCAGAAGGCCCTCACGATGGCTTCTCACAGCCAACACGCGTGTTTCTCTCATTTTTTATTTTATTTTTTCGTTTTTTTTTTGTTCTTCACATCGTCTCGGTACTCGCGGTCGGCCCTTCGCGCGGAGTACTTTTCGTTCCTCGTTATCCAACGGGTCGTTCACTTGACCACACGGCAATAGTATCCCGAGACACTGGATTACACAGTGCGGGACGTACGGGATGCGAGGGGAGGGAAAATGCTTTCGAGGGACGTAGCAGGACCTCGTGGATTTTCTCCAAACTCCGCGAAACCCCTCAATGAAATTTCTTTGCTCCTCGAGAGAGATGCAATTATTATAGCTATGTATCGTTATCCACGAGGACATAGAAAGAGATTGGATTTCGTTCTCTCGGGACCGCCGCAAAATTCTCTGAAACTTTTATGCCCTTATATATATATATATATATATATATATATATATATATATATATATATATATATATATTTGTGGTCGTGTGTGTGTGTGTTGGGGGGCGTTTTGTAATCAGACTAAACGATTTTTTGTTTTACCGTGTGCATAAAGTGTTTCGTCGTACGTTTTACTCCTTTAAGGGGTAACCCCCACTTGCGATTTTGAAAAAATCGATTTTTTTATTGCATTTTTTCGGAGTATAAGTATCTGAGAATATGTCCTGAAAATTTCAAGTCGATCCGAACAAAATTGACTGAGATATGAGCGTTGAAAGAGAAGAATCCGTTGTATAAACGACCGGCTAATTGAAACTTCAAACGCGTTTTTCTCAAAATAGCATTTCTGAAGTCGGTGACCAAGATTACTCGAACACTAATGAACCGATCTTCTTGAAATTTTGCAGGCTTATTTAATACATAAAAATGTAGTCTTTAAGGGCGGGGTAAAGTATTAAAAAATTTTTTCATGTTTTTTAAATGAGTGCATAATATATCAAGAATATTGTGTTAAAATTTCAAGTCGATCGGAGTAAAATTGATGAAGTTATGAGCATTTGAGCGTCTATTGCTCCATGCCGATCTCTTCTCTTCTGCGTTTTTCAAACCGTTCTTCTGAGACTTGTCATATTTGAAGTCCGTGTGCACGACAACTCAAAATCTATTGGACCAATCGCTTTGAAATTTTGCACAGTACTTCTTCACATAATTCACCAGGTATTGTCGAGAGCTTTTTTGTTTTTTTAAATAATTACTAATTTTTTAACAACAAATTAGCCGATTTTTTAGCGAAAATCGGGTTTTTGGCTCCCAAGTGCTACGAAAAATCGAAAAAAAAAAAATCCTCCCGTCATTACCTCGAGAAACATCTCCTTTAACAGATGCATTTTGATTTTTTTGTTTCAAATGATTCTGTTGCGAGTTATGGTGCACACCGCAAACCAACTTTTTTTCGAGGCGCCTCCGGGGTTTAATTTTCACTCGCTCAATTTTGAATATTTTGCAATGCAAATTTAGGAGAATGTTGTTCAAATGTTACTTTATTATATGTAAATTTTTCAATAAACGAACACTATTCGTTACGCCAAAAAAAAATCTTAAAAACATGCCTTTTTTCGCCGAATTAACTTTACCCCGCCGTTAATCGTTCGATTTTTTTTTTCGAAAAAAGTGGCCGTTTTATAGCCAAAAAACGGCCGTTTTTTTTCGTTAAAATCGAACCATTAACTTTGACCGTCCGCCATTTTGTGAAAAATGAATATTTTTTAAAATCCTTCGATTGAAGACTAGTTTATACTTATATTTGACTAAATCCATCCGCATTTTTTTTTCAGATGATCCACTTCGCCGCAATGTTGGTCACCGCAAACCGTGTATATAAAAACATTATTTCATTGACGGCCATTTGCCACTAAACAATGTAATGTTTTTCAATAAAAAAGTTACTGAAAGTTCTTGAAGATGTGTTCTTTAAGATGGTATATTGATCGATTAAAAAAGTTTTGTAGTTTTCTTTAAAAAAATTCATGATAAAGGCCTTTTTTTGCGCTACAAGTGGGGGTGAGGCCTTAACTTTTTTTTCATATCATTTATCAATGCATTTCAAACGCAATCACCGCGCTTCGTATTCCCTCGAGACGCTTTACGAATATAGGGGAGAAGATTGCAATAATGCTTTGTGCAGTGGTGAAATTCATCAAAATAACGTTTGCATCGTTGCAATTCAGTGAAAATTATAAAATTTCGATTCCTCGAATTTCTTTTGGCAAATCTTCGTTGCGAACATCCCTCGATCGAAAAAAGCAAAACAGATTTTGCACAATTGCAATAATGAGGAAATGAAAATATGAAAAATAATTTTCGCCGCATTTCAACAAACTTCAAGATAGTGTTTTGGTATGGCGGTTATCGTAGGACGCGTATGTGTACGGTGGGAGGAAGCGATTTTTCGACGTTTCTTTTCGTAGGAAATGATGACATTGTAGTTGGCATCGTTGGAGTGCAATGAAAATTATTCTTTTTTTTTTTTACTTTCTCACATTTGTTTTAGCAAAGTTTAGTTATCGAAATGGATGAAGCATTTTTTGAGATGGTCATTGGGAGATCGGAATTTTTAATTTGCAATGAAGACTTGGTATCGTTATCAAAATAACGAAAAAAAAAAATACGAATAAGAGTTGTTTTGCAATGTATGTATGTACCCAATAATTATCAGTTCAATATAAATATAAATAAATGAATGAATGAATAAATTATTAAATACATATTTCAATATAATGAACATATACAGGTCTACTGGTTACTGGTCACGGTCCCGTGAAAGGTTTGTTGGACGTATTTTCCGCTATCGAGAGATCGTTTTCGAGATATACTTATTTTTATTATTTTTTTAAAGCGCGGGTTAAGTAACTTCAACGACGAATTAAAACATCGTTTTATGGAATGAAACTACAATCAAACATTTTTTTTACTCAAAATCATTTTACCGTTACGGAAGTTAACCAAATTTTTTTTATTCGAAGTAATTTTTTTTTTTCGTTAAATCCCGCACAAATTAAAAATAAACCGTTACAGGCCAGTCGAAGCCGAATTGGAAATCACAAAATCATTAATAGCATCTTTGAAGATGATAATGATAAAAATCTTCTCAAAAAATATGATTATTTCGAAACAAAATAGAAGGAAAAATAAGCCCACGATGGGACTAGTCTTAAAAATCAACGAATGGCTCACTCTATTTTAGAGAATTTTTTGAAAAAAGTAAAACAAGTTATTCATATTAAAAAAAAATAGTTTTTACTTTAGAAGCCCAAAAATCGTTGATATTGATCATTGACAATTTTTTTCATATTTTTAAACGAAAGTATGCTTCGAAATGAAAAAAAAAGAAATCGTGATATTTGCTGATATCTCAATTAGTTCAGGAGTTATCAGCGTTTAAACATTTTCAAAACTTTCCAAATCGGAGTTGTTTGGAAAATTATAACTCCTAAAAGAGAAGAGATAAAAATCTAAAAATTGGTGAGGATATTCCTTCCAAGGGTTACAATTTTCAAAAAAAAAAAAATCAGGAAAACAAAGAATGGTCGGGTTCACGGGCTAGGTGAAATGGCGTGGAATGTCCCCTATATACAAGTGGAGCATACCCGTTGGAGCTCTTTCCATATTAAAACTCGTACTCCACGTATATCGGGACTTGCGCCTATACACACCGTCATCCAGCCGTTCTCACGTGTATTTTTACCGATGTGCACCCCCCCCCCCCCCGCGCTCATACCACGTACACTCGGGTGTACGCACGAAGGTATAACTTTACACACGTATGAATGTGTAGCTGGAAAAGGGGTGGTTGCGCTTCTGTATGCCACCACATTCGAAAGATCGCCGGAGAAATTTTTCGCAAGTTTTCTCGCGAAAAGGGGCCAAAGAGATACCGCTCTCCCGACGAGATTCTCGCTTCCTTCCGCTTCCATCCGCGAGACGGAAAAAAAGTGAGAGGCGAAAAAAAAAACGTTTGTAGAATAGAAAAATTCGAGTTCGTTGTGTGCACTAGAGTTTTCCGCGAGACGTATGTGAGTTCAGTATGTGAGACGCGAACACGAATGTATACGTACGAATCTGCGTGAAATCTTCTACTTTCCCGTGTAGAACCCTACGGAGATCGCCGACAAAGCATTTTCGATATTCTTCAACGTCGTACGTGTTACACGTCGAGAGTTCTCTCCTCTTTCTGTCTTCTCTTCTCCGCCGTGTGTGCACTTCCGGATGCATTCGGATCTCTTGGTATTCTCGACCAATATTTTTCTCAGTGCGAAGTGTGAAATAAAAAGGCGGAAAGAAAAAATCTATCATTGTCATGCTGCTTAGTTCAGAAGAAAATATTCGGCGCACGTTCTACATCGTTCGAATAAACGAGATCTCACGATGAGATTGAGGTTTGAATGATGTTTTCTTCTTTTCTTATTTTTCATTTCGATATTGTTTCATTATTTTTTATTACATTTTTTATTATTTTTTATTACATTGTGTCTTATTTTTTATTGCATTTTTCGTTATTTTTGTCATCCGTAAACTCTTTTTTGGATATTGCGGTCATCAATTTTCAATGAGAATACGTAGAGACGTTTGAGCGAACATCGCAGCCTAAATCGCTGAAAAAATTGAGTAATTAAACTGTTACTCAATTTTTACTCAAAAAGTTACTCAAAGTTACTCAAGTTTTACTCAACAAGTTATTAATTAAATGGTAGTTTGTTGCATTCGAACGATGCAAACTTCGTGATGTCAAGTTTGGTTCGTTGGAATGCAATTGAAATTAATATTGCCTGATTGCTTCAATTTTTTGCCACCTTTTACCTACACGATTGGTTTAACCACTTTTTTAGATACTCAGAGATCAGTATGAATTTGCGAAAAAGGATTTTGTGGAGTGTTAAAAATGGGAAAAGAAAAGTGTGGAAAAGAACTTTTGTTGCATTCCAACGATGCAAACTTCAACGTCATATCTTATGCACTATTTAATTCTACTTTTTGTATCTAAAGGAAGATTTTACAGATCTCTAAGTATCTAAAAAAAATGACTGAGGTAATTGTAGGTAAAATATGCCGAAAAACATTGAAGTTATCAAGCAACATCAATTTTAATTTCATTCCAATGATGCAGTCTTCATGATGTTTATATTTCTCTAAGAGCCTAAAAAAAATGGTCGAGGCAATTGTAAGTAAAATCTGCCGAAAAACATTCAAGCTGTCAAGCAACATCAATGTTAATTGCATTGCAATGATGCAGTCTTCATGATGTTCATACTGATCTCTAAGTGCCTAAAAAAATGGTCGAGGCAATTGTAAGTAAAATCTGCCGAAAAACATTCAAGCTGTCAAGCAACATCAGTTTTAATTGCATTCCAACGATGCTGTCTTCATGATGTTAAGTTTGAATCGTTGGAATGTAATTGAAATTGATGTTGCTTGATCGCTTAACTTCCTGTTTGGCAATTTTCGCCTACAGCGATGGACTTAACTATTTTTTTAGATACTTAGACATCAGTACAAATCTGCGAAAAACAATTTTTCTATAATGTTAAAAATGGGGAAACAAAAATGTGAAGAACTTTTGTTGCCCTCCAACGCAACGATGCAAACTCCAACGTCATCTTTGATGTTCTTGAAGTTTGTATCGTTGCAATGCAACGGAAATTCTCTTTTATATTTTTAGTTCCTCACCTCTATTATATAAACGAATATTTTTTTTTAATTTTAATTCTAGATCTCCAAATGAGCGACTCGAAAAATGATTGATGGATTTTCGTATCGAAAATTTGCTCATAAGACATTCGGGTAATTGAAGAATAATGATTTTCATTGCAATTCAACGATGCAAACTTCAATCTCGTGCACTTTATACGGAACAACAGGGGAAGAGTGCGTACGTAGCTCACCCAAGTGTGCACGTTGCATCGTCTTTTTCGCTGCTGCATATGGCCACAATGAAAGAGAGTTAAGGGGGGGGGGAAGGAGACGCTCGATTATTCGCCCGAGTGGCTAGCCAGTTCCCTCCACTGTTGCAGACAATGTTGCAAGTCACTTTGCATACAACTGTTGTAGCTTCTACTTGCACTATGTATGCAGACATACGTGCAAGTCCATCGTCGCGTACTCGAGCGTAGTTTCCACGCGTTGTCTCGTTCCCTCCTTTCCCGACAAGTCTGCTTTCTCGGTCTCGTTGCAAGTGCACAGGCGTGCACTCACACCCACTACATATATCTATAGGTAGGGGAAGTGTATTTTGAACCCGTACATTTGAACCCCATCAGGGGATTCAGCTGTTTGAGAACGGTTTTTTAATACTGATCGCTGATTTTCGAGATCTTGGGGTCTTTGAAATCACTTTTACATAAACACGCCTAAAGTTAGACAGAAGTTATTTTGAAGACGGTGACCCTTTCGCAATAGCGAGTATGGTGACAATTGCGGATTTCGGGGGAGGGTGTTCGAAGGCGAATGTCTTCGAAATATCTTTCTCGGCAAGTTTAAGGGGTTACATGGGTTTCGAAGTCAGAAAAACATATTTTGTCTATTTAAAAAAATACATGTAAATTATTTTATTCAAAATCTTAAGGGATTACCCCCACTTGGGATGTTGAAAAAATCGATTTTTTTTATTGCATCTTTTGGAAGTATAAGTATCTGAGAATATGTCCTGAAAATTTCAAGTCGATCCGAACAAAATTGACTGAGATATGAGGGTTGAAAGAGAAGAATCCGTTGTGTAAACGACCGGCTAATTGAAACTTTAAACGCGTTTTTCTCAAAATGGCATTTCTGAAGTCGGTGACCAAGATTACACGAACACTAATGAACCGATCTTCTTGAAATTTTGCAGGCTTATTTAATACATAAAAATATAGTCTTTAATCGTTCGATTTTTTTTTCGAAAAAAAAAAAATGACCGTTTTATAGCCAAAAAACGGCCGTTTTTCTTCGTTAAAATCGAACCATTAACTTTGACTGTCCGCCATTTTGTGAAAAATTGAATATTTTTTAAAATCCTTCGATTAAAGACTAGTTTATACTTATATTTGACTATATCCATCCGCATTTTTTTTTCAGATGATCCACTTCGCCGCAATGTTGGTCACCGCAAACCGTGTATATAAAAACATTATTTCATTGACGGCCATTTGCCACTAAACAATGTAATATTTTTCAATAAAAAATTACTGAAAGTTCTTCAAGATGTGTTCTTTAAGATAGTATATTGATCGATTAAAAAAGTTTTGTAGTTTTATTTAAAAAAATTCATGAAAAAGGCCTTTTTGCGCTACAAGCGGGGTCAAGGCCTTAAGCACATAAAGGAGCAACATTTCAACAATTAAAAAAAAATTCATCCGAAAATTTGGGAAATTCAGCCGGTGGGACCTGGTTTCCGGAGACCCCTAAAAATAGTGTCCTCGTGGTGGTCAGGATAATTCATGATAGCTTTATCTCAAATTAAAAAATCAATTTTTTTCTGTTAGTAGATAAGTATAGCTCTCGATTGAACGAAGGATTTTTTAAAAAATTGGAATTTGAATTTTTGGCAGAAATGTATGCAAAATAGTTCAATTTTAGGGGTATTCCCAAAGGGTCTCTCTCCTAGACTTTCACTTCGATTGACTTAAAAATTTGGGAGAATCTAGACATATTGTACCGTTAGATAATAACATTGAAAAAAGTGGATTTTAAAATGTTCCACCCCACGTAACCCCTTAACGAGTTATGTCCAATAACTCGTTAAGGGGTTACGTGGGTTGGAACATTTTTAAAATCCATTTTTTTAAATGTTATTATCTAATAGTACAATATGTCTAGAATATTCTCCCATAGTTTTAAGTCAATCGGAGTAAAAGTCTTGGAGAAAGAAATGTTTAATTGTAACAGTTTAAAACAGCTTAGTATTGGGATTTTTTAAAAATCGAAATTCGCGATGCCAAATGTCCAGGAAAATTAGGGATTTGAAAAAGTATCATCTGACGAACACTTTTTAATTTTGTAGTGTAAAAATACCCCTCAAAAACGTCTTTTACAGTGAGCAATGCGCTTTTGAACCAGGTTATCGACTATCAAAAAATCAAACAGATTTTGTCAGTATATTAGTTGATTCTAAGATTAATCCAAGTAATTTCCGAAATATCAAATCAAAACAAAATGGCGCGTGTTCGCAGTGAGAATCTTGATTTTTTTGCGAAAAATTGGGTATTTTTCGTTCATCAAATCGGAAGTATACATCGAAAAAAAATCCTACGATTAAATACGATGTTTTTACATCTAGAAAAATCTCCAAAAAAATTCAGAAAGATCGATGCAGCAGTTTTTGAGATATTTTGCTAACCGACTTTGAAAACGTACTTTCGAGATAAAAGCGTTTAAAGTTTCGAATGACGCTCCGGTCGTTCCGACTGGCGTGATCATAACAGCCTATAAATATGTCAATTTTGATCCGATCACCTTCAAATTTTCGGCGAACATTTACAAGATAATTTACTGTAGAAATATATTGGTTTTGAAAAAAGTGATTCTTCGACTTTTACAACTAGGCATAATACCTTGAGGCAAAAAGGGCCTCGCTCAAGCCCTACGCCCTTTTGAGGCCCTGCAACTGATTTCGCCGTGTGGCCGTGCGTGGGTGGTCCGCCAGTGAACATGGGTACGAGTATATTAAAGCGTTCATTCACTCCTCAAGATTCCGCCTCCGCAGATTATGAAAACGAGCTAGTTCTTCTCTCATTTCCCTTTTCTCGTCTCTTCTCCAAAACCTCGGACATTTGTAATTTCCATTTATCAGAATTAAGGGGCCAGTCCACTTTGGAGCCACGAAAAAGGCTATTTTCGCGATTTTTTTTTGGAGGATTTTACAAAAGATATGAATAAAAAAGTTGTTGGACTTGATAAATAAAATCTTGAAAGACATTAAAAAAAAATTTATTCATTTTTATTCATTTTTAAGCACAAAAACTATAGTTACACGTAACGCCTCAAAAATAGGTGGCCGACGACTTGTCTGAAACAAAAAATCGAAGTCCATTAGATTCAGTATGACACCAGCTACAAAATGACCCTCGGATATAAAGTTTTATCAAAAAATAAAAAAATGGCAGATGAAAAACGAAAGAAGAAGAAAAAAACGCGTTTTTTCGCAGTTTTTCGCAAAGAAAAGCGTAAAAATAAAAATTTCAAAACCATCGAGGGTCATCTTGTTGCGAATCATGTTTACAATGTGTGGTTCAAATTTCAAGAGAATCGGTTTATTCGTTTTAGAGATACGATGGAGTTTTGAAAACGTTGTTTCGAGCAAAACGCGTTTGAAGTTTATACAGGGTGTCCAGTAGGAAGTTGCTGAAACTAATCGGCTGTCATTTTAAAACACGTGCACAGAATCAGAAAAGCCAAATTGCTTTAAACAGAGGAAACTCTGCAGTTTTAAACGCACATAAATAAAACCCAGTCAAATATTTTTTAATGTCAATTTATTACATCTTATAAAAATAACGAAAAAGTACAGTGATTAATGTTAGACATTTTCGAAGTGCGAACCGTTAGATTGTGCATAAAACTCAATTCTCTTTTGAAAACTGTGAAAAACTGTGTCCAACATATCGTTCGTAATGCCGCGAACCACTTCCTGGATGGCCACGATCAGTTCTTCTACTGTGCTGGGGTTTTTAGGCGTAACAGCGATCTTTAATGTAACCCCACAAGAAAAAATCACAAGGGTTCAGGTCCGGTGAGTACGGAGGCCATTCTAGTTCGCCTTGAGCAAATTTAGGCTACCTCAGACCGATTACTCGAGTCCCATATACGAGGGTGGGGTGAAAAGTTTCCGGCCTGACCAAGAGATGGTGCCACTAGGTCTAGTTTTGGAGCGGCGTCCTACAGTATCATTCCTACCGAGCTTGTATGTACAGTTTCAGCCCAATCGCTACGTTAGTTTGCGTTTGAGAGCACATTGCGCGAGACGCTTCCGTTGTTTTCGTAAAAATGGAAAAATTGGAAAAACGTGCTGTCATCAAATACTTCCATTTGAAAGGTTTTACACCAAAACAAATAAAAGAAGAGATGGATTCAGCACTAGGAAACTCTTCCCCATCATATTCAACTATTAAGCAGTGGGTTTCTGAATTTAAAATGGGTCGTGTGAGCACCTCTGACGAACCTCGCTCAGGACGGCCCGTTGACGTCACAACTTCAGAGATGATTGAAAAAATCCATAAAATAGTGTTGGAAGACCGCAGGTTGAAAGTGCATGAGATAGCTGAGACCTGTAGGGTGTCAGCTGAACGTGTGCGAAATATTTTGCACAACCATTTGAACATGGAAAAGCTGTGTGCAAGGTGGGTGCCGGGTTTGCTAACGCTCGACCAAAAACTTCTTCGAAAAACCATTTCTACCGACAATTTGGCGCTGTATAGGCGTAATCCAAACGAATTTTTGCGTCGATTCATAACTGTTGATGAAACATGGGTCCACCACTACAGTCCTGAAAATAAAGAACAGTCAAAACAGTGGGTTGGAAAAGGGGAACCAACCCCAAAGAAGGCAAAAACAATTTTATCGGCAAACAAGGTTATGGCTACTGTTTTTTGGGATGCGAGAGGAATTATATACATTGATTACCTTGAAAAGGGTAAGACTATCACTGGTCAATACTGTGCAGAGTTATTGCAACGTTTGAAGCACGAGGTGCAAATTAAACGATCTCATTTGGCGAAGAAAAAAGTTTTGTTTCATCACGATAACGCACCAGCGCATTCGTCGATTGTTGCCATGTCGAAAATCCACGAATTGAAGTTTGAATTGATGTCGCATCCTCCCTACTCTCCAGACTTAGCCTCCAGCGACTATTACCTGTTTCCTAACCTCAAAAAATGGCTTTGCGGAAAAAGATTTAAGAGCAACGAAGAAGTTATCGAAGCTGTAAATCATTATTTTGAGGAGCTTGACGAATGTACGTTTAAAACTGCTATAACTAAATTACAACACCGTTATGACAAATGTATCAGTGTTGATGGAGATTATGTTGAAAAATTTTAAAACATCGTTTTTCTTGGTCAGGCCGGAAACTTTTCACCCCACCCTCGTACGCGATGAATAGCTTCAAACACCTCATGAGTCCGGTGCGGCGTCGCTCCATCTCGCATGAAGTAAACATTTTTTAACCAGTCCCCTCTTTTTTTGCATAAGGGAAGAATTTCGTTTCCAAAAGCTGTTCGTAACTCTCTCCCGTTACCGTAGATTCCAAGAATTGCAAATAAATTCCTCTCACTGAAATCGCTGCTCATGCCGTTACTTTCTGTGGATGAAGGGACTTCGCTAGCGATATGTTGGGATTTTCCGTTCCCCAAAACCGGTAATTTTGCTTGTTTACGTACCCGTTCATGCAAAAATGTGCTTCATCGGAATAAATAATCAATTTCTCATTAAGTTCTTCGGCTTCAAACATTCCCGTAATAGTGTTACAAAATTCGACGCGTTTCGTCATGGCATGTTCAGTTAACAATTGACGAGTGCTTATTTTGTACGGATGAAACTTTTAAAAATATTTCAAAATATTGTGCAATGATGATTTGGTTATTTTTAATGCTCGAGCAGCTTTCCGAATCGAAACATTTGGATTTTGTTTGAAATAATTCTCAACTTCGTTGATCTTCTCTGGTGTAGTCACCGTAACAGATGGACCTGGCAACTCGTGTCTACGGTCCTGGGGTGTACCATACTTCACGAAGTTATCGATTGTCCTACAAAAATTAACGTAAAATTACTTCAATGCAGTTTAATTGAATTGAAACACAAGTTGCGTGATAGACGAATATGAATAAATATCAAATTCTTACCTTTTCGGAGTGTTTTAGCTGGCAACTCTACGAGTTCCAAACTTAGTACGAAACCCTCTATACGCATTACTATAAATTTTTCCCCTCGAGAAGAAGCACTCAATAAGGTATACTTTTTCTTCCGTGGTGAGCTCAATCATTTTGACGCGCGCGTACTTGCTTCAACCACGGCTGAAATAAAACTGCGGGGCCTCAGGTATGCGCCTTAGAAAAAGGGACCCCTATTGAATTCATGGAGGGAAGAGACACTTATTTAGTTTTAGCAACTTCCTATTGGACACTAAATGAGGTCCTGACGTTCAGGTTAAAAGAAAATACTTCGAGAGCTCGGATTTTCATAAAATGTTGACACAATATTTCTGAATGTACTGACATTTTCAAAGTGGACTCGCCCCTTAACAACAACAAAAAAAGCTTCACCGCTTCGAAAAAGTTTCGACGATTTCGCGATGTTCAATGGCTCGCGAAATTGTTCGCGTTTGCCATGGGTATTTACGTTCTTACAGATCGGGACGCGGAGTATCGTGCTGTACTAGATATCGTCCAACACTTAATTTCCCCGAGGAAATTTACTCGGGATTTGCGGAAATTCGCTACGACCTAGCGCCGCTTCACTTTGTGAGATTTTCCACGGGTGTAACGTGTTGGATGCATATACGTGTGTACAGAGTTATCGGGAGTTTCCTGGGGCAACATCGAGAGCGAATCGGGATGAGCCGATGGCGAAAATCATTTGGGCTGTTTGGGAGAAATAAATTAGAGAGAGAGAGAGAGAGAGAGAGAGACCAAACCGTCCTGCCAGAGATAAATTTCACGAGCAAGCACCTGTGGATTTCACCGGAAGTGGGAGTAGAAGATTAGGAAGCGATAAGCTCAACAGACGCAAGCATGATAAAGCTCGCGAGAAAATCCGATCCCCCCGATTAACCAGAATCGAAATTGGTCCTGATTCCAGAACAGACGCGAGCGTTGAAGAATGTTTTACGCTTGCGAAATTTGCGCCATGTTGCCTCGTCATCTTAAGGGGTTACGTTGATTTCGAAACAAAAAAAAACATATTTTCTCTATTTAAAAAAATATATAAAAATTATTTCATTCAAAATGTTAAGCACACAAAAGAGCAACATTTTAACAATATTAAAAAAAAAAAAATTCCAAAAATTTGGGAAATTCAGCCGGTGGGATATGGTTTCCGGAGACAACTAAAAAAAAAAAAAGTGTCGTCGTGGTAGTCAGGATAACTCATGACAGCTTTATCCGAAATTAAAGAACCAACGTTTTTCCGTTAGTGGATGAGTATAGCTAGTGATTGAAGGAAGGATTTAAAGGGGGAAATCACAGTAGCACACAAAAAATAGGCATATTTTCGGGAATTAATTTTGGCTGAATAAAAGTATCAATCGAAAAATCTGTAAAGTAGGTTTTATAGCAATACTAAAAAAGTACAAAATGTAATTTTTTCAATAAAAAATATTTAAAAATGGCGGCTGCGCAGCATATGCCCCAAGGCGCCTTTTTGAGCTCGCCGAAGACATAACTCGAGCAAATTTTTACCGATCGACTTGAAATTTTGACAGTAGCTTCGAAACATCTTTCTCCACGGAGCTACGTAGGATTTTTTATTTTATATGGCTTACTTTTTTTTATCCACGATTTTATGGCGTTTTTTTTTTGTTAAAAATTTAACTTTATTCTCAAACATGCACCATTTTGCGAAAAACCAATATATCGAAAAAATCCTACGTAGCTCCGTGGAGGAAGATGTTTCGAAGCTACTGTCAAAATTTCAAGTCGATCGATAAAAATTTGCTCGAGTTGTCTCTTCGGCGAGCTCAAAAAAAGGCGCCCTGGGGCATATGCTGCGCAGCCGCCATTTTTAAATATTTTTTATTGAAAAAATTACATTTTGTACTTTTTTAGTATTGTTATAAAACCTACTTTACAGATTTTCGATTGATACTTTTATTCAGCCAAAATTAATTCCCGAAAATATGCCTATTTTTTTGTGTGCTACTGTGATTTACCCCCTTAAACAAAAATTGAAATTCGAATTTTTGGCAAAGTTGTATGTGAAATTTAATAGGTATGTTTTAGTAGTTATCAAAGTCCTAGGAACCTTGAAACGCATTTATAACCGCCATACTTAAGGGGTTAGGCCGCTTTAGAGGCCGAAAAAGAGGCTTTTTGGGGATTTTTTTTTTTCAGAAAAACTACAAAATAAATCGAGATTACAAAAAAGGTGTTTATCATACATATCAGTGGCTGTATACAATAATTTTTTCGAAGCGAGAAATTTCAGAATAGTGGCTGTGCAGCGTTTATCTCAAAACTGCATTTTTTAAGTTGGCCGGAAAAATAACTCAGACAATTTTCAACCGATTCAGTTGAAATGTTGAATATATCTTGAAAAATACATTGTCTATAGAAGTCCGTAGGATTTTATAAAAATATTTCATAGTTCATTTGTTATTGACAATTATCTGACGATATTTTAGGGGAACTTTTGGAAAGTGAAAAATTTCATTAGACAATTGTTAATAACAAATGAACTATGCAATATCAAAAAAAAATCCTACGTACTTCCGTAGACAATGTATTTTTCAAGATATATTCAACATTTCAAGTGAATCGGTTAAAAATTGTCTGAGTTATCTTTCCGGCCAACTTAAAAAATGCAGTTTTGAGATGAACGCTGCACACCCAGGTAGGAATTGACGATGAAAAAAGGGCTCGCCAAGCTCTGAAACAAGGCTCACATTTTTCAATTCAGGCTGAGCACCAGCCTGATTTCAGGCCTAGCCGAACCTCTGAATGATAACGCGGTTTCAGGCTTTTGCACACAGGCTTGAACAAGGGTTGGTAGAAAAGCCTGTACTAAGCCTGAAACGAAGAAACAACAAGGCTTGAAACGAGCCTCGTTTAAGGCCTTAAACAAGGCCTCAAACAAGGCTTGTTGTTTCGTCGTTGCAGGCTTAGTACAGTCTTTTCTACCAACCCTTGTTTAAGCCTATGTACAAGAGCCTGAAACCGCGTTATCATTCAGGGGTTTAGCTAGGCCTGAAATCAGGCTGGTTCTCAGCCTGAATTAAAAAATGTGAGCCTTGTTTTAGAGCTTGGCGAGCCCTTTGTTGATCGTCAATTCCTACCTGGGGCAGGCTTATCCCAAACTCTTCTCGAGGCTATATGAGGCCTGTTTTTAGTTTTCTATATTCTACAATGGGGTACATTTAATAAATTTGTAATTAATGTGATCTATTCCATTTTTTAATTTTATTTTATCTATACATTTTATCATCTATATATTTTATCAACTCGAAACGATCACATACTTGTCAATGTTTCACATTAAAGAAGTTTGTAACTAGTGCTGCATGATCTTGCTGTGCGTTCATAACATTGTATGCATAATTAATTCCAATTTCATGATTTTTTCATTTTATATCTAATTCGTAAAAATATCTAAACAAAAAAGATCGTACATTCGAGTGAAAAATTTCTATTGTTATCGCATCAAACTGACTCTCTTTTTCTCGGTTCAAATCAATACTTTGTCGAAAATATTTCACATTCAATAAGAGCGTCACTATAGTGCAACACAACTTCGCTTTGTGTGCATAACACTGTAATATTTATTTCATGGCTGTTTCGTTTCTTACTTAATTCATGAGAATGTCTAAACGAAAAAAGTTCATTTTTTCGGGTGGAAAAATGTCGATGTTTATTGCGTCAAATTGATCTAGAAAATTAAGATAGAGGATGAAGTAAAATGTCAGTAGTGTAATTTTTTTGCAGATACACAATTTCAACATATTCTCGCATTTATTGCTAATTTTTTTTCATAAAAGTACAGAAAAAATATTATTTTAAACTTATTTTATTTTATCACAACCTGAAACAAGCCTGCATCCAGCCTTGATTTTTTAGGCTTAAAATTCACCGGCTGAATAAAGCTTGAAATAACCCTGAGTTTAGGCTAAGCAGGCAGTCTGGGTTCCAGGCTGCTCCAAACGATGCAATAAAGCCTGGCACAGGCCTGTCTCACTCAGGCTCGGTGAAACAAGGCTCGCACAAGCTTGTTTCCATCGTCAGCCTTTTGATTTCCTACCTGGGCAGCCGCCATTTTGAAATTGATCGCTTGAAAAAATTATTGTATACAGTCAATGATATGTATGATAAACACCCTTTTTTGCAATCTCGATTTATTTTGTAGTTTTTCTGAAAAAAAATTCCCAAAAAGCTTCGTTTTTCGGCCTCTAGAGTGGACTAAGGCCTTAATAAAAAAAAAAAAAAACACTTTTGAATCGTCAAAATCTGAATTGAATTAGGTGGAACACCAGTGTTACACTATGCCGCAAAGAATTGAGGGAGGACACCACTGTAACTGTCCATTTTCGACAGTTTACTTTGGAATTAAAAAAAAAGGAATAAAATGGTCAAAAGAAATTTTAGACTCCATTAGGCATATATTGAAGTATGTAAAAAAAAATTATTTGTCAAAAGAAGACAAAATGGCGGCGCACGAGTCGCTACAGGACTGCTCGTTTTCAGCCAAGCCCCTCCGCGACACGCAGTAGTGAAACATTTTCGTTAATTATATCAGTTTTAACAGTCAAGTACGGGGGGTTTTATTGTTTTATTAAAAAACAATAAAACAAAAATAGAGACGAGTTTGAAAAAAGTTCATTTTTTTCGACCATAATTTTCATATGAAATGTGATATATTTTTTTAGAATTTTCAATTAATCAAAAAAAGCGCTCGTACTTGACTGTTAAAGCAATCTATGAAAAAAGTATAAATCACTTGAAAACGTATATATTAAAAATCAATTTGAATCACATCACTAAAAGTCCACCGTAATTATCGTTCATTTATTTCACTGCACTTTGGCATAATATCACCACACACGTACACAATTTTCTAATTCACACTTCTTTAGTTTCTCCAAAATAGTATTTAAATAACGCGATGTCAATAATCGCTTTGACAAATCCTGACCTCCTTTAATAATTCCACCCATATTTCATAACGCTAAAACATCGTATGATTTTCATCATTTTCCACTTCGTTCTTTCGTCGCTCGCGCTTCCAAAATAGGCTACAACCCAACGTGTACGCGAAGTGCTCAATTAAAAAAAAAAACCTTAAAGCCCCTCGAGCTACTGAGATTTCTGGCCTTTTATCACACTCAACGATCGTACAACTTTTTTTTTTTAATTCTTTCCCGCGATTTCAAGAAAAACATCTAAAACGGTAAGTCTCCTGCGCGGCGCTCGCCGGTGCTTCCTAAAAGAGATACTTGCTCGACGAGAATTGCCGGCCGGGTATATATACGATGATAAAACAGAACGGGAGCACGGAGAGAAATTTAAGGTAGGCACATAGATAAAGTTCCCACGTGTATTGCGTATATACTAGGTTGCTATAAATGCAATATATATATATATATATATATATAAACGTGATTTTCACGACATTCGCCTCAGAGGGTCGTCCTCACAGTACCCTAGTGTCTTTACACTCAACCATTCCTAAACCACAAACGTCTCCGAACTCACCCTTAAATAAACTAATCAATATTTTTACAGAGTCCATTTCCAGGGCCGGCCTGACTCCAAAAATAACGATAGGTTTAAAAAAATTTGAGGTTCGTCCTTAAAACAACCAGATGCGCTGATAGTCGATATTACATATATATAAAGGATTCCAAATGTCTTTTCTCCATATAAAGGTACGCTGTGTTTCTACTTAAATGTCTGGTAGAGAGGATAGAAGCAGGCAGAGTAATTGGATTTCTCGCTCCGGTTCAATTAGAAATTCAGATTCGGCTCTGTCACTGGTAGAGAATGTTATATATATATATATATATATATATAGGGTGTCCCTCTTAAAAATGCAATCAATTTTTTTTTTATTTCGTTGGCGGCGCTGACGCACAGTGAAGGTCACCTCCACTTTTCTAAATCGAATGCGACATTTTTTTCAACCATCTCGTGAAGCACCTCAAGCCGCATTAAAAACATTAGAGGGTCAAAGTCGTTCAAGGTCACTCGAGGTCGGTACCGATGATACAAATCTAAGTATCTCGGATCACTGCCAAATATTTGGCAGTGATCCGAGATATTTAGATTTGTATTTCATTTTAATGGGTGACCTTGAATGACCTTGAACGACTTTGACCCCCTAATGTTTGTTTATGCAGCTTGAGGTGCTCCACAAGATGGTTGAAAAAAATGTACGATTCCATTTAAAAAAGTGGAGGTGACCTTCACTGTGCGTCAGCGCCTCCGGCGAAATAAAAAAAGATTGGTCGCATTTGATGGCCCCCTCCACACCGTACAACTTTTGTCCGGAGCATTTTTTTGTGACGTCGGTAATTACCGAGTTATTAGGTGTACAAATAAGTTTTAGGACAGTTTTCAAGAAATTCAAGATTTATTAAAAAAGAAGTAAAACACAGTTATTCATCGAAGTAATCTCCATCGCACTGAATGACCTTCAGCCATCTCTCAGGTAACTCGCGGATGCCTTTCGCAAAGAAACTTTCGTCTTGCGAGGTGAGAAATTTAGCGACCCATTTTTCCACTTCTTCAAATGTTTTGAATCGCACGTCAGACAAATCGTTCTGCATTTTCCGGAATAAATGATAATCGGATGGGGCTAAGTCTGGTGAATACGCCGGGTGTGGTACAGCTTCCCATCCAAGCGCTAGTAACGTATCCTTGACCGGTTTACCCACATGAGGCCGCGCGTTGTCATGGAGCAGTTTTACTGGACGTTTTCCTTTACCAGAAAATGGACTTTTCTTCTCAATTTCTTGATTGACCTGCATCAATTGATGACAATAGCGATCGGTAGTAACTGTTTGACCAGGTTTGAGAAGTTCATAATACAGTACGCTTTTCATATCCCACCATATGCACAGCATGACTTTGTTACAATGAACATTGCGCTTTGGCGTGGATGCTGTCGGCTCGCCGGGGTCAACCCAATGATATTTGCGTTTCGGATTATCAAAATAAATCCACTTTTCATCGCCGGTCACAATTTTCCACAAGAAAGACTTTCTATGTTGCTTGTTGTAAAGACTCACACAAATGTTAAGACGGCTGTTTTTATTCTCTTGAGTCAGAAAGTGTGGTACCCACTTTGTTCCTTTTCGAATCTTACCCATTGCTTTTAAACGATAAGAAACAGTTTGTTGAGTTACTCCAAGCTGTTCCGAAAGTTGTTTCTCCGTTTGACAAGAGTTTTCATCCAGCAACGCTTGCAGTTCCTGATCGTCCACCTTTACAGGAGGCCCCGTGCGTTCACGGTCACTAACGTCGAAATCACCTTCTTTGAATCGCTTATACCAATACTCACATGTACTTTTAGATACAATGTTGTCTCCAAGAACAGAACATATCGATTCACACGCTTTCCTAACACTTTTTCCTTGATGGAATTCATAGCGAATGCAGTGTCTAATAAATAACTTATCGGTCTGCATGTTTAATTTACAGAATTTATAGGTTATGTTTATGACTCCTTTACGTTTCGATACTACATATCAAGCGCCATCTATGATAAGTGAGCGGGACCTTTGAATTAATTTAGAATAGCTGTTATGATACAAAATCGAAGTGTCCTAAAACTTATTTGTACACCTAATATTTCGGGTGAGAGAGATGAGCGGGACACCCTGTATACGATAGCCTATGTGTGTGTGTGTGTGTGTATGTGTATGTGTGTATATATATATATATATATATATATATATATATATATATATATATATATATATATATATATATATATATATATATAAATAGGCTATCGTATACAAGAGTTTGAAATAGTGTTAGCTTTTCTGCAGAGCGCTTATGCCACTTTACTCTTGGGTGTTCTGCCTCTTTTTTCGTTGTACTGTGGATTCACGTATGCATGCATATGCATCTGGTAATACGCGTGTGCACGTACGTCAGCAGGCTCATGCATGAACCAATCGTATCCTCTGGGGCACTAGAGGAAGAAACAAAGGTACAGAAACGAAAAAAACCGTTCGCCCCGTGTTTCCGGATTTAATTGCAGCTTCGGTGCAGCTGCACGGTCGAAATAAAATGCGTGAGAGTAAAAAAAATGGAAACGCAGATATGGCTGTTGAAAATAAAAAAATAGAATTCAAAAAAAGTGGTTCAAAATCAATGTGTCAATTTGAGGCGATAATTGAAAACATGCGATGATCTTTTTCTTGATGTAGATCAACCGATATTGCGTTAAAAATGGTTTTTCGATTATTCTTTGTTCACTGGTTTCGTTCTGACAGTTTATCGATTCCTCTTTCTTTGGGGTCTCTCGCTTTTTGTTAGTCTATCCGTGGCGCAATCTCGTACATCGTACGATGCTTTAATCCTTTTACGAGCCGGCCCGTTGGACGGGCACGCGAAGTTACAGAGGTACGCAACGCGTACCTTCGACGGTCGAAGCGGGAATTTAATTTTCAGGAACACAGGCGGAAACGGGAGTTGAGCTTTTCCGACGCGCTTCAACATTTTCTTGACATTCTCTCTCTCTCTCTCTCTCTCTCTCTCTCTCTCTCTCTCTCTCCCTCTCTCTCTCTCGCTCTCTCTCTCTCTCTCTCTCTCTCTCTCTCTCTCTCTCTCTCTCTCTCTCTCTCTCTCTCTCTCTCTCTCTCTCTCTCTCTCTCTCTCTCTCTCTCTCTCCTGCTTTCTCTCTCGGGCCCTCCCTCCAACTCGCCTTCGGGTACGGGCCATACGCGAAGATAAGGGTCCATGAGAAAGTCGAAAAGGGTTGGGGGAGCATTGGCAACCCTGGCTGCGCGCAAATCCACCCTGCCCGCGTCAGATTTTCCCCGTAATGAAATATTATACCGCGTCGCGTCCGCCAAAATCGGATAACGAAATTTCCAACTTGTGATGAATCAGACTCGAGATATTGAATTAAAATCAGTTAATCGGTCAACGCGACGCGAAACGTGCACGATTTGTCATTGTACGACGAGATACGAGGGTGAGGTGAAAAGTTTCCGGCCTGACCAAGAAAAACGATGTTTTAAAATTTTTTTTGCTTTATTTTTCAACATAATCTCCATCAACACTGATACATTTCTCATAACGGTGTTCTAATTTAGTTATACCAGTTTTAAACGTAGATTCGTCAAGCTCCTCAAAATACTGATTTACAGCTTCGATAACTTCTTCGTTGCTCTTAAATCTTTTTCCGCCAAGTCATTTTTTGAGGTTAGGAAACAGGTGATAGTCGCTGGGGGCTAAGTCTGGAGAGTAGGGAGGATGCGGCATCAATTCAAACTTCAATTCGTGGATTTTGGACATGGCAACAATCGACGAATGCGCTGGTGCGTTATCGTGATGAAACAAAACTTTTTTCTTCGCCAAATAAGGTCGTTTAATTTGCACCTCGTGCTTCAAATGTTGCAATAACTCTGCGTAGTATTGACCAGTGATAGTCTTACCCTTTTCAAGGTAATCAATGTATATAATTCCTCTCGTATCCCAAAAAACAGTAGCCATAACCTTGTTTGCCGATAAAATTGTTTTTGCCTTCTTTGGGTTTGGTTCCCCTTTTCCAACCCACTGTTTTAACTGTTCATTATTTTCAGGAGTGTAGTAGTGGACCCATGTCTCATCAACAGTTATGAATCGACGCAAAAATTCGTTTGGATTACGCCTATGCAGCGCCAAATTGTCGGTAGAAATGGTTTTTCGAAGCATTTTTTGGTCGAGCGTTAGCAAACGCGGCACCCACCTTGCACACAGCTTTTCCATGTTCAAATCGTTGTGCAAAATATTTAGCACACGTTCAGCTGACATCCTACAGGTCTCAGCTATCTCATGCACTTTCAACCTGCGGTCTTCCAACACTATTTTATGGATTTTTTCAATCATCTCTGAAGTTGTGACTTCAACGGGCCGTCCTGAGCGAGGCTCGTCAGAGGTGCTCACACGACCCATTTTAAATTCAGAAACCCACTGCTTAATAGTTGAATATGATGGGGAGGAGTCTCCTAGTGCTGAATCCATCTCTTCTTTTATTTGTTTTGGTGTAAAACCTTTCAAATGGAAGTATTAGGTGTACAAATAAGTTTTAGGACAGTTTTCAAAAAATTCAAGATTTATTAAAAAAGAACTAAAACACAGTTATTCATCGAAGTAATCTCCATCGCACTGAATGACCTTCAGCCATCTCTCAGGTAACTCGCGGATGCCTTTCGCAAAGAAACTTTCGTCTTGCGAGGTGAGAAATTTAGCGACCCATTTTTCCACTTCTTCAAATGTTTTGAATCGCACGTCAGACAAATCGTTCTGCATTTTCCGGAATAAATGATAATCGGATGGGGCTAAGTCTGGTGAATACGCCGGGTGTGGTACAGCTTCCCATCCAAGCGCTAGTAACGTATCCTTGACCGGTTTACCCACATGAGGCCGCGCGTTGTCATGGAGCAGTTTTACTGGACGTTTTCCTTTACAAGAAAATGGACGTTTCTTCCCAATTTCTTGATTCACTTGCATCAATTGATGACAATAGCGATCGGTAGTAACTGTTTGACCAGGTTTGAGAAGTTCATAATACAGTACGCTTTTCATATCCCACCATATGCACAGCATGACTTTGTTACAATGAACATTGCGCTTTGGCGTGGATTTTGTCGGCTCGCCGGGGTCAACCCAATGATATTTGCGTTTCGGATTATCAAAATAAATCCACTTTTCATTTTCTTTGTTTTTATTTTCTTGAGTCAGAAAGTGTGGTCCCCACTTTGTTCCTTTTCGAATCTTACCCATTGCTTTTAAACGATAAGAAACAGTTTGTTGAGTTACTCCAAGCTGTTCCGAAAGTTGTTTCTCCGTCTGACAAGAGTTTTCATCCAGCAACGCTTGCAGTTCCTGATCGTCCACCTTTACAGGAGGCCCCGTGCGTTCACGGTCACTAACGTCGAAATCACCTTCTTTGAATCGCTTATACCAATACTCACATGTACTTTTAGATACAATGTTGTCTCCAAGAACAGAACATATCGATTCACACGCTTTCCTAACACTTTTTCCTTGATGGAATTCATAGCGAATGCAGTGTCTAATAAATAGCTTATCGGTCTGCATGTTTAATTTACAGAATTTATAGGTTATGTTTATGACTCCTTTACGTTTCGATACTACATATCAAGCGCCATCTATGATAAGTGAGCGGGACCTTTGAATTAATTTAGAATAGCTGTTATGATACAAAATCGAAGTGTCCTAAAACTTATCTGTACACCTAATATTTGATGACAGCACGTTTTGCCAATTTTTCCATTTTTACGAAAACAACGAAAGCGTCTCGCGCAATGTGCTCTCAAACGCAAACTAACGTAGCGATTGGGCTGAAACTGTACATACAAGCTCGGTAAGAATGGTACTGTAGGACGCCGCTCCAAAACTAGACCTAGTGGCACCATCTCTTGGTCAGGCCGGAAACTTTTCACCCCACCCTCGTACTGTGCCGCATCTCGTGGAAACAAACTTTTCGCGAAAGAATGATCGGAAAAAAATTTTGAAAAACTTAGAAGCATCTAAAATAATTAAGGAGAATATAGAAGAATTCAAAATAATTTATAAGAATATGGAAGAATTCAGAAGAATTTAGACGAATATCGAAGAGTTTATAAAATTTTGAACAACTCAGAAGAATTCCGAAGCGTATAAACGAATTTAAAGAAAATAACATCCGATTTTCGACAAAAAAAACAACTCTCATAATTTATTATTAACAAATGGATAAACGTTTAAAAAAATCATCTGGCCGTATTATAGCATTTTTTCCAACTCTGTTCGAATTCGAAATGTGATTTCGGAAAGGCTTCGGTGAAGTCGGTGACGCTTCGCAAAAATCTTCGCAACTCGGTCAATTTTTCCCTCAACTGTGGCAATTTGAAGTTAAAAACCCGAGCTATAAAACTGTGCAAAAAAATCGTATGTCGGAAATTCCAAACTTACGAAACGACCGCAAACGCGTTCACGATACTCGCACAAACATGACGTTGAAGATTGCATCGTTGGAGCGCAACGAAAATTCATTTTTCCACATGGCCAAAATATTTGGTTGGTCGGTTTGTGCTCCAAAAATCGCCAAAAAGTTTTTCAGCATCCTTATCAAAAATCTGCACCGTAAATTGGCAGGAATCTTTATTTCCACAATAACGAGAATAAAGAAATGGCGAAAGAAAAAAAAATCATTATCATTTCATTCCAACGATGCAAATTTGAACACCCTCAGACATTGACCACGAAGCCGCACACGAGCTTCACACTGTGCACGTTTCGAGTCCGTGTGAGACGTACTGTTAATGGCTAATTAGTCTCATGTGGCATGCGTGCGAATATGCTCGCTACAATAGTTGGGGCACGCATGACTCATTATCGCGTTGAAATCTCAAGTGCAAACAGGCAACGACCACGTAAGATTATCGTCTGGCCACACGACCGAGAAGAAGGGCCTGTGTACTCCGATACTCCTGTTTCTACGCGACGCATCAAAACGTGTTATTATCTCCGAACCAGACTCCTTGGAGGTTGAACTAGAACACCTACGAAAAGCTTTAGGAGACAATGGCTACAAGCCAGGCAACATCGAAAGAACGATCAAAAATCTAAAAAGAAAAATAGCTGATCCGAAAACGGTTACAGCACCTGATGGGGAGAATGAAGGACAAATAACCGCAACAACTTCCCTTCCATACCTTCAGGGCATAATCGATCGCATAGGGAGGGTCCTTGGAAAACATAACGTGCGAGTCATCTTCAAACCTCAGAAGAAACTAGCACAAGTGATTCCGAGTGCAAAAGACCAAAGACCACCATTAAGTGCACCAGGAGTATACAAGATACCCTGCTCATGCGGTAAAGTGTACATAGGAGAAACCGGGAGGAAGATCAGTACACGGATCAAAGAACACCAACGGTGTATCAAATATGGCCATGTTACACAATCAGCGCTGGCCGAACATTGGATGGAGACTGGTCATGCCATCCAGTTCGACAAAGCCCACTGTCTGGCCCCATCAAACAGCTATTTTTCCAGGAAACACCGAGAAGGCTTGGAAATCCGAAAACATCCGGACAATCTAAACAGAGATGGAGGATACCATGTCAATCCTATTTGGCACACCGTCCTCCCGGTTTTTTAATTGACCAGCTGATCAATTAAAACATCTGATTGGCTGGGGCAGCTATCCGGAACGATGACTGCAACTATATAAGGAATACCTGAGACACGAGAGCTTCAGTATCGGAGCTCTCAGCCCTGATGATGCAGACTGTAACGTTTGCGAAAAGTCGGCACAACGCTGATCCTCAACACGGCCTCCATCCGGAAGCCACTTACTCTTCTCATTACATAAAGAGCCGTGAAAGCCTTAAAACTAAAAACGTGTTATTATTCTCTTTTCATATTTACAACGCTCCCTCGTTTGCTCTCGTCTTTACGATCGCTTTTGTCCCGCCCTTCACCGTATCCGGTTCCTCGATGACGGGTATCGCGGTGATACGAGGGCACAGGGAAACCGAGGAAAACACGTGAGTTCGAGTTGCGCTTCGAGTCGTTTCTAATCTGCGATAAAATCCCTTCGGTAAGGGTGCGAGAGGGATGCAAAAGCCAAGACGTCAACTCGCACAGACGAACGGAATTGACTTGCAATTTATCCAAATTACTCACATCGTGTGTTTCTGGGTTGAACAAACGAGAAAATAAAAATATACCAGGCCACCAACATTTTTAGCGTTTTGCCTTTTTATTCGTGCTTTTTTTGTTTCAATCGATTTGAAAAGTCAACCCCCTTCATTTTCATATGGGGCTAGCTTGTGTATCGTTCGTTCGTGTGGTTCGGCTTTGTAAAGTTCGAACCTCGATAAAATGGAACGGTGACGTTGAATCGAAAGATGGCACCAGCGCGAACGTAGCCAATAAAAATGCAAATGAACGATCGATTTATGTACGTTCAGGTCTGTATGTGTATATATATATATATATATATATATATATATATATATATATATATATATATATATATATATGGGGGGGGGGGGGTATGGAGTATTCTAACTCAGCTCCGACAACTATTGTCCTCAACATCGTTGATTATAGATTTCCAGAGTAGAAAACCCCACTTCTGGTGTCAAAAAAACGCCTAATTTTTTCAAGTTCTTTCCCCTTCTCAGCCCTTTTGATATTTACTATTTTTGTTGCTGAAATTTTCATTATGAGGATGGCTATTCGACAATTTGTAAGTCATAAGAGTACTTTTCGGGCTTGCGAGGAAAAAAAATAAACGAAGTAAAATAAATAGATTTTTTTTAAACAAAAAAAAACCTATTTATTTTACTTCATCCACCTATAGCTGAGAAAGAGTTCAATTTTCGGGCTCGGCTCATAAGACTTTTTTGTAGACAATTACTTTCTCTACAAAGTTCTCATCTGAATTTTTTTCGATATATGTAATAGTTCAGGCGTTACAGCCGTTTGAATATATATTTTCATACAATATTCACTTGAAATAATGATACCGCTTAAACGGTTGAATTTACTGACATCTCTCACGGAACTTTATTGTAAAGTATCATATTTCCTATGAGAACGCACTTAGAAAATATCGCGATATCAAAATTCGCGGAGTGGTAACACTAATAATGAGAAAAACATTTTTTTCAATGTTAATCAAATGGGAAACCTTCAATTTTAATTCGCGACCTCTAAATATTTTTTGACAACACCCCCCTTTCACGAAACTTCGTTTTTGGGTACCGACTAAAGGTTTTCGGGCACGATGGGTCAGAAAAAAAAGTTACCCTGAAACGAATCACCCTAATGTGTATATATATGTATAACAATACATGTGAATATATAGCCATTTCTTTCTCTCTGTTCGTTCGGCTACATCTCTTCATCGTACGAGGCGTCTATACAGCACCTCGAGAAGCATTATGTCACTATATCCCGAAGAGGATATACACCTGCAACTTTACTGACGTTTGTAAAACGACTCGTCTATATATATATATATTCACCTCTTGAGCTAATTTACCATCGTTGACTATTTAGCTCGAAAATATATCCGTTAATAATACGATCATAGACGAATGGGTTTAACCTATGCCTGATAATCGCCTGTTTATTTATACACGCGGATGCAAAATAGTTAACCGCGGGCACACGAGAGTGGAGGCCAATTGCGATACGGCGGCTCCCGGGGTATCGTATCAACCTATCCACCGTCGATTTCGCGCAGATGAAACGTCATCGATGATTTCAATATTTCGAAATGATGCTACACCTGCCAGTATCATGGTATTGAAGTTTGCATCGTTGGAATGCAGTGAAAATTCTTAATTTTGTCATTTCTTCATTTTTATTACTATCTGAACTCTTCATTTTCAGGTTCAGGTTATGGAACCCCAATTGTGCGAAACACCAATTAAGCGATACAAAATCAAATATTCTCGTTGCACTCCAACGGTGCAAACTCCAATGAGATGCAGTATCTTCTTTGATATTGTTATTCTAAAGTTTGTTTTGAACGTTTATTTTTTTCCAAATTTAACGAACTGCTCCGTGTTTTGAATTTTTTCAAATATTCAAGGGGTCTTCTCACTTTAGACACTAAAAGAAGCTATTTTCATAAATTTTTTTGATAGGCTTATATTATAGATATTGATATAAAAGTTGTTACACTTAATAAATACACTTTCGAAATACTTTGAAATTTTTTTTTAATGTATTTATGCAACCCAAACAAAATTTAAACGCGTTTTTCTCGAAAGAACGTTTTTCGACGGCTTGTTGATGAAATCTTCGAAACTACTGAACCGATCCTTATGAAATTTTAACCACACATTCTATAGCTAAAGCGCATATTAAGGATTCTTTTAAATCTTGATATTTACGTTTTTTTTCGAAAAATGTCCACTATTTTGTTATTTTTGCATATATAAAAAATCGTATGATATGCACTATAGCCATTAACATACTGAATCTAAGACCGTTTGATTTCTTTATTTCGGATGATCCATCTCCGAGATCTCATCAACAGCACAGACCTGCAATTTTTTTAGGACATTTTTTCAACTACTATTTTCGTCTATAAATAGTGACTCAAATAGATAAACAAATTTTTTTTAAATATAATTCGAAAGTGTATTTATCAAGTGAACTCACTTTAAATCAATATCTATAATATAAACCTATCGAAAAAATTCATGAAAATCGCTGTTTTTAGCGTCTAAAGTGAGAAGACCCCTTAAATTCTTCGATTTTTTTAGTATTCGGGGCTGGAAGATTCGTTTAAGGGAGACTTTGTCCTTGGAGTGCCACATTTCAGGTGTTTACATTTTATTTTTTTTACAGGAACCGAGTAAAGCTTTTTGAGTGCGGTTTTTTTTACTTTTATTCATGATATACAGAATGTTAAAAAACTTAAAAAAAACCAAAATGGCGGCCGTTGCAGCTCCGCGAAAACAGGTCCTCAAATCGCGAGAGGTAAACGGCTGACCGCTCTTTGTTGATCTGAAGCACAAATTCAAAGCATATTATCAATCTGTGACCCTTTGGTCATGGAATGACGGATGGGTTTTTCGTTTAGTACAAATTTCGGAAAATGGCGGCAATTTAAAAAAAATCGAATTTTCGCGTTTTTTTTCGCATAAAAAGATAAATAATAAATGCAAAAATGTATCTATCGAAAAAACGATCCGTCATTCCGCGAAGACGTATTTTCTGAGTATGCTCTCCAAATTTCAGGTCGATATGTTAATTACAGCGATCAGGAGAATGTCAGCCATTTTTAAAAACGTGTTTTCGAGAAAAACGCGTTTAAAGTTTTGCAATGTGTTTACACAAATGTGTTTATAATTACCGCTGATCGGCAATGCCTGGTCCATAGAGGCCTCCCTCCTCTTCTTCTAGCTGCTCATGTTGAGCCGCTAGAATTTCTTGAAATTTTCAAGCACAAAGTTTCCCTTAAGTAAAATATAAAAATGTTCGATACGCAGAAAAGATTTGCGAGCGCAAGTAAGGCAACGGATCGATAAATATTCTTTTTTTTTCTTCTTCGGATTCGTCTTCGTTGAACAGACAGATGGTGGAATTGGCTCGGGTTTTCTCTACACGATGTAACGCGAACGATTTTCATGCTCGACGTATACATGATGATGCGCTATACCTGAGCAACCCTGCAATTTACAGACACACTTATATATATATATATATATATATATATATATATATATATATAGTATGTGTACGTAGCCAATGCATATTGCAACGTGCAGCCACTTGCTTGCCCGGCGCTCTGACACAATTTCCATTTTTAGACGAGCGCTCCTCACGTTCGCGTCTTCTCGTCCGAGAGTATAAACGAGAACGCATACCGCCGCGAGTATCCCCATTAGAGCTAATACCGCAAGCATATCAAACAGTGCCCGCGATTTCTACGAGATGATGAAAAAAAAAAATAAGAAAAAATAAAAGAGATGACCATGAGAAATTGGCACGGATTTTGCAACGACGCTTCTTCCTTTTCTCATTACGAACACTTGCGCTTCCATTGGTGAGCAGTGAGAAAAAAAAACGACGAGCGTTCATGGATTCGTGCGAAATTAAGTCACACTTTTGTCCATTTATGAATTTACGATGTTACGTTAGTGATGCACAGGGATTCACCCTTTTTGTGCGAATAAATCGATGTATGTGGTGCCGAGTTATTCGATAGGGAAATGACGTTGAATGACATCGTTGGAATGCAGCGAAAATGAATTTTTTTTTCGCAAATTTCCTTCGGTAGACTCAAGGGAGGATGACAATGTGGCTGCTTTTTTCGATTTTTTTGTTCGTCTGTTAGATTATTTATTTGGGATTTGGAAAAAGGATATGTTATTCAGCATATATTGAACTTATTGCGTAGTAATGTTTATTTTTAAAAAATGCATTAACAACGTTATTGAGGTATAATAGTGTTTCTGTATAACAAACGTGGCCCAATGGCCGGATCGATATCTGGACAATGGTTGGTCTCAAAAACTAAAAAAATGACGGGGGTTTAAAAAAAGTGTAATTTCCCATGCAGAAATTTTGACCGGGATACCCTATGTCCGATCAAATCCCGATCAGGATTTGTCATGGATTCCCCAAAACCGGTATCCCGGTTAGAATCCAACTTGCATCAGTATCGGCATACGTACGACGACGATGGCATCATTTTGAAAATTTTGGCGTCACGTGTATTTTCTGTATTACTATGGAATTCCTATCTATAGATAGGAATTTCTGTCTATAGATTCCTATCTATAAAATTCCTATCTATAGATAGGAATTACATAGTAATACCGAAAATACACGTGATGCCAAAATTTTCAAAATTATGCCATCGTCGTCGTACATATTCCGATACTGATGCAAGTTGGATTCTAACCGGGATACCGGTTTTGGGGAATAAGTCTATGTTTATACCCACCGACATGTCGGTGGGTATAAACATGTATTTAAGACAAATTAAAATCAAATTCACAATGATCAGATTAAAATTTACACCAACCGTGAGTTCTTACGTATTTCGAGAGAAAACATTTCGTCGAGGCAAAGAAATGTTTGCAAAAAAAGTTGTGAGTTTCAAATATTACATTATAAATATGAAAAAAATCACAAAATGAGTTGTGAATTTCCTCAAGTTGAAGAAAATAAAAATCGAATGCACGACAGTTATATTAAAATTTACACCACAAGTGTAAACGTATTTTGAGAGAAAACATTGTGTTGAGGCAAAGAAATGTTCGCACAAAAAGTTATGTGCAAAAATTTCTTTGCCTCGAGGCAATGTTTTCTCTCAAAATACGTACGAACTCACTTTTGGCGCAAATTTTAATCTAATCATTTTGAATTTGATTTTAATTTGTCTTAAATACGAAAAAATTCACAACTAATTTTGTGAATTTTTTTGTATTTATAATTTCTTGTCAATACATTTGCATTCACAGATTTTGATGTGAATTTTTTTTAATTCACATCAAAATCTCGCGATGAGCGCGATCTGCCATTTTAATCTTTGGACAAATTTTTTTTTATTGATTGTTTAATACACCAAAACTTTGTAAATGTTATTTATTTTTATAATGAATTTAACATGTCGTAATTCCATTTTTGACATTTTATTTCAGCCTGTATTCACCCGTGATCCTTCCAAGATTCCTCAATGATTCCATGGGGAATCTATTTAGAGTCATTAAAGGATCCGGTTCTGGATCCCTAATGGAATCCAGTTTACGGATCTTACATTTAGTCTTCAAATCTGATCCGATATCGGACTAGATCCCGACTGGGAGCCCGGGATACAAGTCAGAATCCCGCTGTATCCCTGCCAAAATTTCTGCACGGGTTTGGCGAAAATTACCAAATGCAAAAAAATGGTCACGTACAACGATAGCTACCGCAATTACGAAAGTTTTGATTTTTCAAATTAAGATTCCAGCCAGGTCGAGAAAAATTTAAGTATCCGTAAATCCTCGCGCTTTCTGCTCTCACTAAATCGTCCCTACTTGGTCAACTTCCAACTTCTAACTTGTCAATTTTTTTCACATATTCTCCGATATGTGGAAATCCAAAAACATCGATTTTTTTCACCCCAGTCACGTCCCGCCTTGAGCTCCTATAATCACGCACACATTTCTTAACATTCTTCTTTAGCGATCTACAACAAATCCGCAAAATATGATCTTGGACAATAATGAAAAAGAATTAACCCTGCATACCAACGATGCAAACTTCAACCCCATATAGGGAAATCGATCGGCTCAAAGTCTTCATCGTTCAAAAGCAACAAAAATTAAATCAAATTTCCCATTTTCTTTGTCATCCAAAACCATAGTTCGCAGATTTAACTTGTAGATCGCTAAAAATCCTAAAAAATGTTTGTTTTTTTTCGTAGCTCAAATCTGCCGAAGGAAATTTGGGAAATTCAAAAAAAAAAAATGATTTTTTCGTTGCGTTGCATCGATGCAAACTTTACCGTCATGGGAATCAAACGTTTCATCGAAATTTCCTTGTAACTGCAACACGTGTAATTGCCGCGTAGTTACACAAGTTGGGCACACGTATGGTTGCAATAGTATTATCGTGTGTACGTGTGTAAGGTAGCGCGGTGCTTTTCGTACTAACCGCGAGAGTAATTAACAAGCGATGGAGTGTACATGTTATGTATATATATATATACACACACACACACACACACACATACATATGTGTGTGTGTGTGTGTGTGTGTGTGTGTGTGTGTGTGTGTGTGTGTGTGTGTGTGTGTGTGTGTGTGTGTGTGTGTGTGTGTGTGTGTGTGTGTGTGTGTGTGTGTGTGTGTGTGTGTGTGTGTGTGTGTGTGTGTGTGTGTGTGTGTGTGTGTGTGTGTGTGTGTGTGTGTGTGTGTGTGTGTGTGTGTGTGTGTGTGTGTGTGTGTGTGTGTGTGTGTGTGTGTGTGTGTGTGTGTGTGTGTGTGTGTGTGTGTGTGTGTGTGTGTGTGTGTGTGTGTGTGTGTGTGTGTGTGTGTGTGTGTGTGTGTGTGTGTGTGTGTGTGTGTGTGTGTGTGTGTGTGTGTGTGTGTGTGTGTGTGTGTGTGTGTGTGTGTGTGTGTGTGTGTGTGTGTGTGTGTGTGTGTGTGTGTGTGTGTGTGTGTGTGTGTGTGTGTGTGTGTGTGTGTGTGTGTGTGTGTGTGTGTGTGTGTGTGTGTGTGTGTGTGTGTGTGTGTGTGTGTGTGTGTGTGTGTGTGTGTGTGTGTGTGTGTGTGTGTGTGTGTGTGTGTGTGTGTGTGTGTGTGTGTGTGTGTGTGTGTGTGTGTGTGTGTGTGTGTGTGTGTGTGTGTGTGTGTGTGTGTGTGTGTGTGTGTGTGTGTGTGTGTGTGTGTGTGTGTGTGTGTGTGTGTGTGTGTGTGTGTGTGTGTGTGTGTGTGTGTGTGTGTGTGTGTGTGTGTGTGTGTGTGTGTGTGTGTGTGTGTGTGTGTGTGTGTGTGTGTGTGTGTGTGTGTGTGTGTGTGTGTGTGTGTGTGTGTGTGTGTGTGTGTGTGTGTGTGTGTGTGTGTGTGTGTGTGTGTGTGTGTGTGTGTGTGTGTGTGTGTGTGTGTGTGTGTGTGTGTGTGTGTGTGTGTGTGTGTGTGTGTGTGTGTGTGTGTGTGTGTGTGTGTGTGTGTGTGTGTGTGTGTGTGTGTGTGTGTGTGTGTGTGTGTGTGTGTGTGTGTGTGTGTGTGTGTGTGTGTGTGTGTGTGTGTGTGTGTGTGTGTGTGTGTGTGTGTGTGTGTGTGTGTGTGTGTGTGTGTGTGTGTGTGTGTGTGTGTGTGTGTGTGTGTGTGTGTGTGTGTGTGTGTGTGTGTGTGTGTGTGTGTGTGTGTGTGTGTGTGTGTGTGTGTGTGTGTGTGTGTGTGTGTGTGTGTGTGTGTGTGTGTGTGTGTGTGTGTGTGTGTGTGTGTGTGTGTGTGTGTGTGTGTGTGTGTGTGTGTGTGTGTGTGTGTGTGTGTGTGTGTGTGTGTGTGTGTGTGTGTGTGTGTGTGTGTGTGTGTGTGTGTGTGTGTGTGTGTGTGTGTGTGTGTGTGTGTGTGTGTGTGTGTGTGTGTGTGTGTGTGAGTGCATATATATATATATATATATATGCGTGTGTGTGCGTGTGTGTGCGCATATATAAACAAACACATAGAATAGTAATAATAATAATAATAATAATGATGATATTTGTGTACGTACATGTACATTTAAGTATAAACGTTGGCATAGTTATAACGGTATAGGTGAAGGCCCGGAGGTACATTAAAATGCCGCAGTCGCGAATTTCGTGGCCGCGGTTTACGTTTGCGCTACCGTATGCGTTTCCACTGTGGCGTTTAACACGCGACGCCAACAGTCGTCGTAAATTTTCGAGTAACCTAGACTGGCTGTGTTTTCTGCTTGGCTGTACAGCCAGGAGCAAATTTCCGAAAACCAAAGAAAGAGAGAGAGAGAGAGAGAGAGAGAGAGAGAGAGAGAGAGAGAGAGAGAGAGAGAGAGAGAGAGAGAGAGAGAGAGAGAGAGAGAGAGAGAGAGAGAAAGAGAGAGAGAGTAATACGCGTTTTTTGCATCCTGTTTGGCTTGACGACTTTCTATCGACTAATTTCCTTTTGGATTGCATCCTGATGAGTGAAGAGGACTTTTATTTATCGCTCATTTTTACGTGGCTTGAAATAAATCGAAAAAAGTGCTCCGAAACTTCAAAGTTGTTGATCAGTGGTGCACTTTTGTGAAAAAAATAACATAAAAATATTTCGTTTGGGGAAAAAGTTGAATACCGATTTGGGAGGAGGGGCGAGGAGTGGGGAAATTCGTTGGTTTAAAGTACTTTCCAGTAGGGAGTTTTTATAAATGATGTAAATTTAACAGGGAATACGATAGAAGATTCTGATGTCGATAGTCTTGAACTTTGCAGTTGGAATGCAACGAAAGATCTCTCGAATAATTTTAATTTCTCGTTATTATTATTTGGAGAAATCTTTTTTTGCACGTTTGTATTCTAGATATCTGAATACGCGATTAAAAAAATGATTAAAGGACTTTGGTAACGAAGACTTGCCGAAAAAAATCGAGAAATGGGAACATAATTATTTCTCATTGCATTCCAATGATCCAAACTTTAAGGGGGGATTGTCTTTTTTTTCGCAAAATTTACCGCTTTTTGGGAATTTTTTTGTGAAGAAAGTATACAACGGAAAACTTGTGAAACTTGGCATATAGTTTTGTGGATCTGTTTACTACGTACAAAAAATTTTTTAAACAATTTCATCAAAAAATCCGCCTCCCACCCCCCTCGACGCGCGATGGTCCTTTTTTGATGGTGTGCACGATTACAGCCTTCACGTTCATCCTGTAACAAAAACCCAAAAAGCATTTTAGTTTAGACACATATAGCTATCGTTCGATGAAGGGGAAAAAAATTGACGATTTGGTGACGTTTTGAACTTGAAGTATCGATTTTTCGAAAAAAATTGATCGATTTTTTGTTATAAATAAAAGACTATTAAACGTATTGCTTTTTTGCTTCATCAAACGATAAAAGGATGTCAGCTGAGCATTCTGTCCAAATTTGAAGGCAATCGGTTGAATAGTTTTTGAGAAATCGTGCACACCATCAAAAAAGGACCATCGCGCGTCAAGGGGGGTGGGAGGCGGATTTTTTGATGAAATTGTTTAAAAATTTTTTTGTATGTAGTAAACAGATTAATAAAACTATATGCCAAGTTTCACAAGTTTTCCGTTGTATACTTTCTTCACAAAAAAATTCTCAAAAAGCGGTAAATTTTGCGAAAAAAAAGACAATCCCCCCTTAATCTCGTTAATGAAGTGTCTATCTGGAAGCCCAATTCGAAAGGTCAGAATGATGCATTTTTTTTTCTATTAACACATTGGTTGGAATAAATTATTTTTTTCCCTGCATGTTGTACACATGTTTGCGGTTACAATGTAATTTTTTCGGAAGAAAATGTTTCAAAGTGTTCGTGGTGCTGCATTTGGCGTTGCGGTCCTTCAGCGGCGAGGCCCGAAACGATCGGATCTCTACCAGGCTCAAATGTAATCTGAAACGAAAACAAACGTTTTTTTTCTACAAATATATCCACCTGGCTATGGGTTCACGCTCCACTTATCGAAATTTCGAAAAATACGATAAATGACAGCTTCTCCAAAGATAACCTCATTTTTCTCTTGAAAAACAGCGTGCTGAAGTCATTGTTATTAAGGGGCCAGTCTAACGATTTTTTTTTGAGGAATTTATACAAAGATAGGAATATAAAAGTTGTTGGGATTGATAAATAAAGTCTTGAAATACATTTAAAAATTTTTTATTCATTTTTATTCATTTACAAGTACAAAAACTATAGTTTAAGGCGTTACCCCCACTTGTAGCGCAAAAAAGGCCTTTTTCATGAATTTTTTTAAAGAAAACTACAAAACTTTTTTAATCGAACAATATACCATTTTAAAGAACACATCTTGAAGAACTTTCAGTAATTTTTTTATTGAAAAACATTACATTGTTTAGTGGCAAATGGCCGTCAATGAAATAATGTTTTTATGTACACGGTTTGCGGTGACCAACATTGCGGCGAAGTGGATCATCTGAAAACAAAAAATGCGGATGGATTTAGTCAAATATAAGTATAAACTAGTCTTTGATCGAAGGATTTTAAAAAATATTCATTTTTCACAAAATGGCGGACAGTCAAAGTTAATGGTTCGATTTTAACGAAAAAAACGGCCGTTTTTTGGCTATAAAACGGCCATTTTTTTCGAAAAAAAAAAATCGAACGATCAAAGACTACATTTTTATGTATTAAATAAGCCTGCAAAATTTCAAGAAGATCGGTTCATTAGTGTTCGAGTAATCTTGGTCACCGACTTCAGAAATGCCATTTTGAGAAAAACGCGTTTAAAGTTTCAATTTTCCGGTCGTTTACACAACGGATTCTTCTCTTTCAACGCTCATATCTCAGTCAATTTTGTTCGGATCGACTTGAAATTTTCCGGACATATTCTCAGATACTTGTACGTCAAAAAAATGCAATAAAAAAAATCGATTTTTTCAAAATCGCAAGTGCGGGTAACCCCTTAACTGAACGCCTCAAAAATAGGTGGGCTAGGTAGCTCCATCACAACTCGGCAACGGCTTGTCTGAATAAAAAAGATCAAAGTCCATTAGATTCATTATGACACCAGCTACAAAATGATCCTCGGATATAAAGTTTTGTCAAAAAATAAAAAAATGGCAGATGAACAACGAAAAAAGGTAAAAAAAACGCGTTTTTTCGCAGTTTTTCACAAAAAAAGAGTAAAAATCAAAATTTTAAAACCATCGAGGGTCATCTTGTTGCGAATCATGTTTACAATATGTGGTTCAAATTTCAAGAGAATCGGTTTATTAGGTTTAGAGATACGATGGAGCTAGATTTTGAAAACGTTGTTTCGAGAAAAACGCGGTTTGAAGTTTATACTATGATCGGCCGAGCGCGCTATACGCTCAGGTAGACGAAATGAGGTCCTGACGTTCAGGTAAAAAAAAAAAATACTTAACTCGGATTTTCATAAAATTTGACACCATTTTTCTGAATGTATATACTTACGAAAACAGTAAAAAAAATCGATTTTTTAATAATTGCGATTTGCCAATTGAAAAATGCGATCGTGAACCGAAAATGACTACGAAAGTTCACACTATAACAATATGCAACAAAAAAACGATTTTCTTAACTTTCCAGATGCCTCCTTAACGCTTATTCGGCACACTTCAGTAGAGAGACGTATACTCGGCACACTGGGGTTGTTTGCACCCCAGCGACAAAAACCGTTATTATAATCAAACTATTGAATATTTTAGCTTGAATTTTTTGTGACGTCTTGAGAGCTTCAAAGTAGTGTAGGTTATACAGCCGAAAATTTGATTTGAGTATGTTCAAAAAAATTTAATTGCGAAAAAAGTTTACACAAAATCTACGAAATATGGTCGTGGGGTGCAAACCACCCCAGGTGCCGAATAAGGGTTATTATTGACGAGTAAAAAAAACGTATTTCACTGTTCCATTTTTATTTGCAAGGCATTTTACCCGGAGCAATTAGTGTCAGGTGGGATGTTTGAAATTTTTGTAAAAATTTGTTTTCCAATGTTTTGTCGGTCGCAAGATATAATTGGGTATCGCGAATTGCCGGCAATTAGACAAGCGCTTGGCAATCGTGTCTCGGGAGCCCGTGACTGCATTTATGGTTTTCGCGCTGTGTTTGCCGCTGACCTCTATTACATCCTCTCTCTCTCTCTCTCTCTCTCTCTCTCTCTCTCTCTCTCCCCCCTCTCTCCCTCTCTCTCGTCAGCTGTACCTATTCCGTTGCAAATTGTCTCTCGTTTGTACGCGAGAGATCCATGCCGGCGATAAGCTGATTAGCCCTTTCCTTTTCGCGTACATTTGTACGTACACACTTGCGGCTGGTCGTCCCGGTCTTCTCCGGGTACCTATACGTACTCACCGTGGTCGGCAAAATTACGCAATCGAGAAATTAAAAAAAATATTACACACAGCTCCGAGCAGATAAGACTGGCGCATGCGAGTCACGATGTTATCTTTGGCAACGTTTAAATGACGAGAAAAAAGAACTGCGGGAAGAAAAACGAAACAAAAGATGCACGAATAAAACAGAGGAGAAAACGAGAGGGCGTAGCAGATAGAAACGCGGAGCGGAGGTCGGAAGGAAGTTGCGAGCGTGAGAGAACGAGCGCGTAATAACACCAATAATAATAATAATAATAATTTAATTTAGTTTAATTTAAATAGTTTAACTCGACTTAATGAAAATCACGTAAATTAATTTGATATACACAACAATAATAATATTATAATTATTATTATTATAACTATTATTAGTACAGGCGAACCTCGATATAACGATCTCTAGGGAAGTTTGTTATAGCGAGGTTTCCTTATATCGAAGTCATGTTCCTTAAAATGGTCTTTAAAAAGTATATTAGTAATATAAATGCAGGGATATTTTTGAAAGAAAGTAAGCTTTAAATTAGCGCAATTTTTACAAGCAATTAGCAATCAGAGCGTAATGTATATTACTATCAATAATGTACGTTGTATCAAGGTAATAGTCGTTGTGTCAAGGTTTCGGGGGTCTATCGGAAGGGAATGGAAAAATCTTCGTTGCATCGAGGTTCGACTGTATTATTATTAATACTTCGGTAGTTTTTTAAACGTTATTATTATTATTATTATTATTATTATCGAATTTATATGGAAATATAATATAGTAAATTAATATAGTAAAAAAGATATACAGAGGTGTATGAAAATACTATTTAACACGTTATTCAATAAAGATTATTATTTGCTTCCGGAAACGTTAGCTTCAATACTCGCTCCGTGCAAATTCTAGTTTTATTTATTTTTTTGGTATTCGAAAAGTCATCTGGAGGTACATGGTAGGTAATCAATTTTGATTTTTTTAAAACCGAACGTGGCGTGTTTAAAAAAAGAGTTACCGTTTAAAAAAATGGTCTTGACATCGGAAATGCCTCCGCTTGTGAAAAATCATCGTACCTAAATGCAGAACTAAATACAGAACTTGGCCAATACTTGAAAGTTTGTATTTAACTGTTAGGGGTAAAACTAATGTTTATTGGAGTTTGTGTGGATGTCTAAATTCCAGTGACTCACCTCGTACACATAGATATGTATACTTATATATATATATATATATATATATATATATATATATATATATATATATATATATATATTCAATTCATATTCATATATTCAGTTCAATATCATGTTCATAATAAATAACGTACTCGTGAATTAAACAAAAAAAATACACGTGCAACGTACGTACAATTCACGTTCACATAAATCCGTAATCGCTACGAACGAACACGTGCACCCGGAAAACTTGAAGATAAGCGGAGAGCGTGTTAGATCATTACGTTCGACAACTTGACCACGGATATTTACTCTACTTGCAGTCGTTCAGGTCATCTCCAGTGAAAATTCATAAATTACCACACGATATTAACGTCCGGACGATGGACTTTTTTTTCAAAATGAAATAAGGGAGGAAATACGATGTTTCAATTATAAAGTTAATTGGCAATGCTGATTTACGGGCAATTAAAATTCAATGAGTAAGAGCGTTGCAATGTGGTCCATTGTTTATAGGACAGTTGAGCCATGAATCCTTTTCAGCCCTAGCTCAGCTGATACTTTTCTGCTCCCTTTGTGCTTTTTTTCGTTCGGCCTTACGTTCTTCCGCGGGTTTTTTTTATTGAAAAAAAATAAAATAAAATAAAATAAAATAAAATAAACGGCGCTTACTCGTCTGAGCGAGGTTTCTCTCGAGTCCGTGAAAGAAGCGCGTCGTCGGGGCCGTGCGCGAGATTCGCGAGAATCTGGATTCGAGATATAATTTTCGCTGCGCGCGAGACACTCGGCAAACCGTAAAGAAATCGCAGCCTCGCGCTGATGGCGTCCTTGGCCGAAGCTCGAGGAGTGTTGAATAATCTTCGCGCGAATTCCGTCCCTTGTATGTAGAAGATGTTCCACCTCGAGACGGCGCTAATTGAACTTTAATCGAGCGTTGGCACGCACGAGTGATCGCTCGGCGGCGCACTGACTTGCGCCCTGACTATCCCCGGGCCAGAGCCGGTTTTTCGCAGTTGCCCTGTGCCCTCGTGAAAATTTGACACGGCGTCGGAAAACAAGTGGCTCTGGGATGTTCTCCGAGGGGTGTCCGAAGAACCGGAAATGGTGGAGTGACAAGTGTAGAAAAAAAGTTGAACGGACGTGATCGTGAAAAAGTCGAAAAAGAAAATTTGCAATAAAAAAAATTATTGCTGGCCTGAAATGGCCGAAAGGGAAAATTAGAAAAAAAAATTATTGTTGGCCTGAAATGATCGAAAGGGAAAATTGGTAAAAAATATATTGTAGGCCTGAAATGGTTGAAAGGGAAAATTGATAAAAAAAAATTACTGTGAGCCTGAAATGACCGAAAGGGAAAATCAATAATAATACAAACTTATGGCAGGCCTGCAATGTGCGAAAGGGAAAAATCACGATAACAAAAGAAATGATTGCAGTCTCAAACCTTGGGAAAGAGACAATTGACAGTGAACAAAATCCTCGCAGTCCTAAAACTTCTGAAAGGGAAAATTAACGATAAAAAAATGCAACCTTGAAACTTCCGAAAGAGAGAAATAACAATAAAAAAAATCCCTGCGGTCCTGAAGTGACCGAAAAGGAAAATTGATTTTCAAAAAAAGGAAAATGACCAACAAAAGAATGTCCTTACGGTCTTGAAACTTCCGAAAAGGAAAATTAACAATAACAAAAAAAATTGCTCACTGTCCTGAAGCTCCCGAAAGGGAAAATCAACAATAAAAAATAATCCTCCCAGTCCGGAAACGAGCGAAAAGGATAATTACTCAAAAAAAATGTTTGCCTTCCTGAAAAGTCCGAAAGGGACAATTATAATCTTAAAATCTTTGCAGTCCTGAAACTTACTGAAGGAAAAAAATAATTATAAAAAAATCGTTGCTCTCTTGAAATGACCCATAAGGAAAACTAACGCCCAAAAAAATTCTCATAGTCATGAAACCTTCGTATGGGAAAATTAACCATGGAAAAAAATTCTTACAGTCCTGCAACTCTCGAAAGGGAAAATTAGCAATAAAAAAATCCTTGCTGTCCTGGAGCATCCGAAAACGAAAACAAACATTAAAAAAATCCTCGCAGTCCTAAAACTTTCGAATAGTAAAGTAAACAATAAAAAAAATCCTTGCAGCCTAGTAAATTCCGAATGGGAAAATGATAAATAAAAAATCCTTGCAGCCCTGAAACGTCCCACTTCGCGTAAAAGAGCCCATGCACAGGTTGCTTCGTCAGGCACGAATGCCAGGAGTCTCGTGGACCGAGCAACGAGAATTGATAGTCCTGGTCACCGCTAACACGCACACACACACACACACATTCGTATACTGCGCTCGCGATCTCTGCGGCATAAACCAGGAAATATCGCGTTCGTTCTCGGTTGGGATTCACCGCTTCGAGAAGTTTGCGCTCGCGAGCGGCTCGTTAGCAAAATTGCAACCGAGTTATGCATATCGTGTGTATATAACGCACGTCGTATTCGCGTTGCGCACAGGTGCATGATAATCACGATTGTAATCGTTTATAGTGTAACCCGATATCGTGAAAGAGGAAACGCGTTGGGTACAGAGAGGGAGAGAGGGAGAGAGAGAGAGAGAGAGAGAGAGAGAGAGAGAGAGAGAGAGAGAGAGAGAGAGAGAGAGAGAGAGAGAGAGAGACAGAAAGAGAAAGAACATTTTTTTTATTTCGTACTCTAAGGCTAGAGCTTCCTAAGAGTAACCTGCCGAAATACATGACATTTAATCAATTAAACAAATTAATGCGAGAACAAACCTTGAATTAAATTTTGGTTAAACTAAAAACAAAGACTAACACTTAATAAAAACTAATACTCAACCTAATGAAATAATAATAATAATCATAACAATAATAATTAAATAAAATAAATTATTAAATAAATTAAAAATAAATAAAATAATAATTAAATTTAAAAAAATCATAATGATAATATTATTAACTATGGAATGCGACAAAATATTGTTTTCGTGAAATTCCTAACTTTTCTCTGATAGATTTGAATTATAAAAATCCCGCGATCATTTTTAGGCTATTTATTTACCGATCTACAACCCAAGTCTACAAATCATGGTTTTTGATAATAATGAAAATAAGAAATTAAAAAAGAACACGTTGCATTCCAACGATCCAAACTTCAAGCCCATCAGTTGATCCACGACACCTATCTGCAAAGCGGGTCCTTCACCGCTCGAGATTCTATTTGGGTTATCAAATTTTCGACTGGATCGGTATAGCCAAAACGGCAGAATTTTTTTTTCTTCGAATTTTGCACTACTTCCGAGCCCTGTCCTCAAGGAAATTTTCCGCCGATCACAAATATCACGGAGTTTTTGTCGAAAGCTCAACATTACGGTGGCTAAACGCGAAAAACCTGGCTTCATAAATATTCTACGACTTCTAACGGAAATTTACGATTTTTCGGAAAATAAATGGTGAATTCGTATTCAGTGGGTAAAAATTCATCGACAGGGATTTATGAAAAAAAAAATGTTATAGGCCGAAAGTTTTTTCGCATCTTGGCCAGAAAAAGTTTGTCTACTCAATCGCCGCTCCTTTCTTTTCCTTTTGATTCAAAATTCCGCTCTGCGCGTATTCTCTTCGTTATCGTTTTCCTTTAAAAATGCTTTATGATTAATCGAGTTCCGATGATTTTTGGATTTTTGGCGGAATTTCGAGGACGAACCATCGATTTTTGGGAATTTTTCCATAACGTGCCTTTGGCATAAACTTCACGCGCAATTTGAACTTCACAGGCTTTTATCACTGTCGCCGAATATCCATAAGTCGAATATCCATAAGTCGTATATCCATAAGTCCAATATCCATAGCTATGAATATCCATAACTCGAAAATCCATAAGTCGAATATCCATAAGTCAAATATCCATAAGTCGAGTATCCATAAGTCGAATATCCATAAATCGAATATCCATAAGTCGAAAATCCATAAGTCGAATATCCATAGGTCGAAAATCCATAAGTCGATTATCCATAAGTCAAATATCCATAAGTTGAATATCCATAAGTCGAATATCCATAAGTCAAATATCCATAAGTCATATATCCATAAGTCCAATATCCATGTCCAATATCCATAGCTATGAATATCCATAAGTCGAAAATCCATAAATCGAATATCCATAAGTCAAATATCCATAAGTCGAGTATCCATAAGTCGAATATCCATAAGTCGAATATCCATAAGTCGAATATCCATAAGTCGAATATCCATAAGTCGAATATCCATAAGTCAAATATCCGTAAGTTGAATATCCATCAGTCGAATATCCAGAAGTCGAATATCCGTAAGTTGAATATCCATCAGTCGAATATCCATAAGTCCAATATCCATGTCCAATATCCATGTCCAATATCCATAAGTCAAATATCCATAAGTCGAATATCCATAAGTTGAATATCCATAAGTCGAAAATCCATAAGTCGAATATCCATAAGTCAAATATCCATAAGTCGAATATCCATAAGTTGAATATCCATAAGTCGAATATCCATAAGTCAAATATCCGTAAGTTGAATATCCAGAAGTCGAATATCCAGAAGTCGAATATCCATAAGTCCAATATCCATGTCCAATATCCATAGCTATGAATATCCATAAGTCGAATATCCATAAGTACGAATACCCATAAGTATGAATATCCATAAATGAGTGTAGTGTATAAATAAGTGCCAGAAATGGCGGGAGGTAGAGATGAGTGAGTTTGATTGGTTTTGTTTGGGTTCCGCCTATACTCACTTTTCCTTTACCTCCCGCCATTTCTGGCACTCATTTCTACTCTATACTCACTTATGGATATTCGTACTTATGGGTATTCGCCTTATGGATATTTGACTTATGGATATTCGCTTATGGATATGTACTTATGGATATTGGCACTTATTCGGATATTGGATATTCGACTTACAGGTATGGATATTCGATTTATGGATATTCGACTTATGGATATTCGACTCACAGAAATTCGTACTTATGGATATTCGGTTATGGAAATTTGACTTATGGAGATTCTACCCCAGTCGGCTTTTATTTTGAATGTTTTGTATTTTTGGATATTTTTTTGCCAAATAATGCTGTCCGTTTAGATCGCCCAGGGCCAAAAGTCTCCGAGGGTAAATGCGGCTCTTGAGCTCATTTCTCGAGCATTCTAGTGTGCCTTCGCGGAAGTGTACAGTGTTGTGCGGCACAACGACCCAAGCTCCAGCGATCACAGTACTGCACAGTGTATATTGTGTGTACTGCACAACGCGAGAAGAATGCATGCGTAGTGCATCCAGTGAACGGGGGGAGGGAGAGAGAGAGAGAGAGAGAGAGAGAGAGAGAGAGAGAGAGAGAGAGAGAGAGAGAGAGAGAGAGAATAATTTCGTGCGCCTTTTTCGAGAATACTCTTTTTTGGATGTCCTCTTGGAGTCGACGGTGTTGTTTCCTCTTTTATTTCCCTCTCGCCTTCTCCGGTGCAGCTTCAAAACTTTAATCTCGACATGGTCAGTGCCTGAAGATAATGCAACAATAGTGCAGTTTCGTCATAAAGAGAGCTGGAGCGGGAGAGAGAGAGAAAGAAAGAGAGAAAGAGAGAGAGAGAGAGAGAGAGAGGCAGAGCTACGGAAAGTACATAGTCGGGAACGAGGTGAAGGAGTTGTGCTTGGAACAGACGACGTTCTATATACACGCATGCATATAGATATATACCTAAATCGTTTCGGGCTTCCAAGCTAGACGATGAAGAAGACGACAAAGAGAGTTGGCGAACAAAATGAGATCTCACCGGAAGGCGAATGAAAATGAACTGAAGAGAGAGAGAGAGAGAGAGAGAGAGAGAGAGAGAGAGAGAGAGAGAGAGAGAGAGAGAGAGCTCAAACGGAGAGGTTATGTCGAAAAGACTGCGATATCTCAACTGTATATACATTTCGCCAAGTGTATATGTGTGTTTAGACACAAAGCAAAATTTTACGAACGACAACGAGGACATCACAAGAATATGGATAAACAGACACAGAGAGAAAGTGTGTGAGGGGGGGGGGCATTCCCAGAGCCCACTCACAGGATGTGCATTCAGACCAAAATCCCGAAGTCCGCTCTCGGCAAAGACTCGCCGAGATTCGACAGTTCCTTCGCTCATGTTTCGAGCTCGAAACGATACTGTTGAAGTTTGCATCGTTGAAATGCAACAGAATTTTTTTTTTTAATTTCCGTTCTTGTCCATTTTCTCAGTTATGGAAAATCCTTGACACAATTGGCTTGTAGGTCTTCAATGATCTTAAGGAGTTAGGCCACTCTAGACGCCGAAAAAATAGGCTTTTTGGGGATTTTTTTTTTCAGAAAAACTACAAAATAAATCGAGATCACAAAAAAGGCTGTTTATCATACATATCAGTGACTGTTTACAATAATTTTTTCGAAGCGATTAATTTGAAAATGGCCGCTGTGCAGCGTTTATTTCGAAACTGCATTTTTTAAGGTGGCCGGAAACCTAACTCAGACAATTTTCAACGGATTCACTTGAAATGTTGAATATATCTTGAAAAATACATTGTCTGTGGAGGTACGTAGGATTTTTTTTGTTATACTGTATAGTTCATTTGTTATTAACGATTTTTTAGGCAAATTTTTGGAAAGTGAAAAATTTGCCTAAAAATCGTCAGATAATTGTTAATAAAAAATGAACTATGCAATATAAAAAATGCATTTTTCAAGATATATTCATCATTTCAAGTGAATTGGTTGAAAATTGCCCGAGTTATGTTTCCGGCCAACGTAAAAAAAGCAGTTTTGAGATAAAGGCTGCACAGCCGCCATTTTGAAATTTATGGCTTCAAAAAAAAATCATTTTATACAGTCACTGATATGTATCATAAACACCCTTTTGTGTCATCTCGATTCTTTTATAGTTTTTCTGAAAAAAAAAAAATCCCCAACAAGCAGATACCACTGTGACGGGCCGAAAAAAGCCGTTTTTCCAATTTTTTTAATCTACTGGATTAGTGATTTAGGATTTGGAAAAAAAGGTCGGTTATTAAGCATACATTGAACTTACTTCGTGTAAATTTGTATTTACAACAATTGAAAATTAACAACGTTATGGAGGTATAATAAAGCCTCTGTATAAAAAATGTGGGCCAACGGCTGGATAAAGATAAATATAAAAAAAAGTGAAAGATAAAAATAAAAAAAAGTTTTATTATCTATATAAATGTAGTCCTCGTTGTACGTAGTGGTTTTTCAAAAAAAAAAAACAAAAAAAAACAAAAAAAACACGAAATGACCGGTGTCCGAAAAAAGTGTACTTCTGGGGAAATTTATACCCATATTCGGCGGATTAAAAAAATACTAAATTTTAACCACAAAAAACGTACAACGATAGTTACTGCAATTACGGAAATGTTGGTTTTTTGAAATTGAAAATCGGACAATTATGGCTAGAGTTATAATGTCGGCCAGCTCGAGAAAAATAATTTCGAGAGAAAAGCAATTGGAAGTTTCAGCATACGTAAATCGTTGCGCTATCTGCCCTCACTAAATCGTCCGTAACTTGGTCAACTTTCAATATTTGGACTTGAACATTATTTCACATATTCCTGATCATGTATACTTTGATAAAATGAAAAAAAAAAAAAAAAAAAAAAAAAAATGTTACCATTCTCGAGTTTAAAAAAAATAGCCGTAGCTTTTAATCTTTCAAAAAAAAATTTGCACTGAGCAATAACCTACTTTCGTTGTGCATCCAACGATGCAAACTTCCACATCATTCAAAAAAAATAACAAGTCTCATCTTCTCTCCGATTTCTCTCACTTTTTCCATTGTCCATTCTTCCAAACACCCACCCAGCTTTCCTCCCCAAATTCAACAAATTGTCCCAAATTCATCTGGATCCTCGTACACTCGTTATTCGAGTAAAAAGAAATTTGAGCTAAATTCCAAAAAAAAAAAATCGTGCCTCAACGTGAGCCGCCACGGCCAAATGAAAAAAAAAATCAAAATCCACTTAAATTTTTTAACTTTGAGAACAGTGAAGTGAAAATCGAATTTTTCTACCTCGTACGCCAAATGCCATATCCCACTCGTGATCGTTTTTTTCCTACAGCCCTTCCTCTTCCTTCCCCTCTCATCCCGCTGCTCCAGAGCAACATCGAAGACGTCATATCGCGTATCCTCAAAGCACTCGTCTATGTACATCCACGTACGAATCAGTGTACGCACACACGGTGCGTGCGGCTCTATTTGCCGAATGGAGGAGGTATCGCGCGGAGAGGATCCGCGTTCAATGAAGCGATGCTTGTTCGCGTCGGGAGTGCTTGCTCCATCTTCGATCTGTGGCAAACTGTAGAGTGGCCGATATCAGGAGTTTGCTACATTGCTTGGCTACAAGCGTATGTGTCTTCCATTTATATGTGTGTGTGTGTGTGTACACATACATACACTTCCTACATACACACATTATATATATATATATATATATATATATATATTAGACTGATTCAAAAAAAAAAAAAAATTCTGGATTCTCGTGCTATTGTTGGGCACTGATAAAACAAAATTTCTCTAAAAAGATGGGCGCGGTCACTCAATTTTTAGAGGTGGCTATCTCGACTTTTTTGTATTTGAATTTTTTTTAACGAACGTATTGCATTTAAACATAGTCATGGCTTCGGATTACAGATAAAAATCGGAAAAGTTTTGAGTTTGTTCTTTTACAAACATAACAGAGAAAAACTGACCATACGTCGAAGTGCACACGAAACGATGAAAGAAATTTTCGAACAATGGAAATGTGCTGAAATTCCAACGCGTGGATTGAATAACGCAATCGTGAAATCAATAAAACTCCATCTAGTCTGGAAACAACTTTAAAAAAATCGAGTTAAAAAGAATTTGCCGTCACAAATATCGAAGGAGCGTAAATTTAAGAGAGATTTGGACAAACTGTTCAACGTTGCACATTTTCTTTCTGCCCAAAATGTTAACGAACTTGAGAATGGCTGGGAAGAAATGTAAATGAGTTTGAAGATAATATAAGCGTAGCATTTTGAAAATGTAAATATACGATTTATGAATAAAAGCTTATAATTTAATTTTTCGTAAAAAGTGCAAAATGTTAATGCGTATAAATAAATCTACATGAATAACGAGAGTAGTATAGACGCCATTATTGATCTACCTGGATTTGAATTGTGAATATTGCACCCTTTTCAAATTGTTAGAGTTTATTTTTGTTACGAAAAAGCTGCTGGATGTGATTTTTATCCGTAATCCGAAGCCATGACTATGCTTAAATGCAATACGTTCGTTAAAAAAATTCAAATACAAAAAAGTCGAGATAGCCACCTCTAAAAATTGAGTGACCGCGCCCATCTTTTTAGAGAAATTTTGTTTTATCAGTGCCCAACAATAGCACGAGAATCCAGAAGGAATTTTTTTTTTTAATCAGTCTAATATATATATATATATATATATATATATATATATATATTAGGGTGTGCGGAAAAAAAACGATACTTTTTTTTCGGTTGCAACCACCAAAAAAGGTGAATTAAGGTAAAAAAACAAGAAGAATCCTCGAAGGAGAGCTCAAAAAAAAATTATTTCGAACGGCGCAGTGCATTTGAATACTTCCCATAAGAATAACACAGGAAAATATTGGCACTTCTGAACATCGTAGTAAAATTCTTCAGAAAAAAATCTCACAAAAATGTCATTAAGATATTCTGATAGAGAATTGAATTTCCTACAAAAAAGTTCCTACGAACAATTAGCTTAGAACAACCGTTCAAGTGGTATTGCTGTCTGAAATTAAATTTTTTATTTAAGCGACGTGCGCGCCACGGCACACGCTGCGAGTGATTTTGCACTCGTAGTGCAAAATCACAAGCTTCACACTATGGCCACGAACGGGAAACCGCTACATTTTCCCCTCATTTTGGCCTCGAATCAAGATCTGTCACTGCTACAAAATTTCATTCGTTATTGCAAAGTCAATCCTGTAGTAGGGGAAGCTGCCTCTAAAAAATTAGCTAGTCACTTGTGGTACTTTAACGAGAAAATTGTTGCTTTGTCGTTTTTTGACAATGCTGTGCCAATAAGTGTGAAGGCAAAAATGGTACAAGCTCTGCAATCTCGAGAAAAATCCAAAAATCCTTCCGAGTGACTAATTGTTAAAAAAAAAAATGATTGGGAAATGGTGCTGAAAAAAGACACAAGCGATTTCTTCACTCAAGAATCCTTATTTCTTTTCCAGCAATTCATTTTACCTCATGATTTTTTGAGAGTAAATATTGAATTATGGCCGGAAAATGCCATTTATTTAAGTTGCTTAGATTTTTTTAACGCAAAAGTCGTTAATAACGTAGCCGAACGTCGTGTTACTTTGACAGAAGCATATAACGGTTCATTAACAAAAAACGAAGAGCAGCTACAATATTTATTGGGCGTAGTGCAAAATCATCGACAGAAATACCCTAATTGCAACAAACAGACTCTTAAGAAAAGGAACGATGATTATCAAGCATTATAATGTAAAAACAAATTATTTTATCTTATTAAAGCAAATTAATTGAATAAAACTTTTCGAAACACGATCAATGATGGACGTCGTTTCTTTTATATTTCTTGTTGTACTTGATTCTTTTTTGTATCAGAGAAATATTTTGAGAACGATTCCATGCAAATTGTATGTTAGAGCAGAACATTCTCTACAAAAAAAACCCCAAAAAGTTTTTTCGTAAAGCGAAAAATTCGATTTTTACAGCCTATCGAATTATTTTTTTTCTATTAATTCAATTTCAGACAGCGATTCCACTTGAACGGTTGTCCTGAACTAATTTTTCGTAAAAACTTTTTTGTTGGAAATTCGTTTCTCCATGAGAATATGTTAATGACATCTTTGTGTGATTTTTTCCTGACGAGTTGCACTACCACATTCAGAAATCCCAATATTTTCCTGGGTTATTCTTATGGAAAATATTCAAATGCAATGCGCCATTCGAAATAATTTTTTTGTGAGCTCTCCTTCGAGGATTCTTCATTTTTTACCTTAATTAACTCTTTTTTGGTGGATGCAACCGAAAAAAAAAGTATCGATTTTTTTCCGCACACCCTAATATATATACTATATATAATATATATATTACGGGCCTTCACACACACACACACACACACATACATATATATATATATATATATATATATGTATATATGAGGAATTCCATACCATTTCGAACGGTTAAAAAGTTGTCCACTCTCAAAAAAATTGAATTTTTGTCAAATTATTTAATTATATGAAAAAAAAACAGTGTAATTTTTTTCAAAAGTAACGACAACGTTACTTTGTATAACAATTTTCATGTTGGACGACGAACGTTACCTTCTATGGCAAGGTTAACTTTGTATACCTTACCGATAATTTAAAATTAAGCTCCAAATAATCATTACCGCTATGGATGTTTTTTACCTGAAAAATGTGAGAAAAATTTGGGAGAGAATCATTTTCAATAATAATTGATTTGTCTAAAAAAAAAATATCTCATCATAATAAAAGAAAGCACAGCTTTGGAACAACGAATCGAGCTACGCTGAAAAAAAGGGGTACTGTACACACATCAGAGTATTTTCGGGAATTTTTTGAGAAAAATTAAAAGTGACATACCGGCCGAAAAAAAAATGTTTGTATAATTATGGTGAAAATGGGCATTTTTTAAACTCGAAAAATTTAAAACAAAATTTTTTCACAAAGTTCATACAAAATTGCAACTTTTTTGTCTTAAACATTTTTCTGTTAAATCAAATGCTCACGAGATATAAAGATATGTTGAAAATTTTGAAATTTTGAAAAACTCGAGTAACTGCGATCTAAAAATTTTGAAAAAATTTACACTGTTTTTTTTATATAATTAAATAATTTGACAAAATTCCTTTTTTTTTTTGAGAGTGGACAACTTTTTGAAAAGTTGTCCACTCAAAAAAAATTGAAATTTTGTCAAATTATTTAATTATATAAAAAAAAGTGTAAATTTTTTCAAAATTTTTGGGTCGCATTTTCTATATATATATATATATATATATATATATATATATATATATATATATATATATAGTAAATGCGACATATATATGTCCGCCGCATATATATATATATATATATATATATATATATATATATATATATATATATATATATATATGTATATATATATATATATATATATATATATATATATATATATATATATATGAGGCGTATCATACCATTTCGATCGGTCAAAACGTTGTCCACTCTCGAAAAAAATTGAAATTTTGTCAAATTATTTAATTATATGAAAAAAAAAGCAGTAAAATTTTTTCAAAATTTTTGGATCGCATATTCTCGAGTTTTTCAAAATGTCAACATTTTTATAACACCGTTATATCTCGTGAGCATTTGATTTAACGGAAAAATGTTTAAGGCAAAAAAGTTGCAATTTTGCGTCAACTTTATGAAAAAAATTTGTTTTGAATTTTATCTTAAATTGTGTGTTTTGAATTTTACAAGCGTTACAAATTTTGTGTTTTGAATATTGTTTTAAATTTTGTCAAATTATTTAATTATATGAAGAAAAAAAAACAATGGAAATTTTTTCAAAATATTTGGATCGCATATATATATATATATATATATATATATATATATATATATAAATGAAGTATACTTAAGTATATGTAGACACGCGTTTGATCATAAAAGGGGAACGAGCCTCGCTCATCTCCTCCCTCTCGTACTCGGCAAATAAAGGATGGAACGAGTAAGAGATTTAAGAGCGAACAAACATTGTAGACACGTGAAACTCGTAACCGACTGCTGTGTATATCCAGGCTACGCACACGCACTCGTCGATCCACAGAGAACCGTTCCTTCGCTCTCGTTCCCTCGTCATCTTTCTCAATTCCCATTCCCAAGCTCGCTCGCTCTGATTGAAGTTTTTATTTCGTCTCGTCTCGTCGACGTTCCCAAAGGACAAACTACAACACCCAAATATGATACTTCGAATGTTCGCTACTTCTTAAATATCCTCAAATATAGGGCAAAACGAATAATCGAGTGGTAAAAAAGAAATGCCACGATCTGTTGATTTTTCCGCACCCAATTGTTCGGGATCCCGAGGACTCGATTTATCGTGAATTTTTTTTTCGATGTCAACATCGAACGGCAGTTCAGAAGTCGTCGCGAATGATCCGTACAACGGTGACAGCTGCGTGTGAGATGCTCCGGAACGTCGTTCAGTGCCTCCCCGCGCCATTCGCCATGTGCGCGGGTGTGCGTGTAGTTAGCACGTTGTCAATTTTACGCTCGTCGCCGTCGTCTTCGTTGTCGTCGTTGCGCGACGGTAGGATAAAACGGATTGACGTTGATGGCCGCGATTGCGCAACCGCGCGGTAACGCACGGGTGCAGTACAGGCTGGTACCGCGCGCGCGCTACCGAACGACACTGAACTAAACATTCGTCATTGACGACGGTACATTGACGAATTGAGGATTAAACACCTGTCGTCAAGAATGGTTATCCGGAGAATGCGGCTGTTGCGTGTTGTATCGCGCGATCTATATTCAATCAAACGTCCAATATTTTATATTAAGGCCGGGGTAAAGTTAATTCGGCGAAAAAAAAGGCATGTTTTTAAGATTTTTTTTTGGCGTAACGAATAGTGTTCGTTTATTGAAAAATTTACATATAATAAAGTAACATTTGAACAACATTCTCCTAAATTTGCATTGCAAAATATTCAAAATTGAGCGAGTGAAAATTAAACCCCGGAGGCGCCTCGAAAAAAAGTTGGTTTGCGGTGTGCACCGTAACTCGCAACAGAATCATCTGAAACAAAAAAATCAAAATGCATTTGTTAAAGGAGATGTTTCTCGAGGTAATGACGAGAGGATTTTTTTTTCGATTTTTCGATTTTTCCTAGCACTTGGGAGCCAAAAACCCGATTTTCGCTAAAAAAAATCGGCTAATTTGTTGTTGAAAAATTAGTAATTATTTAAAAAAAAACAAAAAAACTCTCGACAATACCTGGTGAATTATGTGAAGAAGTACTGTGCAAAATTTCAAAGCGATTGGTCCAGTAGATTTTGAGTTATCGTGCACACGGACTTCAAATATGACAAGTCTCAGAAAAACGGTTTGAAAAACGCAGAAGAGTTTGGTCGCTTAGCGCTCATTGCACATAAGTTTGAGAACACTTCTCGATTGCATAAAAATCTGAGAAAATTCATGCATATTAAAGAGGTACTCAAAAGATTAATTTTGCATAATAATAATTCCAAAATGTTATTAATCGGTACGTTTAGATATTAGTGTTCTGAACGATTTTAAATTGTATAGTTTTGAATGCATTTTCTGCAACGAAGAAAAAAAGCGTTTCAATTCGTAACATGAATATTGTTGATTCGAGTACACAAGAAAAATTGAATTTCGCTCGTTTGATTCGGATAAAATTTCTATTGAGTAAATATGTTATTTTTTTTTCACCATATCCGATATTGATTTAAAAGTACATTAATCGTTAAAATATTAATATTTTATTTTTATTAAAAAATATTAGGCAATTGGCTGAAGTGGTTAAAAAATTATGCGAAAATAAAATTTGTTTCTTGCCCATTTGGTTGACAAAATTCAACCAAATCTTGGCCGAGCGCCACCGAAATTATAGGTATGAGGAAAGCCGTGGTTCTCGGAGTAACCGCTGGAGGTCGCACGCGCGCTCGTTTCTCGTAAGCGTAGCGCGAACCGAAAATCTACTTAAGGGAGACTTTGTCCTTGGAGTGCCATATTTCAGGTGTTTACATTTAATTTTTTTTTTTTAAGGAAAAGAGTAAAGCTTTTTGAGTGCGGTTTTTTTCTTGCTTTTATTCATGATATACAGAACGTTAAAAAAAAATTTTTTTTTGAAAAAGAAAACCAAAATGGCGGCCTTTACAGCTCCGCGAAGACAGGTCCTCAAATCGCGGGAGGTAAACGGCTGACATCACTGCCCCCTCTTTGTTGATCTGAAACACAAATTCAAAGCATATTATCAATCTGTGACCCTTTGGTCACGGAATGACGGATGGGTTTTTCGTTTAGTACAAATTTCGGAAAATGGCGGCAATTTAAAAAAAATCGAATTTTCGCGTTTTTTTTCGCATAAAAAGATGAATAATAAATGCAAAAATGTATCTATCGAAAAAACGATCCGTCATTCCGTGAAGACATATTTTCTGAGTATGCTCTCCAAATTTCAGGTCGATATGTTAATTACAGCGGTCAGGAGAATGTCAGCCATTTTTAAAAACGTGTTTTCGAGAAAAATGCGTTTAACGTTTTGTAATGTGTTTACACAAATGTGTTTATAATTACCGCTAATCGGCAATGCCTGGTCTATATAGACATCCCTCCTCTTCTTCTAGCTGCTCATGAGCCGCTAACATCTCCCGCTAAATTTCAAGGACAAAGTCTCCCTTAAACGCCGGAGAAACTCTAAAGAGTATCGCTTCTTGGCCTGTGGCTAAGATCAAAGTGTAGTATCTTTTCGTATCAGTTGAATATCTGATATTCTCTCCATGGATATTCCATTGGATATCTGATATTCTCTCCACTATTATCGTGGACGATCATTTTAATGCTTTTTATTTAAGATTTAAAACAAATTGAAAAACTTACGTCCCATGGCATATTCGTTCCAATGCAGTAAAGAAATAATTAATTATATTGATTATATTTTTGTACGAAATAAAAAATGATGTGGCAACTGCCCAATTATTTCATCCATACGTTTACGGATTGTATATAGAATGATTTCAATAGAATACAATTTTATTTGAAGGATAATGTAGATATTGAGAGAACAGAAGAGCTTTTTCAAATAAAATAATATGTTGTTTAAAACAATCACATTTTCCAATATTTTATAGTAGTGTTACAATCTCATATATCGGTGGCACTCTGCAGCAGCACATTTATTTGGATCAACCAATATATTTTTTTGATTCAATTGGTTTCTTTTTCTCAGTGCACAGTTGGCAGCCAAATGTCCCGATCATTTTTTTTGCATATTTCTTCATCAACGTAAAAGTTCACACATCACAACATCGTCACATTATAAAAGCCTAACTCAAACACTTAATTCTGAACATTTACCTGTCTCTCTGTGTAAAATTTGTAGAATCAAAGACTGCATTCCGTTCTATTTTAAAATATTAGAAATTGTATATTTTGTTCCACACCGGTGTCTAATTGTTTTATTTCTACAAAAACGGTTGCACTCTACTAATTCATAGTGTAACGTATCCGGCAAGCATCGTCGCCATCACGCGTATCGGAATTTACAACTCCGAAAGAATGATGATAACAAATTCGCGGTGCTCCCGGTACAATGATCTCGAGTAGGCAAAACGCTTACTGCTTTACGCAATTATTGCGACGAAATGAAAATAACGATTTCTTTTCAAAATTGTCGAATGTGTGTGGAAATTTGTTGGCGAGCTCCCAAATCCTATCACATCAAGTGGATTTCAAGGTATTTCCTGATTCACATCGTTCGAGATTATTTAGCCTTGAAAATGTTAGCATTGGAAATGTTTTTAAGGCGGGCTATGGTTGTTGAGGTAGGCTGGGTATATTGTCCAGTAAAAGAGATTAACGCGTTACCCCCACTTGTAGCGCAAAAAAGGCCTTTTTCATGAATTTTTTAAAAGAAAACTACAAAACTTTTTTAATCGATCAATATACCATCTTAAAGAACACATCTTGAAGAACTGTCAGTAATTTTTTTTATCGAAAAATATTACATTGTTTAGTGGCAAATGGCCGTCAATGAAATAATGTTTTTATATACACGGTTTGCGGTGAGCAACATTGCGGCGAAGTGGATCATCTGAAGAAAAAAATGCGGATGGATTTAGTCAAACATAAGTATAAACTAGTCTTTAATCGAAGGATTTAAAAAAATATTCATTTTTCACAAAATGGCGGACAGTCAAAGTTAATGGTTCGATTTTAACGGAAAAAAAAACGGCCGTTTTTTGGCTATAAAACGGCCATTTTTTTTTTCGAAAAAAAAATCAAACGACTAAAGACTACATTTTTATGTATTAAATAAGCCTGCAAAATTTCAAGAAGATCGGTTCATTAGTGTTCGAGTAATCTTGGACACCGACTTCAGAAATGCCATTTTGAGAAAAACGCGTTTAAAGTTTCAATTTCCGATCGTTTACACAACGGATTCTTCTCTTTCAACGCTCATATCTCAGTCAATTTTGTTCGGATCGACTTGAAATTTTCCGGATATATTCTCAGATAATTATACTTCAAAAAAATGCAGTAAAAAAATCGATTTTTTCAAAATCGCAAGTGGGGGTAACCCCTTAAAACCCAGCACTTTATAGCGTAGAATATGTATTTTCGACTGAAGGTAGATGGTTGCATACTGAAAGTAACCCGCATAAAATGTTGTCCCTCAACTCGCCCCAACCCTGAGAAATAGGGGTTGAAAAGTCAAAAATCTCCGTATCTCGATAATTAATAGCCCGATGAAAACATGTTTCAAACAAAAGTTGTTTGAAATAATAAAATTCTATTAATTATCGAGATATGGCGATTTTTACGTTTTCAACCCTCTTTTTCTTAGGGTTGGGGCGACTTGGGGGCCAACATTTTATTGGGGTTACTTTCAGAATGCAACCATCTACCTTCAGTCAAAAATTCGTATTCTACGCTAAAAAGTGCTGGGTTTTCGTTTCTTTTACTGGACCAATAGGAGTCTGAGTTAGCTGGATGTCACGCGAAAGTAACGCTACCCCCACTCCGCTGCGGCTGTGTTGTAGCAGAGTGGGGGCAGCTGCGACGTGCTGAATACCTGTGATCGCTTGGAAAATGCCCTCTCCCCACTTAACTTTAATCTTGTTGTTAAATTAAAAATTATATAACTATTATTATACGAACAAACCCAAACAAACAAACATACCTAAACAAATCCAAAACAAACACAAACAAATCCAATTATATACCTCAATGTATCAATGAAAAAAAAATAATAATAATACAAACCACCTCATATTATTTACATGTAAATAAATATGAAGAACATTTCGAAGATATTGGGATTTACGTAATGTTGAGTACGGGGACAAAAGGCTACTTTGAAGACGGTTCTCAATTTCGAATGTCCCTAAAATCATCCGCCTCCAAATACGCGTGTGAGCATTGGTTGGTCTCACACGTGGGCGACGAGGCGAAAGTGCGCATACATATTACATGGAACGGTTCCTATAGGCGCGCACGTATAGTTCGCCGCAGTTCAAGAGCGGGATCCGCAGCAGCCCGATATAATCCGATTGGTGCCCAAACACCCAAATCGCGGCGAGCGTATGACCCGAAACGGCGGAGGCGAAACGAGAGACGGGCCCTACCCTAATACATAGGGTGTCCCAAAATGACCTGACATTTTAATTAATTGATAAAACGTGTTATTTATCTGGAAAATGCGAATATTTTCATTTTAATATAAGGTACAAAATTGGAGGTTATGTGTGGAACAGAATATACGATAAATAGGCTTGAATTTATTTTTAATTATCCATAATTTCAATTATGCAGACATATTGAGTAATCTTTAAAGTGCATCCATGATTTTTTTCAATAAAAACCTACGACGGGTTGTTAAGGGCAGGTGGATGAAGTACTATCCAGGTCAAATTGACCCAGTGTGTCAAAGCCGTTGCATAAACAGGGTTGCAAATAATGCATTAGCGTTTTCATTACTAATTACTTTACATTTTGTAATGAAAAAAATTTCATTATTCACTAAATTACATTCAGTAATGTAAAAAATCTCCATTACTCATTACATTACATTTTGTAATGCAAACAATTCCCATTGTTCATTACATTGGAATTTGTAATGTGAAAAATGCCATTCCTCATTACGTTACATTTGGTAGTGTGAAATATTTCCATTACAAAATGTTGTGTAATGAATAATGGATTTTATTTAGATTAAAAAATGTAATGTAATGAATAATGGATTTTCTTTACATCACAAAATGTTGTGTAATGAATAATGGATTTTCTTTACATTACACAATGTAATGTAATGAGCAATGGCATTTTTTTACATTACAACATATAAGCTAACGAGTAATGGAATTTTTTAACATTACCAATGCAATGCAATGTAAAAAATGTCCATTACTCATTACAATGTAATGAGATTACGAATAATAATCCATATTACCTTGTAATGAGTAATGGAGATTTTTTACATTACATTAGTAATGTGAACAAGATCCATTACGCACTACCTTATAATTGTAATGTGAAAAAATGTCCATTACCCATTACGATATGATGTGTAATGAAATTTTTTGTCATTACACATTATATTGCATTTTGTAATTAAAATGTTTCAAATTACAAAATGTATTTTAATGAGTAATGGAAATTATTTACATTACAAACTGCAATGTAATATGTAATGGACATTTTTTACAATACAAAATATAATCTAATGAGTAATGGACATTTTTTACATTACAAAATCCAATGTAATGAGTAACGGAAATTGTTTACATTACAAAATGTAATGTAATGAGCAATGGCATTTTTTTACATTACAAAATATACGGTAATGAGTAATGGAATTTTTTAACATTTCTAATGCAGTGCGTGTAAAAAATCTCCATTACTCATTACAATGTAATGAGATTACGAATAATAATCCTCATTACAATGGAATGAGGATTATTACTCATTACAGCAATAATAATCCTCATCCAATAATAATCCTCATTACAATGTAATGAGGATTATTATTCGTTTCCCATTAGGGGCAGCGGTTGTTGCACTGGGTCGATCTGACTCGATGGGAAACGAATAATAATCCATATTACCTTGTAATCAGTAATGGAGATTTTTTACATTACATTAGTAATGTGAACAAGATCCATTACGCACTACCTTATATTTGTAATGTAAAAAAATTCTATTACTCTTTACATTAAATTCTGTAATGTAAACATTTCCATTACTCACTACATTACACTTTGTAATGTGTAATGAAATTTTTTGTAATTACACATTACATTGCATTTTGTAATTAAAATGTTTCATATTACAAAATGTAATGTAATGAGTAATGGAAATTATTTACATTAAAAACTGCAATGTAACGTGTAATGAACATTTTTAACAATACAAAATATAATCTAATGAGTAATGGACATTTTTTACATTACAAAATCCAATGTAATGAGTAACGGAAATTCTCTTCATTACAAAATATAATGTAATGAGTAATGGATTTTTTTTTACATTACTGAATGAAATGTAATAGGTAATGAAATTTTTTCTCATTACCCATTAAAAAAAGTAATGAATAATGCATTACTTTTTCATTACTAATTTCGCAACCCTGTGCATAAGTGTGTGTAGAAGGGGTCGAAATATAAAATATTCGCACTTTTGAAATGAATAATACGTTTTAGTGATAAATTTAAATGGCAGGTCATTTTGAGACACCCTTTAGAAGGGCGACGACGAGGATGGGGAGGAAAGGGTAGCAGAATTCTCCCTGTGCGTGTCCTCGTCTCTCCTCTTCCGCTAGCTCCGAACGAATGCGTTTTTCGCGTTGCCAATCGCTTTCAAGCGTATACACGATGAATTCGCGAGTAGGACTACGGGAGGCGCTGGATAAAAGTGCGTACATCGATACTGCCAACAGTTTTGTCGTGTTCACACTTTTAACGGTGTCGAAAATGGCGGATACAGGGGAGTATAGTAGCTCGGCTGGATACCCGAGCTCACCAAATCGGCGAAACGTCGAATGAAAAACAATCAAACCATTTCTCTCTCTCTTGAGCCCTTTTCGGCTAGCGGGCTCTCGAAGTGTCGTTTCGTGAATTTATGGATAGCCGTTTTTCGGTTATCCGATTTCCCTCGCTGTTCTTTTTTTTTCCGGCGGCATGTCTGACTCATTAATTCTCCGGGAATTAATTTTTGAGCTATTGCTTGAACGTTCCCGAGATAGATGTCGTGATCACGGGAATTTTCCAGCTATTTTTTTCTCATTTTTTGGATTTTCTCCTTTATCAACCATCAAAACTATCTTTGAAACGTTACCATATATTTATTCACATTTTTGCATTACCTCAGTATTTTATAAACAAAAAATAACGAGATGAAAAGTGCAAAAATGTGTTAAAAAAGTTGGTTGACGGCTGCCATGATTCCGGAGGTTTTGCTCATGTGAAATAAAAAAATTAAACGGCATTTTAGTATGTAGACCTGAAGCTATCGCCGGAACTAGAGTAAAGTAAATATATCGTATATTGAATTTTTGGCACGGTTTCCAAGTTAAGTTCCGAGTTTCGTCGTTTTTTTTTCGAGTTCGTCAGCTTGAAAAAAAAAACTATGGCAGATATCAGAAATATTCTAGTTCGGGTGAGAACTACAGATGTGCCGATTATACCATACAAATTTGAGCGATATCCGTTCAGTAGTTTTTGAGATATCATGGAAGCAAATTTGAAAAATACAGATTTAGAAAAACGCGTTTAAAAGTTTAAGTACGAATTACACGAAGAAAATATTGACTCACCATTAGTCCGCTATGCCGTGTCCATGAAACACGCACACATTTTTTGCAACTTGTGCAAAAAAAACGATTTTTTTACCTGTCACATTGGATATGACCTTAATTGAGACAGAATTTCACGAGGGCACGGGGCAACTGCCGATAACTCGTACAGGCTCTTTACTCGGTTGAACTCCCTCTCGATACTCAACGTGCAAGACCGCTTCCAAGCGGTCACCCATCTGAGTACCGTCCCTGCTAACGCTGCTCAAATATCGCCACTGTCCAATTTCCATCATCATGTACTTTGCCACCAACGAAACGTTCATTTCCGAATTAACCAGAGCCCGAGATTTTCCATTCGCGAGGAAAAACGGCAAAAGAGAGAATTCCACGAGGGCACAGGGCAACTGCCGATAACTCGTATATGCGTTTTATTAATTTTCCCGCGCGGTCACCGTTGGTACTCGGTTGAACTCCCTCTCGATACTCAGTGTGCAAGACCGCTTCCGAGCGGTCACCCATCCGAGTACCGTCCCGGCTAACGCTGCTCAAATATCGCCACTGTCCAATTTCCACCATCATGTACTTTGCCACCAACAAAACGTTCATTTCCGAATCGACCAGAGCCCGAGATTTTCTATTCGCGAGGAAAAACGGCAAAAGAGAGAATTCCACGAGGGCACAGGGCAACTGCCGATAACTCGTATATGCGCTTTATTAATTTTCCCGCGCGGTCACCGTTGGTACGCGGTTGAACCCCCGCTCGATACTCAGCGTGCTAGACCGCCTCAAAGCGGTCACCCATCCGAGTACCGTCCCGGTTAACACTGCTCAAATATCGTCACTGCCGAATTTCTCCCATCATGAACTTTGCCACCAACGAAACGTTCATTTCCGAATCGAACAGAGCCCGAGATTTTCCATTCGCGAGGAAAAACGGCAAAAGAGAGAATTCCACGAGGGCACAGGGCAACTGCCGATAACTCGTATATGCGCTTTATTAATTTTCCCGCGCGGTCACCGTTGGTACTCGGTTGAACCCCCGCTCGATACTCAGCGTGCTAGACCGCCTCAGAGCGGTCACCCATCCGAGTACCGTCCCGGCTAACGCTGCTCGAATATCGTCACTAGCCAATTTTCCCGACGTGTCATTCCCAACAACGAAACCCTCATTTCCGAATCGACCAGTCTGAAATTTTCTATTCGCGAGGACAAAGGGCAAAAAATCGAATTCCACGAGGGCACAGGGCAACTGCCGATAACTCGTATATGCGCTTTACTAATTTTGCCTCGCGGTCACCGTTGGTACTCTGTTAAACTCCCGCTCGATACTCAGCGTGCGAGACTGCCTCAAAGCGGTCACCCATCCAAGTACCGTCCCAGCTAACGCGGCTAAAATATCGTCACTGCCCAATTTCTCTCATCGCATTTTTTTCCACCAACGAAATGTTCATTTCCAAATCGACCAGAGCCCGAGATTTTCCATTCGCGAGGCATAGCCTTGGAAAAAGCGCAAAAGATTTCAGCGATTTGTCCGCGTGTCTCTCCCGTGGTACGCGTGCTATACACGTGTACGTGTGTGCTCCTGCGAGTGTACGAATTGAATGTGAGAGGATAAGCCCCGAGAGGCATGGCTATGGCGCGCATTCCTTCGTACGTTGGCCGCTGGTATGTCGAGGTGAGCAACGGTATGCAACGGCATCCTATGCATTCACCCGATGGGTCGCGGTTACGACTATCCTCTCCGCTAATTCGCCCCGCGTGACCGCGTGCCGTTACTACTACTATTGCCCACCGCCTCGTATCTCCCAGTATTCCCGGCTCACAACTATTATCGCACCCGCCCGTTAACTATAGCCGAGAATCGGCTACGCGTTTACCTCTCTCGTGTGCACTTGTCCCGACGGATTCGCGACTCGCTAACAACAACGCCAACCGGCTTCCGTAAAATCGTCACACTGTCATTCGTATCCTCGAAATTCTTGCCGCCGGAAGCGACTACGCGTGCATACCACCGAGGGAAATTATTCCTTTCGATCAACCGAATTGCCGTTTATTTTTATTCACTTCCGGCGAATGCTGGACTTGACTTTTGAAGGATGATTTTATTTATTTTAGCGTCTAGGGATTTTTTACGCCTAGGGATTTTTATTCTCGCACCTAGGGATTTTTATTTTCGTATCCAGGCATTTTATTTCTGCCTAGGGATTTTTACGCTTGTGTCTAGGGTTTTTATTTCTGTTCGGGGATTTTTAGCGTCTAGGGATTTTTACGCCTAGGGAATTTTATTCTCGCACCTAGGGATTTTTATTTTCGTATCCAGGCATTTTATTTCTGCCTAGGGATTTTTACGTTTGTGCCTAGGGTTTTTATTTCTGTTTAGGGATTTTTATTTTAGTGTCTGGGGATAAATTTTGGGAAAATGAACTATTCGATGCAAAGGTATTTTTATTCACTGTCGGCTGAATAGTGAACTCGACTTTTGGAGGCTTGTTTTTTTATTTCCGAGATGAGAGAAATTTCGGCTTCTAGAGATAAACTGGGGGAAAATTAACTATTCGATGCATATTGATTCGACGCAACGGTATTTTTATCAAATTCTGCATACATACTAGGCTTTATTTCGAAATGAAAGAAATTTGGGCTGGTGGCTATGGATAAATTGAGAAAAAATATAACTATTCCATGCAATTGTATTTTTATTCATTGCCGGCTGAATAGTGAACTTTACTTTTGAAGGATTGATTTTTTATTTTTCAGATGAAAAAAAAAATGGTTGTCGAGGGATAAATTGGGGGAATATTAACTATGCGACGCATTGGTATTTTTATTTGCTTCGTCGTTGAATGCTCGATGTTTTTTTGAGATGGAAGAAATGTGGTTTGGTGTCTAGGGATAAATTGGGGGAAAATAAACTATTCGATAAATTTTAGTTTGATCCAACGGTATTTAAAAAAATAAAATTTTTGCTAAATGTTGAATTTGATCCGCCAATGCTTGATTTTTTATTTTGAGATGAACGAAATATTTTTGGGTTGGTGTCTAGGGATATATTGGGAG